>CAUYUJ010015604.1:41895-54395 GCA_963575745.1 Prorocentrum cordatum | reverse complement strand
CCCCTTCCTGTTGCATGAGCGCGCATGTCGATGTTCCTCGGCGCCGTCGCCGCCACGGCCAGCACAGGCGCGTTCTCTACTGGTCACGTCGCGCAGCCGTTGGGACAACCCCGCGGGCCAGGCTGTCGGGACAACCCCGCGAGCCGCTGGCGCGCAAGACCAAGCCGTTGGGACAACCCCGCGGGCTTCGAGCGAGGCGCAGCCGCGCTCAGGCGGAAGGCAGCACGAAGCCCAGCTCTGCCGCGAGCTGCTTCGCCTCCGCCCTGGACAAAACCGCCTGAGACTTCCTCCATATTCAGGCTTGAGGAGCCCAAAAGTGACGACAGTTACAGGGTTCCGATGACCCGCTCGGATTACCAACATGATCTGCGGGCCCCATAGGGAGGGGGCTCCCGCCTGAGACTTCCTCACAATTCACTCAGAGACGAGGCTCCCGCCTGAGACTTCCTCCAAATTCAGGTTTGACGAGCCCAAAAGTGACGACAGTTACAGGGTTCCGATGACCCGCTCGGATTACCAACATGATCTGCGGGCCCCATAGGGAGGGGGCTCCCGCCTGAGCCTTCCTCATAATTCACTCACAGACGAGGCTCCCGCCTGAGACTTCCTCCAAATTCATGCTTGAGGAACCCAAAAGTGACGACGGTTACAGGTTTCCGATGACCCGCTCGGATTACCAACATGATCTGCGGGCCCCATAGGGAGGGAGCTCCCGCCTGAGACTTCCTCCCAATTCACTCACAGACGAGGCTCCCGCCTGAGACTTCCTCCATTTTCAGGCTTGACGAGCCCAAAAGTGACGACAGTTACAGGTTTCCGATGACCCGCTCGGATTACCAACATGATCTGCGGGCCCCATAGGGAGGGGGCTCCCGCCTGAGACTTCCTTACCATTTACTCAACGATGATGAGGATGAGGATGATGAGTGGTGGTGAAGATGCGTGGTGAAGAGGATGATGATTGATTGTGAGTGGTGGTGGCGATGATGATGTTAGAATGAGGATGATGCCGATGCCGATGATGATGATGATGATGATGATGATGATGATGATGATCGTGAGCGTGTGAGAGAGTGCGAGTGATGATGATGATGAGTATGTGAGTGACTAAGCATGTGAGAGAGCATCATCGATGATGCTGATGAGGTTGATGATGAGAGAGTGTGAGTGAGTGTGAGTGGGTGTGTGTGTGTGTTCCTGTCCTGTTCCTGCGCGGGGTGTCCAGAGAAAACAAAAACCCCACTTTGGATGTGGGGAAAAACCTCGACCAGACTTGCGACGAGAGGCCCCAAGAAACCCTCGAAAAGTCCCCAAGTGGGCCCAGGACGCTCCCGAGAGGCCCAGAAGAGGTTCCAAGCCGGCCGCCTTGTGGCGTCGGAAGTACACCAAGGCAAGCGCACCCATGACGCACAGGGAGAACGTCGCATCAATCCAAATCACCTCATACACACTGACGCAGCACCCCAACGACACCTTTCGAACCGAATCAAACACACGCATCTCCACGCACACACTCACACACGTGCCACACCCCCACACTCACCCCAACCACACAAACACATACCGAATACCAACCACACCACACCACGCACCGACACCACAACACCGCACAGGAGATCGAACACCGATCGATGGGATAATAAACGGCAAACGGCGGTGGCGCCCGGCCACGGGACCTCCACACCACGGCGGCGATGACGACGGCAGCCACAACGACGATGGCGGCGCAGACGACGCCGGCGGCGGCGAGAGTGCCGGCGACGCCGACGAGAACGACAACAGCGACGGCAACGGCGACGGCGACGACGACACTGACGACGATGGAGGAAGGCAAAAGGAGACGGGGAAGGAAGAGACGCGGGAGAGAAAAGAGGAGGAAGAAGGAATGGGGAAATGTGAGAGGCAAGCTACGTCCACCCGCGTCATATCTGACCTCCTTCCCTCCTTTCCGTGCACCGCGGCGCTGTTTTGCCTCTATCCGCAGACACCTGTCGTAACGGACCTGTGGCTCCAGAAAGGGCCACGTCTCCCCAGATGGACTAAAGGAGCGTGGGTGGTGGTGGTGGCGAAACGGATACAACGCATCGCGAATGGAGCCGAACCAAATAGCACCAGCGCGTCGCCGCTCGGTTCGAACCAAACGACACCAAACCAAACGAAATAAACGCCGCGGAGCGTGGCAGATAGTGCCCGTCGTGTTCAACATGGTTTACATCCGCCGACCCCTTGTGGGTCTCTAGGCGTGCGAGACTGGCCCCCCCCATAATCCCCCTCCCCTTTCGGGGACCCCAAACCAGCAATTCCCCCCCCCCGGGGCCCAGTACGGTCCGTGACAAGGCGCGCAGGGAGGGTGGGGGGCTGAGAGGCCCAAAACGATCTTGGAGGGCACCAAGATCCCTTCCAGACCGTCCAAGAGGGCCACGAGTCGCCAGAACATCGTGCCATGACGCCGACCATGACGGGCACAAGAGGGCGCGCCCCGTCCCGGGAGACCGCCAGGAAGCCCAAAAAGGCCCCCGATACGCCCCAAGAACTCCCAGGAGGTCCCCAAAAGGCCCCAGGAAGCCCACCAGAAGCCCAACAGAGGCCCCAACAGGCTCCAAAACACCCATGGAGAAGTCCGAACCTGCCTCCGAAACCCAGCGATAGCCGCCAAAGAAAAACAAGGGGTCGGCGGATGTGGCGTAAGCCTGTAGAATCGTGATAATAGTAGTAGTAGTAGTAGCAGCAGTAGCAGCAGTAGTAGTAGTAGTAGTAGTAGTAGTAGTAGTAGTAGTAGTAGTAGTAGTAGTAGTAGTAGTAGTAGTAGTAGTAGTAGTAGTAGTAGTAGTAGTAGTAGTAGTAGTAGTAGTAGTAGTAGTAGTAGTAGTAGTAGTAGTAGTAGTAGTAGTAGTAGTGTAGGAGGAGGAGGAGGAGGAGGAGGCGGAGAGGGAGTAGTATTAGTAGTAGGTCGTAGTAGTAGGTCGTAAGTAGTAGTGGTAGTAGTAGTAGTAGTAGTAGTAGTAGTAGTATTAGTAGTAGTAGTACTAGTAGTAGTAGTAGTAGTAGTAGTAGTAGTAGTAGTAGTAGTAGTAGTAGTGTAGTAGTAGTCGAGGTAAGTAGTTAGTAGTAGTAGTCGTAGCAGTAGGTAGTAGTAGTAGTAGTAGTAGTAGTAGTAGTAGTAGTAGTAGTAGTAGTAGTCGTAGTCGTCGTCGTAGTCGTAGTAGTCGTAGTAGTCGTAGTAGTCGTAGTAGTAGTAGTAGTAGTAGTAGTAGTAGTAGTAGTAGTAGTAGTAGTAGTAGTCGTAGTAGTAGTAGTAGTAGTAGTAGTAGTAGTAGTAGTAGTAGTAGTAGTATTGCAGTTAGCAGTAGTAGTGAGTAGTAGTAGTAGTAGTAGTAGTAGTAGTAGTAGTAGTAGTAGTAGTAGTAGTAGTCGTAGTAGTCAGTAGTAGTAGTTAGTTAGTAGTAGTAGTGGTAGTAGTAGTAGTTAGTAGTATTAGTTAGTAGAGTAGTAGTAGTAGTAGTAAGTAGTAGTAGTAGTAGTAGTAGTAGTAGTAGTAGTAGTGTAGTAGTAGTTAGTAGTAGTAGTTAGTAGTAGTAGTAGTAGTTAGTAGTAGTAGTATTTTTTTTGAGGGTTTTCTTTTTAGTAGTGCTAGTAGTAGTAGTAGCAGTCGTAGTCGTTGTCGTATTAGTACGTAGTAGTAGTAGTAGTAGTAGTAGTAGCGCAGCAGCAGCAGCAGCAGAAGCCAGCAAGCAGTTAGTAGTAGTTAAGTCGTAGTAGTAGTAGTTAGTAGTAGTAAGTAGTAGTCGCAGCAGACAGCAGCAGCAGCACAGC
The DNA here is from genome assembly GCA_963575745.1 of Prorocentrum cordatum. Classification (NCBI taxonomy): domain Eukaryota; class Dinophyceae; order Prorocentrales; family Prorocentraceae; genus Prorocentrum; species Prorocentrum cordatum. Next base: position 50,582 of record CAUYUJ010015604.1, on the reverse strand, counting down.
AGCAGCGCAGCAGCAGCAGCAGCAGCAGCAGCAGCAGCAGCAGCAGCAGTAGTAGTAGTTAGTAGTAGTAGTAGTAGTAGTAGTAGTAGTAGTAGTAGTAGTAGTAGTAGTCGTAGTCGTAGTCGTAGTCGTAGTCGTAGTGTAGTAGTAGTAGCAGTAGTAGTAGTAATAGTAGTAGGAGTAGTAGTAGTAGTGGTAGTAGTAGTAGTAGCAGTAGTAGTAAAAGTAGTAGTAGTAGTAGTAGTAGTAGTAGTAGTAGTAGTAGTAGTAGTAGTAGTCCCCCCAAGGCTCTGGGGAGCCTGTGGGCGGAGGGGCTACTGCTGCCCTCAAGCCGCGGGTGGCAGCCACCCTTCCTTTTCTCGCGCCCCCAAAGTTACGCGCACTCTTCCTTGCCCTGAAGGGACGTCCTGGGATGGCGGCGGCCGCTGGCGGCGCCGCGGACGCAGGTGCAGGGGCTCGAGTGGCTGGGAGTAACGTCGCGGCGGCCCGATGTGAAGGCGGTGCGCTGGCAGCCGCAGTGGGCAGCGGAGGTGCCGGGGCCGCCCCGTGCGCCTCCGCTGCTGCACGCGCGTCAGCCGAGGCAAACGCTGTCGACATCCCAGTGGACGGCAGCATCGACGTCCACATGCGGGACAGCGAGGGCCAGCCGGCACAGCGGCGGCGTCGCATGACGGGAGGACGGATCACTCGCTGGTGCGTCAGCGCCCAGGCGACTCGCGGCAAGAAGGCCCACTGCACCCGCTGCATGGGAGGCTTCGAGGCGGGCGAATGGCGCGCGGCAGGCGCCGTGACGCGCCCCGTGGGCTCCCAGGCCCACGCGGGCAAAAAGTGGTTCCACATGGCCTGCGTGGATGGTCCCCTACCACCAGCGACGGCGATGGTGGGCTACACGCAGCTCCCCGATGGCGACAGGGAGCGCCTCACGGCAGCCCTGGGGGCCCGAGGTGGCCCCATCTTGCCCCTGTTGGAGATGGTCGAAGGCCAGGCACCCACTCCTCCCTCCCAGGGAGATGTCGCGGCAGGGAGCGCTGGGGACGCCCCAATGCTCCCTGTCGCCGCCGCGCCAGGTGCGTATGGCCCAGGCTCACGAGGGACTCCCCTTGTGGCAGCAGAGGCAACAGCACCGACCACGGCGGACATCTTGCAGCCGCCACTCGACGCCCATGCGGACGTGGACGACGACGGAGGGCTTGAGGCAGGCGTCTACGACGACTACCTCGACGACCAGGTGACGGACGAGGACGCGTACCACGAGATTGGATTTGTCAATCTGGACTGGTGGGACGCCATCGGGTGGGACCGCATCCGGCTACAGGGAGCGCCCACCACGGCCATGATCCCCGACAGCATGGCTGCCGCCGTTAGCCACGTGATGGTGCGACTATGCCTAGCGATCGAGCAGGCCCGCCAGGGCAGCGATGACCAGGCGTCGCGCACGCTGACGCGGCTGTGGAAGGTGTTCTTATCGCTGGATGGGCTGCTGTTCAGTGAAAACGCGACCCCGACCCCTACGACGCGGCGAGAGCGTCTCCAGGAGCGTCTGCAGTGGATTCAGGACGGCCAATGGGATGTCGCCTGGCTCTCCATGGAGGACCAGACGCGCACCTCGGTCACCACGAAGGGCCGCGAAGACCACGTCGCGGCCCGCGTTCGCCGTGTCACCGAGCTCGCGCGAGCTGGCGAAATGTCTCGGGCGGCAGCGGCAGTGTGGCCCCAGGGTGACATGGCGGATGCAGCGGCGGTGGTGAGGAAGTTCAGCGCCACCCAGCAGCCTGCGGCGCCTCGCCCAGGCGAATGGGGCCCTCCCCCTGGCACTGGGGCCGCCCCGCATGGGCCAGGGGGGGGGCCGCAGTGGCGGGGGCCGATGTGGCGATGCCGCCAGCCACGGCCCCTCACGAGCTCAACGGCGCGGCAGAGCTCCACCAGCGCGCGGCCAACCACCTCAAGCGTCAGTTTGGCCGCTTCCTCCGCCGCGGCGGGGCGGGGCCTGGCGGAGGACGCTACGAGCACTGGGCCCCGCTCAAGCACGACGAGGACGGGGCGGAGGCGGTGGCCGACGCGCTGGCGCGCCTGGCCATCGGCGACCTTCCTCCCGAGGCTCTAGCCGCCCTGACGGCGGCGCGCCTCGCAGGCATCCCCGAGGCAACCCTTGGGGGCGTGCGAGTCCTGGGATGTGGGGATGTCACCCGCCGCATGGTGGGCCGCAGCGCTGCCAAGGTCCACCGCAAAGACATGCGGGCGGCGGTGGGGGACCAACAGTTTGGCCTGGCCAAGGGCGGATGTGGTGCCCTCCACCGACGTCTCTGCACGATGGCCAACTCGAGCCCAGGCAAGTGGGTGGTGGCGGTGGACCTCGGGGATGCGTTCAGCAACATCCCCCGCGACCTCGTGAAGGAGGCCGTGCGCTCCAAGGTGCCCGCTCTGGCGCCGCTGGCGGAGGCCTGGCTCCCTGCTCGCGCACGCCATGTGGCGGGGGGGGGGTCCCAACCTGCCCGGCTGGTCGACCAGATCCGTGGCCTCGACCAGGGCTGCCCGATGAGCCCAGGCCTTTACGCGGTCGGCACCGAGGATGTTCTCAGCATCGGTCGCATGGCCGTGCGTGCGGTGGACGTCGAGGGGGATTGCCTGGCGTTCTTGGACGATACGTACTTCGTGGGCACCGCGGCTGCTGTGTTCCGCGGCTTGGATGCCTGGCGAGCCCGCATCGAAGCCCACGGGATGAAGCTGAAGATGTCCAAGACCCAGATCTGGTCCCCAGATCCCCGCGCTGTCCTGCCGCCGGAGTTTGCGGAGCACGCTCAGTGCCGCGTCCACAAGCTCAAGGCGGCGGGGTCTACTCTGGCCTACAAAAACCACGACGTGGACGCCGACTGGAGGGATGTCCCGCTCACGGACTTCGCTGTCCCGGAGGACCTCGACGAGGGCGGCCTCGCGCCGGCTGGCGGTGCCGGGGTCGCCCCGGGCGCCGCCGCGCCAGGCGGCGAAAAGGGGTCTCCCGTGCGGCGAAGCTTTCCTCCAGAAGCAAGGCCGCTACTTCCGAGAGCTCCTGACGCTCCGTGCGCATGGGCTGTCGGCCTTCGACGCCTTCCAGCTGATGCGGATCTGGTCGAGGGGCGCCTGCGTCCACATCCAGAGGGCGCTTCCGCTCACGGCGGCGTGGGGCCGCAGGGTGGATGACGGAAAGGTCGCCTTCGTCAATGCCCTTCTGGGGGTCACGGCTGCCCCCCGGGAGCAGATCTTCATGAAGGTCAGCGACGGAGGCCTGGGCTGTGGCAGCGCCGAACAGCGCGGTCCCGCCGCCCTCTTGGCGCCCTGGGAAGCCGGGATCCACGCGGCTGCCCGGGAGCTCCGCGAAACGACCACGATCGGCTTCTTTCGGCGGTGGCCAGGCCTCGGCCGTGCCCTCTCGGCAGCGGACGGCGAGGAGGGGCGGCTGACAGGAGGCCGTCGCCCCCAGAGTGACCGGTCGCAGGGTCTCCTGGAAGGGCGGAGAGGCAAGGGCCAGAAGACGTACACCCAGCACGTGCGGGACCACGCCACCAAGACGTTCCTGGCCGCGCTGCCGGCGACGGCGGCGGCGGCGGTGCATAGCGCCTCGGGCAGCTCGGCGGGCGCCTGGTTGGATAACTTCGAGGGGGTTTCGCCCCTCGCCGACCACGCGTTCTGCATTGCGGCCAAGAGGCGCATGCAATTGCCGCTGCTGCAGTCCGAGTGCACGTGCCAGAACCGACCGGCGGCGCCCACTCGCGCGGTGGCGCAGGCTGGCCCGGCGCGTGGCCGCACGGTGGACGTCCGAGGCGTCCATGCACTCAACTGCCCCAGGGGAGGTGGCCCGGTGCGCCGCCGCAACGCCATCCGAGATGCAGTGAGGCTCTGGTTGCGCGGGGTGGGCCATCACGCCCTAGTGGAGCAGGTCATCCAGGAGTGGCACACGGAAGAGCAAGGTGCGGCTAAATTGGACGTCGTCTACCATCGAGGTATCCATGGCCGAGTATGTCTCGACATCAGCTTGGTGGATAAGGTGGCCGTGGCCCAGACGGGACGGCCGCATCAAGCATCCCTGCAGCGCAGAGAGAAAGTGAAGCACCGTAGGTACCCATTTGCTGGCCTGGTGCCCTTTGCTCTCGATGTCAATGGCCGCTGGGGCGCAGAGGCGGAGACGTGGCTGCGCCGTGCAGCGGGGGAATTGCCCGAGGCCGAACGGCCCGCAGCACGCTCGTCCCTGCGCTCGGCAGTGGCCAACGCCCTGCAGGGTCAAATCGCCGAGCAGGTCGCCCTGGCGACGGAGGACGTAGTCGGGCTGGATGCCGGGGCTGCCCCGAGCGTCCGGTCTTGACTAGGTGTGGCTCCCTCCCATATGCGCGTGCCCCCTGACCCTCCCCTTCCGCCTCGCCTTCCTGCTGCTTTGATCACTTGTAAAAAGTTGGTCGCGTCAGCAGTGGCACGGTACTGTTCGGTTCCCTGGTAGTGTGCATGATTCACACTTGCTCTTTCATGTCTATCCTACACGCCGCGTTGTGCAACTACTCTGCCTTGTGCGCGTCGTGCTCCCGCCATGCCATATTCGTTGTGCTCTCTGTCTTGAACTGCTCTCTCAACCCACCCGTGCTGGGCCTTCATGTTGCCTGCAGCACCTGCTCGAGCCCACCTGTAAAAGAGGCGTCAAGAGGCGTTCAAGATCGGGGCCGCCCCGCGGGTCCTGGGACCGTCGGCGGCCCGCCGTCCGCTTTGTCGCCCGCTCGCGACGTGGTTCCCTCGCCCCCCTTTCCCCTCTCCTGCCCGCCCAAGGTCCCGAGCGGGGGTCAGGCCGTTTTCCGCCTGCACAAGGATCGGTTCCCACGCGCCTGGAGCCGATGGTTTCAGCCTAGTCTTCATGTTTTACCTCTGTCCCTCCTTGGCAGTCGGCCGCCCCAGTTTGGTTCGGTGTACAGCCCCCCCCCCCCTCCCCTCTCTTCCTCGGCAGCTGTTTGGCTCGTGAGTTCTCGTCTCGCGCGATCTCTTGAGCTGCGCCTCCCGCGCCATCCTTTTGACCAGGCGATGACGCCCAAATTCTCGAACCCCGCGCCGATGCCGTGGCCTGCTGCGACGCGCGCCAATTCGCCCAGTCACGATTCGGCGCCTCTTCGCGAGGCGTTGGCGGCGACGGCTACGGCGAAGGCCGAGGCGCGCGCGAATGCCAGCGGTGCAACCGCGGCAGACGCGCCCACTCCCAAGGCGGGGCCTGCGCAGCACCCTGGCCAGCAGGTGAGCGCGTCGGAGAGCGAATACGTCTCGGACGAGAGGTTCGATGTGATGTCTGAGGCGGCGACCTTTGGGACGGCGCCGACGCTGCCCACGGGATCAGTGACGCCAGCCGAGGGCGCTGACGGAGGCAGCGGCACGGGGGTCGCCCCCAGCGCCGCTGCCTCCGAAAGGTGCTTCGGACGGAGGCCCCACGGTGGCGGCTGAGGCGCCTGCTGAGGCCTCCGCGATGCCCACGTCGGCGGTGGTGCCAGTGACGAGGGCTGCTCTGGCAGCGGCAGCCACCTACTCAAACTTCACCACGGAGCAGCGTCGTGGGTTGGACGCGATCACCCTCGCGCTCCACAACCTCCAGCTGCGGGAACAGGCTGTGGGCGGCCGCGGTGGCCGAGGTGCGCGCAGCGACGCCGACGGCGGCCGCTCCGTGGACGATGAGACCGCCAGCGAGGCCCCGAGCGCAGCGACCACGGGCGCCCTCAGCGGTCATGGAGGCAAACGCCACCGCCGACGCAGCAACAAGGCCGCCTACGGCCAGGCCCCCCCGCCGAGCGGTGGCACACCTGCCGCGCTCGAGGACGCCGAGATGATGGCGGACGAGGACTACGCCGAGGCGGGCTACGTCCATTGTATGGGTGCGTACTGGGTCCCGCCGCAGCGCCTGGGCTGGTGTCGGGCGTGCACTGAGCTGGACGACTGGAAGATCATGGCGGTGGAATACGTGGACGAGCTCAGTTGCGGTGAGATGCGCCGCCACGCTGAGGCTAAAGGACGCAACCAGCAATGCCCCGAGCTGCGGAGGGGCAATCAAGGCCAATACAAGCTATACACGTGCTCGCGCTGCGTGGCGACGACGCAGAACATCACCGACCACGAGGCCGTGACGCGCGCAGCGCGCTCGAGCAGGGGCGCTGGCTCCATCGACCATGCCGCCAAGCGAGTGGCGAAGTTCCGCGCGAGCTTCGACTACATCAAGGAGGGCATGGACGTGCTGGTGGGGTTCGCGCTTTCCGAGGAAGGCCTGCTTGCCCTGCGGAGGTCAACGGATAGCGTCGGGGTGGGCATCGATCCCGAGAGCACGGGCGCCCCCCCAGCCACGGAGACGGTGGCGGAGGAGGTCGGTCGCCCGATGGCGAGGGTGGTGGGGGTGGTGCCGGGGCCGCCCCGCGCGCCACCCCCACCCCTCGAGGATGACCCTTCCCGCGGCGATGAGAGCGACCCCCCGCCCGACAACGATGCTGAGGACCAGGGGCGCCAGCTGACCGACGTCAAGACCGTGGAAGAGGTCACGGACATCGAACCCCTGCTGCGGGCGGCTCGGCCTCTCCAAGAAATCGCTGAAGCGGCGGGCCTATGGCGTCCTCAAGTTCGAGACCATGCGCGCCCACATGCTGGGAGGTGTGGGGCCCATCCTGGAGAAGAAGGAGGACATGGTGAGGGGCACAGAGGCGCAGGACGGGGTCCAGAAGTGGCTCGACGCGCTGAATGAAGTGGCAGAGGATGATGTGGGAAGGCTGAAGAAGGGCATCCTGGAAGCCTCGGGGGTTGCGGGCGCACACCTGGGACACAAACGTGCCTGGAAGGAGGAGCGCCAGGGCAACGCCGCGGCGCAGGAGGCCTACAGACGCATGGGCGACTACGCGGACCAATTCTACCGTGGTAAGGGCTTCACGTTCAACATGTACTACAAGTGCTCGGCCAACAAGACCTGGGACAATCCCAAGGGATGCTGCTCGGTGATCCGCTCGGATCGCTGGACGCAACTGCTCACATGTGCGCAGGGGGCGGCGGGGGAGACAGGCCAGCGGTGGTACTGCCATTGCGGTGCGCGCTGCGCGACCTCCTACGGTGTCTGCATCGAGTTGATCGAGGAAGAGCAGGACCCGCCACGTGCGTACTACATGCACGCGGAACACCCCGAGGAGGACATCCGCGACTTGAAGGCCCTGCTGCGCTACGACAAGCTCAAGAAGTCGGGGGTAGCGGTGTTCAGCGCCGTGGACCTCCTGAAGTACCTGCCCAAGGTCGAGCCGTTGGCGGTGGGCACTGTCTTCAAGCGCTACGCTCCACACCAGCCGCAGTGGGAGGGCCACTATGTGCTAATGGAGGGGCTCTCCTGGGGGAACCTGACCGAGTTCAAGTGGGCCGACCTGTGCGCGCAGGTCGCCTGGGGGCTGAACGACCCAGCGTGGGCGGGCTACAGCAAGAAGCAGCGGAATAAGGCCAAGAGGGAGCGCCTAGAGATGGCGCGCAGGGAGCTGGCGCTCTACGAGCGCCGCCACAGCCTGAGGGAGGGCAGCCTCTCGGGCGGCGGGGGTGGCACAGGGGTCGCCCCGCGCGCCGCCCCCGCCCGCGCCGCCGGCGCCCCTCCAGGTGGCGTGGCCCGCGGCAGCCAGGGCCCGCCACCGCCGCCTGCTGGGGCCCCGCCAGCGGCCATCATGGCCCCGCCGCCGCCGCCGCTGACGGCACCCCCTGCGGCGCCGCCGCCGCCGACGGACCCGCCGCCGTCGACGGGCCCGCTCCCGCAGCAGATCCCTAATGTTGCCGCCCTGAACGTGGCCCTCGGCGAAGATCTCGAGCGCCAGATCTTTGGGCCCTCAGGGCAGGCGGGCGGCAGGGGCGACCTCGGGGGAGAAGTGCAAGCGCTGCCGTCGCAGGTCTTCGCAGCCACTGCGCAGGAAGCAGGCCAGCCCGCGTGAATGATGAAACCCCGCAGGCCCACAGCAACGGGTACCTCGAAGCCCTCGGGGAGGCTACGTGAGCCCATGCCAAGATCTCGTGGCTGCCACTCTCAGAGGTGCTGAACCTGTAGGTCTGCTTACGCCTCAGCTGTAGCAGCGCCGTTTCGCCTGCGAGCGCGGTGTGCCCACAGTGGTAACCCGCTCGCGCAGCGGCCCCTGTTGCTTAAGCCTCTGCTCTGCGCGCAGGCGTCGGAGCGCTTTGCCACTCTGGCTTGCCAATTGGCTTGCCATCTTGGCTTCCTCTCACGCCTACTTGCGCTCGTGAGCCTCGCCGGCGGCGCTGGGGTCGCCCCGTGTGCTGCCGCGATGCCGCTGGGCGCCCAGCCATTTTGGCTTGCCATCCTGGCCTCCTCTCGCGCCCACCCGCGATGGTTGGCCTCGATGGCGGTACTGGGGACGCCCCGTGTGCTGCTGCACCGCCGCTGTCGCTTTACTTTGGGCTGCAGGGACCAGCTGCCCTCGGATAAGCGCCCGCTGCTGTATGCACGTCAGACCCGCCCTTTCACCCAGAAGAGGTGCCCGCTACATACTGGCAATCAGGCAGCCACAAGGACGCTCTTCCCAAGGTGGTTGAGCCGTGGTGATGTGGTGCACGAAACCGCCAGTAGTAGTAGTAGTAGTAGCAGTAGCAGTAGTAGTAGTACTACTAGTAGTAGTAATAGTAGTAGTAGTAGTAGTAGTAGTAGTAGTAGTAGTAGTAGTAGTAGT
>CAUYUJ010015604.1:40000-41795 GCA_963575745.1 Prorocentrum cordatum | reverse complement strand
GCAAGGCCGACCGTCGCGGATAGTGGCCGCGCTCAAGGACCACCCCGTGCGCACCCCCTGTGGTGCCGAGGAAACGCCACGCCTGCCGTGCCCTGGACGACCGTCACGGATGGCAGCCGCGTTCAGGGACCACCCCGTGCCCACCCCGTGTGGTATCGAGACAACGCCACGCCTGCTAGGGCAAGGACGACCGTCACGGATAGCGGCCGCGCTCAAAGAACACCCCGTGCGCACCCCCTGTGGTGTCGAGAAAACGCCACGCCTGCTGCGCCCAGGACGACTGTCACGGATAGCGGCCGCGCTCAAAGACCACCCCGTGCGCACCCCGTGTGGTGTCGAGAAAACGCCAAGCCTGCTGCGCCCAGGACGAGTGTCACGGATAACGGCCGTGCTCAGGGACCACATTGTGCGCACCCCCTGTGATGTCGAGAAACCGCCACGCCTGCTATGCCCTGGACGACCGTCACGGACAGCGGCCACGCTCAGGGACCACCCCGTGCGCACCTCCTGTTGGCGCGCATGTATTCCAAGTGGTGTCGAGAAGACGCCACGCCTGCCGTGCCCTGGACGACCGTCACGGATAGCGGCCGCTTCACGGGCCACCCCGTGCGCACCCCCTGTGGTGTCTAGAAGACGCCACGAGGAAGGTGTCAACAAGTGGCGGTCGCGCTTTGGGCCTGTGGTTGTCCTGCGAATAAAGACCGCGCTGAGGGACCACCCCCTGCGCAGAACCTCCGGTGTCGAGAAAGTGCCACGCCTGCTAGGCCCTGCGACATTGGCGCGTATAGAGACCGCGCTGAGGGACCACCCCCTGTGCACCCCCTCTAGTGGCAAGATAGTGCCACGCCTGCCGAGCCCTGCGCAACCTACGCGTGTGTTTTGCGTATGGCGTGTCCTGTGTATGTGTATGATGCGTGTGCGGCCGTATCTGGACGTGTGTCTCATGTGGGTGCCCAGTATGTGGTGCATACGCCTTGGATGTAGCATGCAGTGAACACGCCAGGCGTGCACTAGCGTTGTATAGCGTATGCTGTGTGTGTGTGTGCGAGTGTGCGAATGTGTGCATGCGTGCGGCTGCATGTAGACGCGTGTTTGATGCACGTGCCATGCATGGGTTACGTGTGGGTGAAGGGAGGAAGGAAGTGGAGGAGGGGAGGAAGGAGGAGGGAGGGGAGGTGTGCGTGTGTGCGGGAGACCCGGGTACGACGCGGAAGGGATGAAACTCCACATGTCCTTTTCTCGTGCAGCGGCGAGCCATATTGGGGCACCTTTGGGCCGTCTTGCGGCCGTTTGGGGCCGTCTTGGGGCGGCGTCTTGGATGGCCTTCTTGGGGCTCTCTTGGCGGCCTCTGGGGGCCCTCTTGGGAGCCTCTTCGAGCCCTATTCGAGCTCTCCTGGGGCCGTCTTGGGACCCTGTTGGGCCGTTTGGGGTTCCTCGTGGGCCGTCTCGCTGTGAAATGCAAAGAAACGAGTATGCTAGAAACCTACGTTCCCGAATGGAATGGGACGATGTTTGCCTCTTGGGGGTCCCCTTTGGGGGCCTCTTGGGGCGTATGCGGGGCCTCTTGGGCTGCCTGAAAGCCATGCTGGGCCCTCGTTGAGCGCTCTTGACCTCTCCAACGCCGTCTTGCAACATCTTGGGTGCTCTCAAAAAAACTTTAATCTCCACGCCACAATGTTTCCTCCCGAACGGCGCGGCAGGCGACGCGCCAAACGCGCGCCAGTCACCAGGCGACGCGCCAAACGCGCGTCGACCAGGCAAACGCAAGCAAGGTGGAGACGCCAACCACGCCCTA
>CAUYUJ010015604.1:32500-35000 GCA_963575745.1 Prorocentrum cordatum | reverse complement strand
AGTAGTAGTAGTAGTAGTAGTAGTAGTAGTAGTAGTAGTAGTAGTAGTAGTAGTAGTAGTAGTAGTAGTAGTAGTAGGAGTAGTAGTAGGTAGTAGTAGTAGTAGTAGTAGTAGTAGTAGTAGTAGTAGTAGTAGTAGTAGTAGTAGTAGTAGTAGTAGTAGTAGTAGTAGTAGTAGTAGTAGTAGTAGTAGTAGTAGTAATAGTAGTAGTAATAGTAAACGTAGAAGTAGAAGCAAAAGTGGTACTAGTAGTAGTACTAAAAATATAGCAGCCGTAGTAGTAGTAGTAGTCGTAGTTGTAGTAGTAGTAGTAATAATGAAAATCGTAGTACTACGATTTAGACGTAGTAGTAGTAGTAGTCCGCCGACCCCTTGTGGATTTCTAGGCGTGTGAGATTGTTCCCCCCCCATAGCCCCCCCCAAGGGACCCCAAACCGGAGATTGGACCCCCCCCCCCAGGCCCCGTACGAACGCGCCGCCGGGGCATGGAGGGCCCGAAGACGGGCCAAAAAGGCCCCCAGAGGCGCCCAAGACGGTCCAAGAAGGCAGCGACTCGCCAAAATAACGGTCGAAGACGACGACGATGGCCTGCAGACGGTTTCCAGACGGCCTCCGGAGCCTTCAAGACACCCCAAGAGAGCCCCAAGATGCGTCCCAAGAGGGCTTCCCCGACTGAAAAATGGCCCGACTGTAAAACGTACCTTTTTAACCGCTTCGCCCTTTCTCTTACCCGACGCTCCAAGATGGCCCAAGAGGCCCCCGAAGGCGCTCCAAGACAGCCCCAGAGGCGTCCAAAAGAGCCCCAGGGCGGCAGAAGAGGGCCCCAAAACGGCCCACAGGATGCCCAACACGGTCCACGACGACCCCGATACGGGACCAAAAAGGGGCTCCAAGAAGCTCCACGAGGCCCCACGTGGCCCCAAAAACTCTGAGCTCCAAGGGACCCCCAGGAGGCCCCTTAAGAGACCCCAGGCACCCACCCGGAGGTCCAAAAGAGGCCCCAGGAGGCCCTGACACGGCTCCCAAGACGCCTCCAACCAGCCTCCAGGCAGCCCCCGAGACGTCAACCCCGTGATCCCGATCAACATCCATGACCCCATCATCGTCGTCGTCCTCGTCGCCGGACTCACAGCGGCCCCGTACCAACCCCCAAAAACCTTTGACACTGACCCCAAGACACCCGCGGGAACCCTCCAAGCGAAATTATAACGGAGACCTCCCGAAGGCTTGGTACCCACAACGCAGGCACGGCGGGAAGTACGGCGCGGGCCACGAGGCCCTGGCACGGAGCCCGCCCGTAGCGACAATGTCACCGCAAAGAAGCCGATCCACCGCCTCTATACTCCGGCGTGCCCCTGCCGGTCTCTAAGCGTGTCTAATGATTCCCCCCCCACCCCCGTGACGACCCGAAGCCGGACGGCCCCAGACAGAGTTCCTCCACGGCAGCGTGGGCTCCCCAGGCTTGGCTCGGAGCCTCCGAAAACACATTCACAAAAGGTCCAGGAATTCCCAAAATCGCTGAATCATCGGTCGACGGCGCGTAGCATCACCCCAGACGGCCCAATAAGGCGCCAAGACGCTCGAAATTACTCCGACGGAAGAACCCCACATAAGAATCCTCTGGGCGAATCTGGAAAAAAACCATCACCGTCGTCCTCGTGGTTGGTGAGGCGTCCTGGCTGTCTCTTCTGCGTATATTTCCTGTCGCCTTGGCGCGGGCCCCCCTTCCACTCCTTACGTTGTCCCCATCCTCGCCCCCCTGTTTGTTCCGCGCCCCGCCACCTCCTCCCCTTCCTGTTGCATGAGCGCGCATGTCGATGTTCATCGGCGCCGTCGCCGCCACGGCCAGCACAGGCGCGTTCTCTACTGGTCACGTCGCGCAGCCGTTGGGACAACCCCGCGGGCCAGGCTGTCGGGACAACCCCGCGAGCCGCTGGCGCGCAAGACCAAGCCGTTGGGACAACCCCGCGGGCTTCGAGCGAGGCGCAGCCGCGCTCAGGCGGAAGGCAGCACGAAGCCCAGCTCTGCCGCGAGCTGCTTCGCTTCCGCCCTGGACAAAACCGCCTGAGACTTCCTCCATATTCAGGCTTGAGGAGCCCAAAAGTGACGACAGTTACAGGGTTCCGATGACCCGCTCGGATTACCAACATGATCTGCGGGCCCCATAGGGAGGGGGCTCCCGCCTGAGCCTTCCTCACAATTCACTCACAGACGAGGCTCCCGCCTGAGACTTCCTCCAAATTCAGGCTTGACGAGCCCAAAAGTGACGACAGTTACAGGTGTTCCGATGACCCGCTCGGATTACCAACATGATCTGCGGGCCCCATAGGGAGGGGCTCCCGCCTGAGACTTCCTCACAATTCACTCACAGACGAGGCTCCCGCCTGAGACTTCCTCCAAATTCAGGCTTGACGAGCCCAAAAGTGACGACAGTTACAGGTTTCCGATGACCCGCTCGGATTACCAACATGATCTGCGGGCCCCAGCCCCATAGAGAGGG
>CAUYUJ010015604.1:0-27500 GCA_963575745.1 Prorocentrum cordatum | reverse complement strand
ACGAGCACTGGGCCCCGCTCAAGCACGACGAGGACGGGGCGGAGGCGGTGGCCAACACGCTGGCGCGCCTGGCCATCGGCGACCTTCCTCCCGAGGCTCTAGCCGCCCTGACGGCGGCGCGCCTCGCAGGCATCCCCAAGGCAACCCCTGGGGACGTGCGAGTCCTGGGCTGTGGGAATGTCACCCGCCGTATGGTGGGCCGCAGCGCTGCCAAGGTCCACCACAAGGACATGCGGGCGGCGGTGGGGGACCAACAGTTTGGCCTGGCCAAGGACGGATGTGGTGCCCTCCACCGACGTCTCTGCACGATGGCCAACTCGAGCCCAGGCAAGTGGGTGGTGGCGGTGGACCTCGGGGATGCGTTCAGCAACATCCCCCGCGACCTCGTGAAGGAGGCCGTGCGCTCCAAGGTGCCCGCTCTGGCGCCGCTGGCGGAGGCCTGGCTCCCTGCTCGCGCACGCCATGTGGCGGGGGGGGGGTCCCAACCTGCCCGGCTGGTCGACCAGATCCGTGGCCTCGACCAGGGCTGCCCGATGAGCCCAGGCCTTTACGCGGTCGGCACCGAGGATGTTCTCAGCATCGGTCGCATGGCCGTGCGTGCGGTGGACGTCGAGGGGGATTGCCTGGCGTTCTTGGACGATACGTACTTCGTGGGCACCGCGGCTGCTGTGTTCCGCGGCTTGGATGCCTGGCGAGCCCGCATCGAAGCCCACGGGATGAAGCTGAAGATGTCCAAGACCCAGATCTGGTCCCCAGATCCCCGCGCTGTCCTGCCGCCGGAGTTTGCGGAGCACGCTCAGTGCCGCGTCCACAAGCTCAAGGCGGCGGGGTCTACTCTGGCCTACAAAAACCACGACGTGGACGCCGACTGGAGGGATGTCCCGCTCACGGACTTCGCTGTCCCGGAGGACCTCGACGAGGGCGGCCTCGCGCCGGCTGGCGGTGCCGGGGTCGCCCCGGGCGCCGCCGCGCCAGGCGGCGAAAAGGGGTCTCCCGTGCGGCGAAGCTTTCCTCCAGAAGCAAGGCCGCTACTTCCGAGAGCTCCTGACGCTCCGTGCGCATGGGCTGTCGGCCTTCGACGCCTTCCAGCTGATGCGGATCTGGTCGAGGGGCGCCTGCGTCCACATCCAGAGGGCGCTTCCGCTCACGGCGGCGTGGGGCCGCAGGGTGGATGACGGAAAGGTCGCCTTCGTCAATGCCCTTCTGGGGGTCACGGCTGCCCCCCGGGAGCAGATCTTCATGAAGGTCAGCGACGGAGGCCTGGGCTGTGGCAGCGCCGAACAGCGCGGTCCCGCCGCCCTCTTGGCGCCCTGGGAAGCCGGGATCCACGCGGCTGCCCGGGAGCTCCGCGAAACGACCACGATCGGCTTCTTTCGGCGGTGGCCAGGCCTCGGCCGTGCCCTCTCGGCAGCGGACGGCGAGGAGGGGCGGCTGACAGGAGGCCGTCGCCCCCAGAGTGACCGGTCGCAGGGTCTCCTGGAAGGGCGGAGAGGCAAGGGCCAGAAGACGTACACCCAGCACGTGCGGGACCACGCCACCAAGACGTTCCTGGCCGCGCTGCCGGCGACGGCGGCGGCGGCGGTGCATAGCGCCTCGGGCAGCTCGGCGGGCGCCTGGTTGGATAACTTCGAGGGGGTTTCGCCCCTCGCCGACCACGCGTTCTGCATTGCGGCCAAGAGGCGCATGCAATTGCCGCTGCTGCAGTCCGAGTGCACGTGCCAGAACCGACCGGCGGCGCCCACTCGCGCGGTGGCGCAGGCTGGCCCGGCGCGTGGCCGCACGGTGGACGTCCGAGGCGTCCATGCACTCAACTGCCCCAGGGGAGGTGGCCCGGTGCGCCGCCGCAACGCCATCCGAGATGCAGTGAGGCTCTGGTTGCGCGGGGTGGGCCATCACGCCCTAGTGGAGCAGGTCATCCAGGAGTGGCACACGGAAGAGCAAGGTGCGGCTAAATTGGACGTCGTCTACCATCGAGGTATCCATGGCCGAGTATGTCTCGACATCAGCTTGGTGGATAAGGTGGCCGTGGCCCAGACGGGACGGCCGCATCAAGCATCCCTGCAGCGCAGAGAGAAAGTGAAGCACCGTAGGTACCCATTTGCTGGCCTGGTGCCCTTTGCTCTCGATGTCAATGGCCGCTGGGGCGCAGAGGCGGAGACGTGGCTGCGCCGTGCAGCGGGGGAATTGCCCGAGGCCGAACGGCCCGCAGCACGCTCGTCCCTGCGCTCGGCAGTGGCCAACGCCCTGCAGGGTCAAATCGCCGAGCAGGTCGCCCTGGCGACGGAGGACGTAGTCGGGCTGGATGCCGGGGCTGCCCCGAGCGTCCGGTCTTGACTAGGTGTGGCTCCCTCCCATATGCGCGTGCCCCCTGACCCTCCCCTTCCGCCTCGCCTTCCTGCTGCTTTGATCACTTGTAAAAAGTTGGTCGCGTCAGCAGTGGCACGGTACTGTTCGGTTCCCTGGTAGTGTGCATGATTCACACTTGCTCTTTCATGTCTATCCTACACGCCGCGTTGTGCAACTACTCTGCCTTGTGCGCGTCGTGCTCCCGCCATGCCATATTCGTTGTGCTCTCTGTCTTGAACTGCTCTCTCAACCCACCCGTGCTGGGCCTTCATGTTGCCTGCAGCACCTGCTCGAGCCCACCTGTAAAAGAGGCGTCAAGAGGCGTTCAAGATCGGGGCCGCCCCGCGGGTCCTGGGACCGTCGGCGGCCCGCCGTCCGCTTTGTCGCCCGCTCGCGACGTGGTTCCCTCGCCCCCCTTTCCCCTCTCCTGCCCGCCCAAGGTCCCGAGCGGGGGTCAGGCCGTTTTCCGCCTGCACAAGGATCGGTTCCCACGCGCCTGGAGCCGATGGTTTCAGCCTAGTCTTCATGTTTTACCTCTGTCCCTCCTTGGCAGTCGGCCGCCCCAGTTTGGTTCGGTGTACAGCCCCCCCCCCCCTCCCCTCTCTTCCTCGGCAGCTGTTTGGCTCGTGAGTTCTCGTCTCGCGCGATCTCTTGAGCTGCGCCTCCCGCGCCATCCTTTTGACCAGGCGATGACGCCCAAATTCTCGAACCCCGCGCCGATGCCGTGGCCTGCTGCGACGCGCGCCAATTCGCCCAGTCACGATTCGGCGCCTCTTCGCGAGGCGTTGGCGGCGACGGCTACGGCGAAGGCCGAGGCGCGCGCGAATGCCAGCGGTGCAACCGCGGCAGACGCGCCCACTCCCAAGGCGGGGCCTGCGCAGCACCCTGGCCAGCAGGTGAGCGCGTCGGAGAGCGAATACGTCTCGGACGAGAGGTTCGATGTGATGTCTGAGGCGGCGACCTTTGGGACGGCGCCGACGCTGCCCACGGGATCAGTGACGCCAGCCGAGGGCGCTGACGGAGGCAGCGGCACGGGGGTCGCCCCCAGCGCCGCTGCCTCCGAAAGGTGCTTCGGACGGAGGCCCCACGGTGGCGGCTGAGGCGCCTGCTGAGGCCTCCGCGATGCCCACGTCGGCGGTGGTGCCAGTGACGAGGGCTGCTCTGGCAGCGGCAGCCACCTACTCAAACTTCACCACGGAGCAGCGTCGTGGGTTGGACGCGATCACCCTCGCGCTCCACAACCTCCAGCTGCGGGAACAGGCTGTGGGCGGCCGCGGTGGCCGAGGTGCGCGCAGCGACGCCGACGGCGGCCGCTCCGTGGACGATGAGACCGCCAGCGAGGCCCCGAGCGCAGCGACCACGGGCGCCCTCAGCGGTCATGGAGGCAAACGCCACCGCCGACGCAGCAACAAGGCCGCCTACGGCCAGGCCCCCCCGCCGAGCGGTGGCACACCTGCCGCGCTCGAGGACGCCGAGATGATGGCGGACGAGGACTACGCCGAGGCGGGCTACGTCCATTGTATGGGTGCGTACTGGGTCCCGCCGCAGCGCCTGGGCTGGTGTCGGGCGTGCACTGAGCTGGACGACTGGAAGATCATGGCGGTGGAATACGTGGACGAGCTCAGTTGCGGTGAGATGCGCCGCCACGCTGAGGCTAAAGGACGCAACCAGCAATGCCCCGAGCTGCGGAGGGGCAATCAAGGCCAATACAAGCTATACACGTGCTCGCGCTGCGTGGCGACGACGCAGAACATCACCGACCACGAGGCCGTGACGCGCGCAGCGCGCTCGAGCAGGGGCGCTGGCTCCATCGACCATGCCGCCAAGCGAGTGGCGAAGTTCCGCGCGAGCTTCGACTACATCAAGGAGGGCATGGACGTGCTGGTGGGGTTCGCGCTTTCCGAGGAAGGCCTGCTTGCCCTGCGGAGGTCAACGGATAGCGTCGGGGTGGGCATCGATCCCGAGAGCACGGGCGCCCCCCCAGCCACGGAGACGGTGGCGGAGGAGGTCGGTCGCCCGATGGCGAGGGTGGTGGGGGTGGTGCCGGGGCCGCCCCGCGCGCCACCCCCACCCCTCGAGGATGACCCTTCCCGCGGCGATGAGAGCGACCCCCCGCCCGACAACGATGCTGAGGACCAGGGGCGCCAGCTGACCGACGTCAAGACCGTGGAAGAGGTCACGGACATCGAACCCCTGCTGCGGGCGGCTCGGCCTCTCCAAGAAATCGCTGAAGCGGCGGGCCTATGGCGTCCTCAAGTTCGAGACCATGCGCGCCCACATGCTGGGAGGTGTGGGGCCCATCCTGGAGAAGAAGGAGGACATGGTGAGGGGCACAGAGGCGCAGGACGGGGTCCAGAAGTGGCTCGACGCGCTGAATGAAGTGGCAGAGGATGATGTGGGAAGGCTGAAGAAGGGCATCCTGGAAGCCTCGGGGGTTGCGGGCGCACACCTGGGACACAAACGTGCCTGGAAGGAGGAGCGCCAGGGCAACGCCGCGGCGCAGGAGGCCTACAGACGCATGGGCGACTACGCGGACCAATTCTACCGTGGTAAGGGCTTCACGTTCAACATGTACTACAAGTGCTCGGCCAACAAGACCTGGGACAATCCCAAGGGATGCTGCTCGGTGATCCGCTCGGATCGCTGGACGCAACTGCTCACATGTGCGCAGGGGGCGGCGGGGGAGACAGGCCAGCGGTGGTACTGCCATTGCGGTGCGCGCTGCGCGACCTCCTACGGTGTCTGCATCGAGTTGATCGAGGAAGAGCAGGACCCGCCACGTGCGTACTACATGCACGCGGAACACCCCGAGGAGGACATCCGCGACTTGAAGGCCCTGCTGCGCTACGACAAGCTCAAGAAGTCGGGGGTAGCGGTGTTCAGCGCCGTGGACCTCCTGAAGTACCTGCCCAAGGTCGAGCCGTTGGCGGTGGGCACTGTCTTCAAGCGCTACGCTCCACACCAGCCGCAGTGGGAGGGCCACTATGTGCTAATGGAGGGGCTCTCCTGGGGGAACCTGACCGAGTTCAAGTGGGCCGACCTGTGCGCGCAGGTCGCCTGGGGGCTGAACGACCCAGCGTGGGCGGGCTACAGCAAGAAGCAGCGGAATAAGGCCAAGAGGGAGCGCCTAGAGATGGCGCGCAGGGAGCTGGCGCTCTACGAGCGCCGCCACAGCCTGAGGGAGGGCAGCCTCTCGGGCGGCGGGGGTGGCACAGGGGTCGCCCCGCGCGCCGCCCCCGCCCGCGCCGCCGGCGCCCCTCCAGGTGGCGTGGCCCGCGGCAGCCAGGGCCCGCCACCGCCGCCTGCTGGGGCCCCGCCAGCGGCCATCATGGCCCCGCCGCCGCCGCCGCTGACGGCACCCCCTGCGGCGCCGCCGCCGCCGACGGACCCGCCGCCGTCGACGGGCCCGCTCCCGCAGCAGATCCCTAATGTTGCCGCCCTGAACGTGGCCCTCGGCGAAGATCTCGAGCGCCAGATCTTTGGGCCCTCAGGGCAGGCGGGCGGCAGGGGCGACCTCGGGGGAGAAGTGCAAGCGCTGCCGTCGCAGGTCTTCGCAGCCACTGCGCAGGAAGCAGGCCAGCCCGCGTGAATGATGAAACCCCGCAGGCCCACAGCAACGGGTACCTCGAAGCCCTCGGGGAGGCTACGTGAGCCCATGCCAAGATCTCGTGGCTGCCACTCTCAGAGGTGCTGAACCTGTAGGTCTGCTTACGCCTCAGCTGTAGCAGCGCCGTTTCGCCTGCGAGCGCGGTGTGCCCACAGTGGTAACCCGCTCGCGCAGCGGCCCCTGTTGCTTAAGCCTCTGCTCTGCGCGCAGGCGTCGGAGCGCTTTGCCACTCTGGCTTGCCAATTGGCTTGCCATCTTGGCTTCCTCTCACGCCTACTTGCGCTCGTGAGCCTCGCCGGCGGCGCTGGGGTCGCCCCGTGTGCTGCCGCGATGCCGCTGGGCGCCCAGCCATTTTGGCTTGCCATCCTGGCCTCCTCTCGCGCCCACCCGCGATGGTTGGCCTCGATGGCGGTACTGGGGACGCCCCGTGTGCTGCTGCACCGCCGCTGTCGCTTTACTTTGGGCTGCAGGGACCAGCTGCCCTCGGATAAGCGCCCGCTGCTGTATGCACGTCAGACCCGCCCTTTCACCCAGAAGAGGTGCCCGCTACATACTGGCAATCAGGCAGCCACAAGGACGCTCTTCCCAAGGTGGTTGAGCCGTGGTGATGTGGTGCACGAAACCGCCAGTAGTAGTAGTAGCAGTAGCAGTAGTAGTAGTACTAGTAGTAGTAGTAGTAGTAGTAGTAGTAGTAGTAGTAGTAGTAGTAGTAGTAGTAGTAGTAGTAGTAGTAGTAGTAGTAGTAGTAGTAGTAGTAGTAGTAGTAGTAGTAGTAGTAGTAGTAGTAGTAGTAGTAGTAGTAGTAGTAGTAGTAGTAGTAGTAGTAGTAGTAGTAGTAGTAGTAGTAGTAGTAGTAGTAGTAGTAGTAGTAGTAGTAGTAGTAGTAGTAGTAGTAGTAGTAGTAGTAGTAGTAGTAGTAGTAGTAGTAGTAGTAGTAGTAGTAGTAGTAGTAGTAGTAGTAGTAGTAGTAGTAGTAGTAGTAGTAGTAGTAGTAGTAGTAGTAGTAGTAGTAGTAGTAGTAGTAGTAGTAGTAGTAGTAGTAGTAGTAGTAGTAGTAGTAGTAGTAGTAGTAGTAGTAGTAGTAGTAGTGGTAGTGGGAGAAGGAGGAAAGGTAGTAGTGAAGTAGTAGTAGTCGTCGTCGCAGTAGTAGTCGCAGTAGTAGTAGTAGTAGTAGTAGTAGTAGTAGTAGTAGTAGTAGTAGTAGTAGTAGTAGTTGTAGAAGTAGTAGTAGTAGTGGTAGTGGTGGTAGTAGTAGTAGTAGTAGTAGTAGTAGTAGTGGTGGTAGTAGTAGTAGTAGTGGTAGTAGTAGTAGTAGTAGTCATAGTAGCAGTAGTAGTAGTAGTAGTAGTAGTAATAGTCGTCGTAGTAGTAGCAGTAGTAGTAGTGGTAGTAGTAATAGTGGCAATGGCAATGGGCGGGCATCCCAACTGATCTCCGTGTCGCACTCCTCGAACACCAATCCCATCTCCGTGTCGCACTCCTCGAGCACCAATCCTAATCTTTCCGCAAGCAGCCTCGGTGGTTGTGTCGGGCTCGTGGTGTCATGTCCCCGCGCTGCCGATGTGTTGGGACTTCACTAAACCATACTTGTTCTTCAAATGTTTCGTCCTCCCGCCCAACTGAAGGGCCCGCGCCACAATGTGTTTGTTCTTCATGTATCCGCCCTGCGGCCCAACTGCAGCTGGGCCACGTACTCGTTCGGTCCCCAACTCCCGAGGCAAGTCGCCACCACGGAATGAGGGGGTTCCCTTGTCGCGGAGCTGAGGGGCTTTCCTGCCAGGAGGGCTGGACAAAGATCTCCCCCTGATGCTGGGACAAAGCATCTAGGCATGGATGGGAAGGGCCTAGGGGAAGGGCATCGGCCTGCTGCAGGCCTAGGGGAAGGACCTTGGGGTAGGCCTACGGCAGGCCGGGTGGAAGGGCTCCTGGGGCAGGTCTAGGGAGGAGCCTTCCCTCCAGGCTCAAGGGCCGCAGACCTCCAAACACCTCCTAAAGCAAGACTTCCAGAACGCGAGCATCCCCCTCACACGTTACCCCTGACAGCCGCAGCTGCCGCACCTCACCCCCCAGAGCGCTCCCGGCAAGGCGCAGCTGCTGGAGAGCATCTCGAGACTGGAAGAGAACCGCCGAGAACCATTGAACACCCCTGAAAACCTCCCCCAGGGCCCCTGGAAACCCAAGCCTACCCGCCGATACTTGACTACAGTCATCATACTACCAGAATGAACGCTGCATGCGGAACGAAAGGGATCTTCTGTCCACGGAGGGCCTCGGCCACGAAACCTGAGAAGCAAAGCCCTCCTAAGCCCGAAAAGGTTCTTATCTCAACGCTTTTATTGTACTTAGACGCCAAACTTATCCGGGAAAACTCCGGTCCGGGTCTGGGCCTCCGACGCCTGAACCAGCAGTTGCCTCTGACCGCTGCCCCACCCCGACGATTCGGTCGTGGTTGGACGCCCGAATTATGCGGGATAGCTCTGGTCCAGGGCAGCTCCAGTTGTTGCCCCCAAACCACGAATCAGTAGTTACCCCTGACCACCCCAAGCCTTGATGTCTTGGGGCTCTAAAGTTACCTCGTCAAGCCCCCCAAAGTTGCTTCTGAATTTCAAGGAGTAGTTGGCACAGGGACAAACAAACGCCGATCCCGAGGAAGAAGTTGGAAAAACGATGGGATTTGAGGGGCAGACAGAAATCTATAACATCCAACGCCTTGACTGCAGCCCCCCCCGAAGTTCTGCCCCCGAGCGCCGCAGCTGCCGCAGCACCTTTGGACGCCCGAATGGGAACGAAGAAACTGAGTGCTATGCCCAACAGAAGGTGTTAGCCCAAACCGACAGCGGCGGTTTTTGGGCAGGCGGCGGCCGCGGCGACGCCGACAACGAACCCTGTTCCGAATGAGCTTCGTGGAACAAAACACGCATTATAATCAACTGCGAACTTGGTACCAAGCGACACATGCCGCGTGTCCACCTAGCGTGTGCGTGTTTGTCCACCATGTCCACATGTTTCAAACATGCGTGCGCGCATGTGTGTGTGTGTGTGCGTGTGCGTGTGCGCATGCGCGTGCGCGTGCGTGCGTGCGTGCGTGTTTGTGTATGTGTGTGCGTGTGTGTGCGTGTGTGTGTGTGTGTGTGTGTGTGTGTGTGTGTGTGTGTGTGTGTGTGTGTGTGTGTGTGTGTGTGTGTGTGTGTGTGTGTGTGTGTGTGCGTGTGAGCGTGTGTGCGTGCGTGCGGGCGTGCGGGTGCGTTGCGTGTGCGTGTGTGCGTGTGTGCATGTGTGCATGTGTGCGTGTGTGCGTGTGTGCGTGTGTGCGTGTGTGCGTGTGCGTGTGTGCGTATGTGTGTGACTGCGTGTCTGTGCGTGTCTGTGCGTGCGTGCGTGCGTGCGTGCGTGTGTGTGTGTGTGTGTATGTGTGCGTGTGTGTGTGTGTGTGTGTGTGTGTGCGTGTGAGTGTGTGTGTGTGTTTGTGTGTCCTTTATCATCATGTTTGCGTTGCGCCGTCCGTTTTGAATAGGTCCCCTGCGCCTCCTCCTCCTCCCTTTCCTGCCTCCCGTTTCCTGCCTCCCAGGAAGTCTGACGGAGCGGGGGGACACGCTGACACAGATTCCGTCTCGCTTGCGCTGAAACCCCCGTTGAAACATCGCCGCTCCCGCTCCGTGTGGGACTGCGAAGCGTGAAGCAATCAGCCGCGCGGGCTGGAATTGCACACACACGCAGCCAGGACCTCGCGGCTCGACTGGAGGCTGAAAAGTGCTAGATTGTCGTCACTTTCGTGGGCTCATGGAAGGACGCGCGGAGTGGAGTTGTACGGGGACCCAGTTGAAACCTCGCGGATCCCTGCGGGGGTTGCGAAGTGTGAAACATTGCCGCTCTCGTGGGTTCCTGGGAATTCGCGCGGAATGGAATTGTAAGGGGTCCCAGTTGAAACCTCGCGGCTGCGGAACGTGGAACTGTCGCCGCTTTCGTGGGCCCCTGGGAAGTCCACCGGACTTGAGTTTTACAATAATGTTGTTGAGACCTATTGGCGTCCCGAAGGTTGCGAAATGTGAACCTGCCGCCACTTTCGTGGGCTCCTGAAAGGTCGCGCGGGGTGGAAATCAGCAGGGGCCCAGTTGAGACCTCGCGGCTTCCTGGCGGGCTCGTGGGTTCCTGGAAGGCCGCGCGGGGTGGAGCTGTGCGGGGACCCAACTGAAGCCTCGCGGCCCCCTGGGGGGGATGCGAAGCATGAGATTGTTGCCACCCTCGTGGGGCCCTGGAAGGTCGCGCGGAGAGGAGTTGTACGGGGACCCCGTTGAAACCTCGCGGTTCCTCTTTGGGGAGGCTGGGAAGTGGGAAACCGTCGCCACTTCCGCGGGCCCTTCTGGGAGGTCGCGCAAGGGAAGACTGGTACGGAGACGCAGTTCACACCTTTTTGACTACCGGCAGGCCTGTGAAGCGTACGTCGTGCTCTCGACGGCGACGACATCGGACAGCCTGCTCACGGTGCGCGACCCAGGCCTCGATTTCTTGATCCGGGGCACGCCGGCGGACCGGGCCGCGCGCCTCCCTCCGGACGTTTGACGCCCGCGCGGTGCGTTGCAGGAAAGCGGCAGGAGGTCAGCGCGCGAGCGCTCGGCCTGGAGCAATTCCTGCACGACTGGCGGAAGCACCTGCCTGCGGTGTCAGGCGAGTTCGCTGTAATTGTCGCCATCGCCGCATTGGCGCGGGCGGCGGCGAGAACTGCAACTGACGGCGGCTGCTCATGTGCAAATTGCGACAACCTCCCGTAAAGCGCGGCGCTGTACCGTGTTCGGCACTGTCGCATCGCAGCTCGCAGGGAGCCGCTGCGCCACGCAGCGCATGGCGCTGTCTCTTGTCCGCGTGGCCTCCCATCCTCAGCTGCCTCTGGCCTGCCATTCCGCCCCAAGCGGTTGCCTCGCTCAGCGCGACGCGCTGTTTTTCTCCAGAGCGCATGGCGCTGTTCTGTCTTGCGTGTGTAGCGCTCGGCACTGCTACTGTTGCTGGACATGTACGTCCCCCCACTCACCCTCCTCCTCATGCTCCTGTCCTCGTCCCCATCTCGCAATTCCTGCGCGCGTTGATTGCGTGAACTTCTATCGGCGGTGGACAAATCTCCCTTTAGTAAACCCCCCCTGAGTGAAAACGGCCTGGGGCCGAAACCGACGGACCTGGACCCGCAAAAATGATGGCCGCGACGCCCTCTCGCGAACCGAAAACTGCCAATTCCTGAATCGACGTGTCAGGGAAGGAGGTCTATCAACCTCCGATTCTGGGAGCCCATGCGCACTGCGAGTCCATCAACATGCTGGTGTTAAGTGAGCAGCCCTATATATATATATATATATACGCCGATTGTTTTTAAACAGTGGGCACGGCACCAGCTAATCCACACAGTGCGCTTTGTCTCCGCTGTGTGTATGTGTGTTCTTTCCACAGAACTGCTGGTGGGCCTTGTACCCATTGTCCCCGTACCCATTCCGATCTTCCCGAAGCACCCGGTTCAGGATGCCCAGGGAAGGCGCCGGCGCGCGAGCGAGCTCTCGGCTCCCCGGCTGGGCCCGCCCCTCCGTCGGCGCGAGGCGCTCGGGCGGAGGCGGGGGCTCAGCCTCGGGCGCTTCGACGAAGAACAGGTCGAGCATGTCCCGCCTGTGTTGGGAGCGAAATAAACGAGGGGCGATGAATTGGCTTGTGGAGAAAGGGTCCCCTTTTTCTGCAGCCCGCGCGGCCCCCCTACCAGGAAATCGATTTCGGTTTCGTGTATGTGCGTGCCGTGGGTGCGGGCGAGGCGAAGCTGCGTGGGCGGGCGAGAGAAAGTCTCCTACGTCTGAGGCGCGGCCGGACCAACTCACTCCCTTCCGGCAACCGGTGCCGCGCGGTGTCCCGCCGGTGTCCCGCCTCCGGCTGAGGCGCGGCCGGACCAAATGACTCCCTTCCGGCGTCCGGTGCCGCGCGGTGTCCCGCCGGTGTTCCGCCAGTGTCCCGGCGATGTCCCGATGATGATCATGATGTCGATGATAATGATGATGATGATGATGATGATGATGATGATGATGATGGTGATGGTGATGGTGATGGTGATGATGATGATTATGATGATGATGATGATGATGGTGGTGACGGTGGTGATGATGTTGGTGTCCCGATGATGATGATGATGATGATGATGATGATGATGATGATGATGATGATGTTGACGATGTTGGTGATGATGATGGTGGTGTTGATGATGGTGTCCCGATGATGATGATGATGTTGATGATGATGACGTTGCAGATAATGATGATGATGACGTTGTCCCGATGATGATGATCATCATCATGATTGATGATGTTGACGATGAAGAGATGACGATGAGATGATGATGATGATGATGATGATGATGAAGATGATGATGATGATGGTGTCCCGGTAATGATGATAATGGGGTTGATGGTGATGGTGTTGGTGATGATGGAGATGATGATGGTGGCCCGATGATGGTGATGTTGATAATGTCCCGATGATGATGATGTTGATGATGAGGTGATGATGAGGTGATGATGATGGTTCTGATGATAGTGGCCCGATGATGGTGATGTTGATGATGCTAATGTTGATGATGATGATGATGATGATGATGATGATGATGATGATGATGATTCTGATGGTGCCTCGATGATGATGATGATGATGATGATGATGATGATGACGATGATGATGGCGATGATGATGATGGTGTCCCGATGATGATGATGATGTTGATGATGATGTTGCTGATAATGATGGTGTCCCGATGATGCTGATGTTGATGATGTTGTTCATGATAACGATGATGTTGATGATGATGATGATGATGATGATGATGATGACGTTGATTGTGAGATCGATTGTGATATCGATAGTGAGATCGATAGTGCGACCGAATGTGAGATCGATTGTGAGATCGATATTGAGATCGATAGTGAGATCGATTGTGAGATCGATAGTCAGATCGAATTTGAGATCGACCGAATGGAATAGATCGAGTGAGATCGTTGGTGAGATCGATCGAGTGAGATCGATCGAGCGAGACCGATAGTGAGATCGATAGTGAGACCGATCGAGTGAGACGTTGGTTCCCCCCCCCCCGAACCTCTTTATCACCCGAAGGGTGGTCGTGTAGGTATATATGTTATACGACCACCCTGCGGGTGATAAGGAGGTTTGGGGGGGGGAAAAAAGGGCGGGACATCGGCGGGACACCGCGGGACACCGGCCGCCGGAGGAGAAACATTTGGTCCGGCCACGGCCCAGCCACAGGAAGATTTCCGGACACCAGCGGGACACCAGCGGGACACCGCGGGCCACAGGCGGCCGGAGGCGAAACGTTTGGTCCGGCCGAGGCCCAGTCACAGGAGGATTTCCTCTCGCCCGCCCACGCAGCTTCGCCTCGCCCGCACGCACGCACGGCACGCACGACACGAACCCGAAACCGAAATCGATTTCCCGGTAGGGGGGGGGGTTCGTTTCGCGTCGGACTCATCTCCTAACCTCCGATATATGTGTGTGTGTGTGTTGCCCGCATTGTTGCGAGGCTGGGATATATCATCCTTATCCAGCGCCTGGGGAAGCAACGTCCTGGGCCCCCAGCGGGCGGTGGGTATAGACATATCTGGGGCCCAAGGGGGCAGAGTACACCCGTATCCATCGCCTGTCAGGGTCCCCGAAGATAGATCACCCAAATAAAGAAGAAGGCGGAACATGTCCGGCCTGTGGGCATCGTTTGTGGCCGATCCGCGGGAAAAGGGGGGGCTGGGTTCGCGCTTCGCGCCCCGCGAAGCGCGAAACACTACACACCGGTCTCCTGACGACGGGACCCGCGCAGGCACACGAGCCAGGACGGGCTCCGGGAGGGGTCCGCTCTTGAGCGGATCTGGGCTGGGCGGGGGAGCCGCCGTTGTCTCCACGGGCGCCCCCCCCCCCGAGATCCCCCACCCCGGGAGACCTCAGGTGCTCGTCCTCCAGGAGACCTTCCCAGAAGCCACTCGCTCCACTGAGGGAGCGATGCTGCGTCAAACGTCCGTCGGCTTGATTTGAACTTGAGTCGAGCGAGCAGGGAAACAGCTAGTCGAGCTGGGGTTGAAATGGAGTCGGACAGATCCATGATGTGGGCCCCAGAAAACTCCCCACCACGAACATCTGACCCGCTGGCATGTTCCTTGGCCCGGCTGGCCGACTTACCCCCTGATCATACGGGGCATCTGGGTCGGACATGTGTTCAGAACTGGCCTGCTTGATGTGCTAGCCGAGGCCAGCCTGGCCCCGGGAACCTGCAAGGAACACCACTACCAGAATGTGTCCATATCCACCTCCTCAGAGTCGTGCCCTGGGATCTCGAGGAGTGGGTGGTGGATTATGGACATCTGCCCGCCCGCATACGTCGGCAGATGTCCGTATCCACCGCTGCCCCAGCCTCTTGGGACACCACCCATCGACTTTCCATCGGGTTTCGCCTGGCCTATCCCCGCCAGGGCAGGAGAGCCCAGAATCGAATCGAGAAGTCGGATCGGCGATCGAAATTAACCAAATCTGCGGAAATCGGCAGCAGAGTCGGGACAAGTCGAATCGGCGGAAATCGGCAGGCTAGTAGACCTACATGGAAGAATCGGCATCCAAATCGGAATCCGAAGTCGAATCGAATCGGAATCGGAGGCCATCGAAATCGAATCGAATCGGAGGAATCGAAATGAGCCCTGAGCCCCCTGGGACAGCACCCAGCGACTTCCTATCAAGTTTCGCCTGGCCTATCCCCACTCGGGGGGGGGGCCTCACGGGTTTCGGCGGGCGACACGCTCAGCTTCAGGGTCGGGCATGTCCTCCTACAGGGGGATCTTGGGCGACAAATAGGAAATATTCAAAAACTATGCATACAAACAACAAAAAACTAACAACAATATAAGAAACGTCCCCGTACTATGCTTTGACGATTTGGGGATATTCCTCCTGTAGGAGGACAGGCCCAACTTAGGCTCAGCTTCCGGACACCCGTGCTGGCACTCTCGAACAGGGCGGAGTTCTCTAAAGAACGTCGGCCGCTCTGGATTTGGGGTGTAAGACCGCGCTTGGCACCGACACCTAGCCTCACATGCACAATGGCCAGGATGTGGATCCTGAGGGATTGAGCATCGTTTGGCCAATCCTTATCCCCACTGGCGTGGCTTGGGGCACACTGGCCGATTTACCCCCCCACAAGGGGGCATAGGCTCTTCCCTTCGGGCTTCGAGGGGCCTACCCCAAACGGGGGTGGTGCGATGGTGGAGCTGAGATTCCATGGCCCCTGGGGATGGACGATGTGGAATAGGAGGCCCTGCATGACTTTGCAAAACCTGCAAGTGGCCTAGCTCGCTGAGCGTTCTGGGCAAACGTGGGTACGTATGCGGCATTTCATCGATCACAAATCCAGGGAACCACTGGAATTCCTCAAATGGGAAAGCATTGCACACAATCGTAGTGGCACGTGCGTGTGTGTGAATATGTGTGTGTGTGTTTGCGCCAGGCAAATCCAGTGGTGGGGACGAGGGCCCCCCAGGAGGCCCAAAAAGGCGAAAAGGATCGGGAACGCACTGACTCAGGGTCAAAGCAAACTCGGGTCAATCATGCCTTGGATGATCCTAAAAGATCCTTCAGGATCCTGCGCGCTCACCCGGGTCAGTGCAGCCCTGGCACAGCAGGATCCTACAAGGTCCAGCGCTCTGGCTTAACCCCCCCTTTGCATGAACCAGCCCCCGTCCTTTACAGGTCGGAAAGAGGGAAGGATAGCGGTAACGGTATTGCCGGACCTGGGACAGAAGCGCACCCTCCAAGAACATGCGACCCTCCGCCTGCCAAGCTGAAAAGCATCCAAGGGCACCCTCCCCAGGCTGCCCGGGAACACCCAACAAACACGAAGAACATCAATGAACCCGCTCCGAACCGACCTCGGTCCCACCCGCCTGTCGGAAGAAGTGGGTAAAAAGCATGACGTAGGAGGGCGTTGGCAGCAGATTGTACGTCCACCCTCCCCCAGAAGAGGAGGGACGAGGGAAGACCGATGTAAAGGGGCCCAAGGACACATACATAAATACAAACAAACAACCCGATTACCTATATTGTGTTTCCATCTTTTTTGGATTTTCGTTTTCCCCCGCACTTCCCATGTTTTGCCATATTTTCTGAAGGATCGGCGATGAACATGTGTCTGTGTATTGCTTCCCCTCCTGATCTTGAAATCGAAAAAACGCCTGAAACAGACAGGGATCTGGGAATCCACAAATACCCTCTTCCAGCGACCGGCATGTACGCGTGAGCCGGATCGGCTATCGAAAAATAATTCGGGCCAGCGGAAAACTGCAGCCGAGTCGAGAAAACTTGGATCGGAGGAAATCGGCCGGCTAGTGGGCGTCCACTGAGAACTGAGCTCCCGAATCGGAATCCGAGAGCGAACTGGATCGGAATCGGAGCTCATCGAAATCGAACCAGCGCGAAGAACATTCGGCGGTGGACAAAATTCCCTTTAGCAAACCTCCCCTTGGTGAAAACGGCCTGGGACCGAAACCGACGGACCTGGACACGCAACAATGACGGCCGCGACTCCTTCTCGCGAGCCAAGAAAACGGCCAATCCGCGAATCGACGCGTCAGGGTAGGAGGTCTGGCAACCTCTGAAACCTCAGCGGGGCCCACCCCAAACCCCTCCCGCTCCTTTCGGGTCGGGCGAAAGGGGGGGATAGCAAAGGGGGGTTTGAGAACCAGCTCACGTAGCTGATTTTCCCGGCGTCCCCCGGCGCCGGAGGCACCTATGTATCGAGTAATGGGCCCCTCGGTGGGGCCGAAACCGGCTGCATGCAGCAAATTTCGTACCCCCCCCTTTCCCGCCCCCCTCCGTTTCGCCCGACCCGACAACACCAGGGCGCCCACCCCGAACCCATCTCGCTCTCTCGGCACCTCGGTCCGACCGCGCGTCGGCGCCGGCTTCCGCCTCCGAGGGGTGGAGGAGGAGGAAAAGGAGGAGGAGGAGGAGGAGGAGGAGGAGGAGGAGGTCGGTCGGACGCAGGCCGAGACGCTGGGTCGTGCTCTATCTCTTGAGGTCGTGCGCCTTGGAGGACCTCGGGGCCGATATCACCCTGGGGCCCAAAAAAGGAACAAGACAAATTACCCGTGGGGCCACAGAGTGGCCTCGAAATGCCATGGCGCGACGCATTTGCGCTTGCGCTCTCTGGCTTCGGCATGGTGCTTACGCATGCGCTCATGCTGCTCAGTCGTGAGCTGAGCGAGGAGAGGAGGAGGAGGAGGAGGGGGGGGGCGGCTAAGGTAGCCGAGCCAGAGGCGGGGCAGTCCGCCCCCAACGCCAGAGCGGCCACCCCTACCACCTCGCGGTCGTAGGCAGCAGACTCCTGCGGCCAAGGATCCTCAAGGGCCACGGACAGAGGAACCTCAAGGGGCACGGCAGGGGCAGGGGAGAAGAGGGAGGGAGGGGGGACAGGAGGGTCCCAACGCCACCTAGCAGGATCAACATTACGTTTCACCCTGACGCTGCCGGCATAGTCGGGAGCCTTCCAGAACTGTGCGTGGTCCGACCAGGGTACACATATCCTGCGTAGGGCAGTATCGTCATAATCCGTGGTGGTTGGCATCTCTGGAGGATCTCCTGCCTCCGAGTAAAAGACAGTGTTGATGGCGTCCCACATGGCCGTAGCGTTAGCACTGCACATGGATGGTGGTTACGTCCTCTTGCAGCTCGTTTTGAAAGTGCCGTCGTCGATCTTGCCCACAGGGGACAAGTGAACATTCTTCCCGTGGTTACAGAGACCATAGTTTCGAGGTAATCGAAGGGCCAGGATGCGGGTAGCTCCTCTCCCGTGTTCCTCAGGATTCCCGTCGCGATGTATACTCTGATCAAACTGGATGGTAGCGACAAGCTGGCCGCCCCCTACAGCGCGCATAAGCAACCACTGGAAGCTGGAAGGCGCTAGCGGGCGCCAGAGAGCCGGAGGTGGATGTTCTATCCACTCGCACGCGCCTGCTCTGATACGCTTCGCAAGCAGTTGGGCAATCGTAAAAATTAAGAGATTGCCCGTGCGCGCCTGCATGCGCTGCGCCTCCGTACCCCACGGCACCCCCCACATGTAAGATTGCGCGCGCACAGGGGGGGGGGGCCTCCGTCGCACCAACGAGCTGCACTCCAAGCCTCACAATTGTTGCACAAGGAGGCCCCCCACCTGTAACCCAGACCCTGTGGTGACGTATATGCTCAGACCATGCTTGTAGCGCGGCCTCCCGAGTCGGATCTCCAAGCTGTGGTCGATGGCAATGTCCACAGAGAGAGAGTGGTGACTTGGATGTCAGAGATGGCCAGGAGGTCGGAAAGAAGCCCTGGAGCGTCGCCTAGTCGGCGCCGACCACAGAAGAGGATCAATATGAATACATCAGGTCGTCGCAACTCATACGGCACCTTAATTGTAGGTATGCCAGAGTAGTCGCTAGGCCGGAAGATATAATACCGATCCTCGAATTGTGCCCGCGGTGGCTCCGACGCAGGGGCCCCGCGGGAGTCGTGCCAAGCACGAAGTAGTGTCGGTGGGGCCTTTTATGGGGAACTCGCAGTGGGCCTCTGGCAGGACTTGGCGGGCCTCATTCTCTGTGAGATGCGGGAAAACCCATGCAGATTCCCAAAGACATTCCTTGGTGCCCAGCGTAGCAGGGTATGCCGTACGCCAGCGTCCTAGACCATCCTTCCTTCTCTTAGCACACAGGATCCTATCCTCCTCGGCGGCCTTGACCGTTTCCCCATGCTCCAACTGCGGGGCCTCTGCCAGGGCACGCTGGACAACATCGAGCTGAGTCGAATGCAAGATGATCTCGGAGCTGCGTTCTCGAGGCGAAGTCCGTGCAACATGCTTGACATTCTGAGCCGCGTCCTAGAAACCATTCATCCTGCGAGACCATGCGGAAAATATTCTGAACGATATGCTGCAGTAGAGACCTGGGCTTGTGGAAAGGTGTCGCACACCAAGTGCAAGTGAGGTCAGGCTGTGGAATGACTTCTGCCTGTCTCAGTGGGCGATCGGGATCCGCGATGGGCAGCGGGAAGCCGCTAGGCTGGACGATAAAGAAAAACTTATTTGCAGTTCCCTCTGCTAGCGCAGCATTCGCGTCTGCTCGTGCTGGCCCTGTTGTGGCCTCCTTGAGAAGGCGCTTCCATGCAGGGAGAGAAGACTGTACTCTTCGCTCCCATGGCGCGAAGTCGTCGCGTGGGTCTGGTAGCTCTTGAAGCTGCCTCTGGACCGTGGCAAGAACTGTTCGGTCCGCTGTAGCTGCGTCGTTACATTGTGGCATGCCACAAGCTGTCCGATATCTCTTGAGCATAGTATGCCTAAGTTTGTCGTGTGCACCACGTTCCAAAAGACACCGCGCGCCAGCGTTGAACGGCAAAGAGGAGGTTAGTAGCGAGTCCACGAAACGCCTCTTCATGATGAGGGCCTTGGGGCTCTTGGGGACCCCTTTGAACACCTTGCTGCCGAAGACGTCAGCCGAGGAGGCGGTGCCCGCGATGCGATGAGCCACTTCTGGGCCCAGACTGCTTCTTTCATCCAAGATGTTGCCCAAGTGGGGGTATGGCGTCACAGCGCTAAGACTCATGTGCCCCATGATGTGGTCCTCCCACGCCCACTTGCCTTTCATGTGCTTCCACAGCTTGAGCTGCGCCGCTCTAGCATGCTGTCCGTGAAATTGGAAAAGGATCTCCGCCTTCCCAGGCTTGAAATTGAGAGAAATACCTCTAGACGCACATGATGCTGCTACTGTGCCTGCACTCTGATGCACACGCTCCAGCAGCTTGCGTGGTTCGCCTATCATAGCAAACGCACCGTCGCCGAAAAAGATCACCCCTAAGGCGGGCTGATTCTCTGCCGACTCGTGCTCCTTCCTCTGTGCGAGAGAGGCCCCTGGCAGCATGGGTACCTTAAAGGCAAGATCCAGGTGCTGGAGTTGGCCCTGCGTCGCCGTGGTTGCTGGCTGGCCGCCATTGCCTCTGACCAGCGGCAAGGCTTGCACCACAAGTTTCTTCTTAGACTCTGAACCCAGACGTCGTAGAGTAGCAAAAGCCTTGTCTGTAGCGTTTTTGTCCAACGCAGACTGCAACAGGTTGGTTAGGCCGTAGCAATGCATGATGGCGCTCTGCTTTGACAAGCATTTGTTCACATACGTGTTGTGTAGTTGGAAGTGTTCCCGAGTGGCCAGAGTCTTGCCCTCCACGTCGTGAGTGTGCTCCCAGAGGGCCTCCAGAAAATCCAGGACGGAGCCTCCCAACCCGAATATGTTGGCAGGGTCCGAGATGATGGATAGTCGGTCCACGGGCCCATGAGCAAGTCGGAGCCATTTGGCCCGTCTTCTTTTAGACAGCCCAGTATTTTGCATAGCAGCAGAGGCCGCCATAGCGCCCCTGAGAACCTCCCCAAGACCGTCGAAAGCGCGACGGCACCGTTCCCAAGATAGGACCACCGTAGACGGACTGGGAGGTAGGGCGGTAAGAGGTCGACCGAAAACGCGGAGGTCAAGCAGCCGAGCACTGTGCGCATGTTGCGCCCACAGAAAGAAGACAACTGCACTAACTGCCCTGGCTGCCGTGCTCCGCACCTGGCGAGCCTGCCTTAGCGCCTTAGTGCGTAGGTCAATGGCACTCATTGTATCCCTTTGAATCCAACCCTGCCGTAGCTGTCGCCCCCTGTCCGTAGTCTTCACAGGGGAAGCTTCTTGCGCGCATGTACGTACATGTTGATCCAGGATATGTGTATGGTCCGAGCTGTGAGTAGCGAACTCAATGAGGGGCACTTTGGAGCAACTGTATGAAGTTGGCCCTGACCTCGGGATCCTGGAGTAATTCGGGATCAAGTGGTATACGGTGTGTGGATGTGATCTCCTCTATGCATCCTGACGGAGGCTGGACACCTGCAAAATTCTCCTCCTCCTCATCCTGTTTGCCCACAGCGGGCGATGCGCTGCTTCCCAGCGCTGCGTTGGAGTCGGCCGGGGTGATGAGATGTTCAGCACCGAGGCGTGTGCTCCTCACAAGCTGTTGAGTGGTGCCCCACCACTCGGCTACATTGACAACAGGAGACCGCAATGGAGACTTGGAAAGTGAGTGGGGAGCATGCAGCACAATAACATTGATTGCAAGACCGTGCCCTCGAATCGTCACCATCAGTACCCGACACATCTGCCTAGTGATGTGTGACCTGGTAGGTACTTGATACCCTCGTGGAGCCACGGGGCACAACCGGCCGAGCCCTGAGGGGTAGCAGTAGAGTGCAGGACGATGAAGGCACCCGCCGTCTGATCTTTGTGTACCCTTAGCCTAGTCTCCAGAGCCCCAACCAAGAGAACGTTGGCAGCGTCGACCCTGCACTTGGGCGTTCGATGCTGCAGTTTGAGTCCTAGGGTGGGGGTAGTGGCTTCTGCGGGAGCTGGTGTGGAATCCTTCGTGGAGGTGGTGGGATTCAGGGCTGGCGGCAACGGCACTCTATGCGCAGGCGGATACTGCACGCGCTGCTTGGCACTGAGAAAATGTGTCCACAGCCGCGGAATTGCCCGAGCGTGCCATGGCCGATCCAGTTGGACCCTCCATTGAAAGTCTGGATGCTCAGGCATACTGTCCATGGCAGTGAGTCTGGCAAGGGTGTCAGCCAACTCATTCCACGGGGCTCCTCGGAGACCTGTAATATAGGCCCAAGTGAAGGCCTGCGCATGCCTTTTGAGGACCTGAGCGAGCCCATCCAGAGTACGTTTGAGACCCAAAAGATGACCCTTGAGGGCCCCCAGACTAGCACCTCTGACCACCTCCATGTTGTCGGCGTGTATCGTCACATACGCGTTGTGTATATCAGCATGCTGCATGCACCGTGCGGCGGCCGATATGGCCACCCCAAACTCCGCAAATGCAAACAGCAGAGAGGGGGGATAGATGCACGAGGCGGAGATGGTACGAGCACCGTAACCCAGAAGCCATCTGTGAGCTTCCTTCTCCGCAATGACAACGAATGACCAAGCTGCAGGACTGTATGAGTCACCCCCACCATTGAAACCGCCAGCGGTTCCGTCCGTGTAGATATCGATCCTGGTGGGAACATTTGCAGGTTCCATCCCGGGGCCAAGGGTCGAAGATAATTTGCCCAAGGCAGTGATAGTCGTAGTGTGCCAGAATTGCGCATACGTAGGTATGTCGGTTCCCAGAGGTGTACTCCATCTCCTTAGAAGTAGGTCCTTAGTCGGAGCCAGATCGGGCAGCGGGCTGAGACTGAGACCCAAGTGGTTCAGACTCTGCTCGGCGGAGGGAGAGGGATGCGGAGTGGGGCAATTCTCTAGGCCGTCTGCTGTCTGCAGCGGCGCATGCATTTCCACTGCAGACAGATCTATTTGTCACAGCTCGCTCTCTGGCGGCTCAGCGCTGACAGGCAAAGCTTGTTGCTCACTGCTGGCGACTGGAGCCTGCTCACCCTTCGGCTCCGCTGCCGCCATTCCCTCCATGTCATCATCCTCGGCAGAGTCGTCCGAGTGTACGTCGCTTGCTGCGTTGGCTGCTTTCTGCCTTTGAGCTGTCTTGTCGAAAGCGACCTTCAGAATGCTCTGTCCTGGTGCACGATGTGGTGTGCGCTCGACCTCCTGATCGGCCCGCCGCCGGCGTGGCCTTGCGGGTGCCCCCCATGCGGCGCTGCGCCGCGGGCGGGCCGATGTCGCCACCTGGCTCGGCTGCCTCCTCGGCTGCGCGCGCCGCAGCCTCCACTGGCGACACCCCCCCGTTGGCTGAAGGGGGGGGCGGCCACGATGTGGG
The DNA here is from genome assembly GCA_963575745.1 of Prorocentrum cordatum. NCBI lineage: Eukaryota > Dinophyceae > Prorocentrales > Prorocentraceae > Prorocentrum > Prorocentrum cordatum. Next base: position 4,726 of record CAUYUJ010015604.1, on the reverse strand, counting down.
CAGCTGAGCCTGCCCCACGGCGGTGACGGCTGGCTGCGCGGCTGGCGCCCCTGGCCCTGGCGAAGCCGCCTGCTGGTGCTGCGGGACGGCGGACTTGTTGCTGTCCTGCACCTGGATGTTGAGGGCCGCTTGGACGGTGGCCATCTGGGCTGTCAGTGCGAGCAACTTCTCTGACAGGTCGATGTTGGTGGCCTGCATGGCTGCTAGCAGCTCCACTGCCGAGGAATTCGCTGGAGTAGTCTGGTGGGCTGCTGTGGCTTCCGTAGCCGCACCGTCGCTCTCGACTTGCATTGCCGAACCTTGTTCATCTCGCTCAGCCTTCTCCAGCTGCGTGAAATGGTCGAGCAACTCTTCCGCTTTCTTGACATCCTCGAAGAGGCTGTGCGTGTGGGCGGCCGCAACCTTGGCCTGCTCCTGCAAATCCTTCTCATGCTTCTGCGCGTCACTGAAACGCTTGCGAATGCGGTCGAGGTATGCCTTTTTGCTGATCAACTCTCGTCTTGGCATCCCTCGCGTACATGACCTGGTACAAGATAACCGAGCAGTCCTGCTCCAGCGCACTGATAACAGTGCGCGTCTGACCCATCTCATAGGCCGAATGGATATGTCGTTCGATGGCGTCCAGGGACTCCTTCAGCCTCGCGCGGTGCGCCTTGAGCTCCTTGACTGCGTTTGGCGGGGGGAGCCACAGCCTGTGCGCCTGCGCGACCTCTGGCTCTGCTGGCCGCGGCAGAGGTGGAGGCGCGGGCTGCGTGGCTGGCTCCTTGGCTGGTGCCGCGCTCTGTGAGCGCTGAGGTGGCGCGGCGGGGGAGTCCCATGACCAGGTATGCCACGGCGCAGCTCCTATCTTCCACTGAGCCTGCTGCTGCGCCTTGGCCTTGGGAGGGCGGCTGCGGTGACGCCGCCCTGGTCGCCCTTGGATCCACTCACCGGAATCCTCATCGTCGTCGCATTCGTCTGGCAGGGCGTCGGGCTGCGTCGCGGGGTGCGAACAGAATCTGCACGACGATGAGCTGTAGATGTTCGCTCTTGAGCAGGAAGTGCAGTCCCAGAAGCGCGGCGGCAGCTGGTCGCCTCGGCGCACTCCTGGAGTGGTGCCACGCTTGTCCTGGGCATACGTCATGCTGCTGTGGTGCTGGTCCAAGCGGCGGGCTGCCGCCGCGATGCGCACCAGCACGCGATCCTGCGAGCGGCGAGCCCGTTCCCGCCTGTGCCACGCGGGCTCGGGGGGGAAGCTCGCGCGAGCCGTGGCGGAGGGCCCGGAGCCTGCCACGGTGCGAACTTCGATGGCACGGCCAGCCGCCTCGGCAAGAGGCGGGCCAGCGCGTATGGCCTCTGTCCAGGAAGGGGCTTCGCTGATCCCTGGGATCAGCACCCGAAAACCCCTGGGCCGGGACGGCGGCTGGAGGAGGAGGAGGGAGGAGGGAGGAGGGAGGATTGAGGAGGGAGGAGATAGAGGAGGAGGAGGAGGAGGAGGAGGAGAGAGGAGGAAAAGGAGGAGGAGGAGGAGGAGGAGGAGGACTTCCGCCTCCGAGGGCCTCCAGCCCTCGAGCTGCCGCGCCCCCGCGGGCAGCGGGTTCTCGGCCGCGAGGGCCCGCAGCCGGCGCACCAGCTGCTGCGCGGGGCCGCCCGGCGGGGCGGGCACCTGCGCCAGCGCCGTCGAGAGCGAGGCCGCGGCGGCCTCCGGGAGGCGAGCGTCTCTCTCCTCCTCCTCCTCCTCCTCCTCCTCCTCCTCCTCCTCCCTCCGCTTCCTCCTGCTCCTCCTCCTCTTCCTCCTCCTCCTCCTCCTCCTCCTCCTCCTCCTCTGCCCTCCTCCCCCCCTTCCGAAAGGGGGGAGGGGGGGGGGTCCCCGACGACGGGTCGGGAGAAGGGGGGAGGGCGGGGGGGGTCCCCCCGACGACGGATCGGGAAAGGGGGGGGGAGTTCCCCGACGACGGATCGGGGAAAGGGGGGGACAGGGGGGGGATCCCAACCCCCCCCCCACCCCTGGGGAGATTCAGCGGCGTGGCAGGAGGGGTGCGCGGTGCCCGTGGGTAGGACCACGAGCTGGGCGCCCGGGTCATCCGGGGCAACTCGGGCCCGGGGTGACTCGGGCCTGGGTTCCCGAGAAACGAACCCGAGTTAGCCCTGACCCGAACTACCCCTGATGATTTGGGACTCTGGACGCCCGAATCATCTGGGGTACCTCGGGCCGTAACTCCGGCTCGGATTCCCGAAAAACCAACCCGAGTCCGCCCTGACCCGAGTTACCCTTGATGACTCGGGGCTCTGAATGAAGCGGGAGGGAGGCGCTGGAAGTAGAACGGGCTTCCGCCCGCCCCCTGAAGAGGAGTGGAGAGGGGCGACCGCTCAACTCGTGAAGTAGGAAGGCGCCTCAAGTAGGTTGGGGCCTGGGAGTCCAGCAATACCTGCTCCCAGCGACTGGCGTTTGCAGTCAAAACCGGTAGGCAGGGTGCGCGATGAGGATGCAAGCCCCGTGGACGCCCATGTCGAGGCACTTCAAGGGGGGGCTGGCCATCGAGAGTGGTCAAGGATGGGCCGAAGTGGCAAGGATGCATGGGTACCCTTCGAAAGGTTGCCCATCCTCGCTATCGGCCTCGACGGTAGGAGGCAGCTTCAGGGAGGCCTTGTACGACGAAACCTGGACGAGGACCAATTCGGGTGAGGATGAATCGAGATTATCTGAGATCCAGCGGCTCTGTAGGATGTTTCGGGCGCCGCGGCCTTTTCAGAGCGTTCCCTGACGGATTTATCCTTGTCCCAGCCCCGCCCGAATTCAGCCCGACGGATGGGCCACTGCGTCGGCTGGGAGAGGAGGTACAGACATAACGCTGAGATAAGGACCGCTTCGGGCTCGGGAGAGCCTCTGGATTCAGGGCAGTCCCTCATATCTACATCGTGGAGCCAAGTCGCGGCCGAGGCTCGTTGTGGCCAAAGGAGCCCCTTCGTTCTTTACTCAACGTTCCTTGTGGAAACTCCATCCATGACTGTCCCAACATTTCACGGTCCCAACACTGTCGGTGTCGAACCGTGCGGTGACCTGGTAACGGACCTCACCGCACGGTCCGTCACCGCACGGTTCTGGGACTTGCAGGCAGCAGTCGCCCGAGGCGTCCTCGGAGAACGACCCGAGTCCATAATCGTGCGGTCGCCCCGAAGCCCCACTGACTCACCACACCGTTCGTTGGGCTCAAGGAGGAGGCGGATGAGGAGAAGAAGGAGGAGGAGAAGGCGGAGGAGGATGAAGAGAAGCAGGAGGAGGAGGCGGAGGAGGAGGAGCAAGAGGAGGAGGAGAAGGCGGAGGAGGGAAGAGGAAGAGGAGGAGGAGGGGGAGGGAAGAGGAAGAGGAGGAGGAGAAGGAGGGAGGAGGGAGGAGGGAGTAGGGAGGAGGAGGAGAGGGCGGAGGAGGAGGGATGAGGAAGAGGAGGAGGAGGAGAAGGAGGGAGGAGGGAGCAGGGAGGAGGATGGAGGGGGAGCAGGGAGGAGCAGGGAGGCGCCGCTGCTCCAGGCGGCCTCTCCTGGAGGGCGCCCTCCTGCCCCAGACTCTGCGGGGCGGACCCCGCCGCGGCGACGGCGCAGGGGAAGCGGCCGCGCGATGGCAGGCCCAGGCCTTCTCGGCAGGCGGCGGGCGTCTCGCAGGCCCTCCGGCCTTCTGGGAAGCCGCCCGCGGCCTCACCGAGAAGGCTCCGAAGGCACCTCGAAGGCCAGAGGCCTCCCGAGCCTCCCGAGCAGGCCCGCCCCCTCTGCCTTCCCCCCTCCTGGGCGCGCCGCCGAGCGGCGCAAATGCAGCGGCATCGGCACGCAGACCCCTGACGTGATGAATTTTCTGAGCATGGTTTAGCCATTCCATCTGCAGGTCGGGCGTGTCCCCCTACAGGCGGATTTTAGATGACAAATAACGGATACCGGAGAAAAACCAAACAGGGCTGTAGGGCTAGGGGGCTATAGGGCTATTGAGCTATCGGGCCATCGAGCTTTAGGGCTATAGAGTTGTAGGGCTACAGAGTTGTAGGGCTATAGGGCTATAGGGCTACAGGGCTACAGGGCTACAAGGCACCCCTGGGCACCCGGGCGTGCAGCGAAAATCAGCGGAAAACCTAACCTAACCATTTGAATCCGCTAGGACCTCTACAGGGGCAAGCTCTGATGGGGAAAGCGTTCAAAACAGAGTCAACAAATAACCTAACAAAGCCGAAACATTGTCCCCCGACTTAGCCCTATCTCTGTGGGCGTGGCCTGGGCCCCACTGGCCGGTTAACCCCCCCAGATGGGGATATATGGTCGTGGGTGTGGCCCCCCCTCCCCGCCCCAATGCTAATGCCATCGCCCCCCCCCCCGCGCGATCCCCCCCCCCCCCCTGTGGGCGTGGGCTTGGCGTGGTGGCTCCCCCCCCCCCCTGTGGATGTGGTGTGGGTGTGGCGTGCTGCTGTGGGTGCGTGTGCGGGGTGACGCCATGGTCCTCCTCCCCCCCTCCCTCCCCCCCTGTGGGTGCGGTGTGGGTGCGGCGTGTGGCTGGGATTGGCATCGTGTTGACAGCTCCAATGCTCGACGTCGTCGCCGCCGCCGCTGGTGGTGCCGTCGACGTCGTCGTCGTCGTCGTCGTCGTCGTCGTCGTCGTCGTCGTCGTCGTCGTCGTCGTCGTCGTCGTCGTCGTCGTCGTCGTCGTCGTCGTCGTCGTCGTCGTCGTCGTCGTCGTCGTCGTCGTCGTCGTCGTCGTCGTGGTCGT
>CAUYUJ010015603.1:313177-322380 GCA_963575745.1 Prorocentrum cordatum | reverse complement strand
TCCTCCTCCTCCTCCTCCTCCTCCTCCTCCTCCTCCCCATCGTCCTCCTTCTCCTCCTGCTCCTCCTCCTGCTCCCCTGCTTCTCGCCCTCGTGCCTCCCCCTCCCCCTCTTCCAGGAGGAGGAGGAAGAAGAGGAAGAGGAGGAGGACGTCGTTGTCGTCATCGTCGTCGCTGTCATTGTCGTTGTCGTCGTCGTCGGCGTCGGAGAAGGAGGAGGAGGAGGAGGAGGCGGAGGAGGAGGAGAAGGTGGAGGTAGTCAAGCACATGGAGGAACATATCTCCAAATACAAACAGGGGTATTCAAAGGTATGCGAGAAGATTTCTCCAGAGTAGAGTGAATAACAAACAAGTCTCCACGTGCAGTTGTTCAGGAGTGCCATTCCCTTGCAGATTTGTTCCGCGCCCTGGAACACACAGCTTCTGCGTTTTGTTCCCTCGACCTTCGGTCGTGGACTGGACGAGAAGCAAGGCACCAGGGCTTGACGCCTTCCCATTGGACCTGTTTCGTGCAGCCCCCGCGGCAGCTTGCTGCACTGTTGTGTCCCATCTTGGTCACACTGACGATTTGTGAGCGGGGGAACGGCTTGTGTTCAAGCTGGGCGACGTGACTTCTTTCATTGAAGGTTCCGGGCCCCCTGCTCTCGCTGAAAAAACGAATGAAACATCACGCTTGCCAGTACAGTGAGCGGCTTGAATAAGGAACACTTGCTTTTCAAAAAGGGGCTGGGTCGTTCCTTAGGTTTTACATGCGTTATTTACAGTTCCTTATTCGTTATCTATTATTTATCGTCCCTTATGCGTGATTCCTTGGGATAAAAAAGGGACTTCGTTTCTTATTTATCGTTCCTTCGGTCAGGCCGATGACTGTATGGTGTGCAAATGACGCCGGAAGCCGTGCGGCCTGCCCCCCACTTGGCACCTCCCGGGGGCGCTCCAGGGGGCGCTCTGCGAGCACTGAGGGCCGCGCCCAGGAGAGATCCGACAGCTGTGGCCCCGAAGCCCCCTCGAGTTCGGCAGGTTGCTGTTCTGGGGACCCCCAGAGGCGGCACCGCGCGCGTTCGAACTTGAAACATGCTAAGCCTGCCCCCCACGTGGCACCTTCCGGGGACGCTCCATGGGCGCTCTGCCAGCATTGAGGGCCGCGCCACGAGAGATCCGGCATCTGTGGCCCTGGACCCCCCCGGAGTTGGGCAGGTTGTTGTCCTGGGGACCCCTCAGAGGCGGCTAGACGTAGGAGTGACCTTTCGCCGGAGTGACCTTTTGGTGCGGGCACAGATGGGCCCCCAGATGGTTGAGAACGAAGCGGTAGCAGCGGCTTGCGCGCCCAGGTTTGGTCTCCCCGTGGCCCCCAGAAAGCCGCGCACCAAAGGTCACTCTTACCCAGGGTCACTCTTGCGTGTAGCCGACCAGAGGCGGCACCGTGCGCGCGAACAGGAAACATGCCAAGCCTGTTGCCAGAGGTCTTTGAGAGCTTGTGGCCCGTCACGGGCCACAGTCTTTCAACGAAATTCGCCGGCCCCACGGGCCGCCCATGGGGCCGGCGAACTTCTTCACGGTCCTTGGCCCCCTGCTCTTAGTAGAAACCAGAGAAGCATCATGTTCGCCAGTATTGGGTACAAGCTACACCTCAGTCACCTTCGTGCTCTTTCAGTTTGGTTTTTGGGTCAGCACTCCTGGCAGAACTGTGCGGGGGGAGTCACAGGAAGTAGTACAGATATGATCACTCTCGGCACGCGGCTTTCTTTGCGTGCTTCCAGACAGCGCAAAACGTCTGCAGCAGTGCTATATTTGGATATAGTCCGGGCCTTTTCCAGTATAGTGCAATTCGTCACCTTGTGATTTCGTTAACTGGAGAGGGAGAGCGGCTGGAACATGCATTGGATACCATGGAGATCCCGACGATCCTCAAGGAGGGGGTTAGCTCAGCTGTAGAAGGGACCATTTCTCTACGAGTTTGGCCCTCATGGTCGCCTTCTGAGGTTAAACCAGGAGGCCCAGAGAGGCTATTTGTTTGAAATGTCCAGCTGCCAAAGACTTTGTAGCCCCCACTGTGGGTTCTCGCCTTGGTACCCCGATTGCCACGGATGCCTTCAACGCAGTGTTCCGGCATGTTCATCTCGAACTTCAGGCGGGTATTGCGGAAGCTGGATACACCGTGAAGGATGGGTTTAACCTTCCTGAGCCCTTCATCTCTAAGGTGGAGGAGTGAGACCACGCCAAAAGCGACTTGTCTGTGTGGATGATCTCACCATGCTTGCGCCAGTCAGGACAGCAGCTGATTTCCCCCAGCAACAGTTAGCCTTGCCGGAATGTGCAGGCCGTGCAGCATGCAAGGTTGGATGCCGACCAAAGTCAATCAAGACTGAGCTTCTTGTGTTTCTTTCGCGGAAAGGGTGCCCACAAAGTTCCTGCATCTTATCCTGGCAGGAGGTTATCCGAGGTTCGATCGTATTTTTGGGGGGTCATTTTTCCCATCGTCCAGCTTCACAACGTCCAAGGATCGCAGGTTGAGGTTGAATGCAGCACGGGGCCAGGGCTAAATGCTCGACGTTCGAAAGCCACGCGTGCACTAGAGCCCAGTAGGGCCAGTGCGGCACTCAGGAAGGCCTTGCCCCTCAAGGCAAAGGTTGTGCTGGCAGAGGCCCTGGGTTCGCTGTTTCTGCTCACATCCTGAATCATGTTCTTGTACCATCTTATCATGACCATCGGCCATAATCATCACAACTCGATGCTTTCACAGTCACCATCGCCATCATCATTAAACAACATCATCACCATCACCATCCCGTCATGATCGATCATGGTCTCGGGCGGGAGCCTCGTCTCTGAGCGAATATGGAGGAAGTCTCGCGTGGGAGCGCCCTCCCTCGGGGGGCGCCAGATCATGTTATCAATCCGATTGGGTCGTCCAGATCCTGCAAGTGTCGTCTCACTTGAGCTCCTGAGGCCTGAGTGTGGAGGAAGTCTCGGGCGGGAGCCTTGCCTCCGAGTGAATCTGGAAGACGTCTCGAGCAGGAGCGCCCTCCCTACGGGAGCGTCGGATCATGTCATTAATCATAGCGGGGCATCCAGATCTTGCAACGGTCGACACTTTCGAGCTCCCGGGGCCTGAATATGGAGGAACTCTCGAGCGAGAGCTTCGTCTCTGAGTGAATCTGGAAGTCTCGAGCGGGAGCCCCCCCTCTTATGAGGCCGCCAGATGTCATCCAGATCCTGCAGCTGTCGTTTTTTGGGGCTGGAATCTGGAGAAAGTCTCGAGCGGAAACGCGGTCCCTTTGGGGCCGCCAGATCATGTTTCCAATCCAAGCTAGTCATCCAGATCCTGCAACTGTCGTCACTGTTGAGTTCTGACGCCCGAATCTGGAGGAAGTCCCGCGAGTGGATTTGGAGGGGGTCTCGAGCGGGAGCCCCCCTCTCTATGGGGCCGCCAGATCGTGCTACACCAGTGAATCCAAGCGGATCATCATCACTTCTGGCTTGAGTCTGGAGGTCTCGAGCGGGGGTCTGTCTGTGGGTGGCTTGCGAGGGCGGCCTCGAGCGGGAGCCCCTTCCCTCTGGGACCGCCAGGCCACTGTGCAGATCGGTGCAGAGGAGGAAGAGGAGGAGGAGGAGGAGGAGGAGGAGGAGGAGGAGGAGGAGGAGGAGAACGGGGAGGAGGAGGAGGAGGAGGAGGAGGAGGAGGAGGAGGAGGAGAACGACGAGGAGGAGGAGATTCGGAGGGGTGGTTCCTTGAGTCTGCCTGCGTCCCCTCGCCAGTTTGCAGGGAGGCCAGTTCCTGAGGCGTCGGCCGAGGAGCGGGCCACTGCCGAAGCGAGAGGCAACGACGAGGGAACGCCTCCAAAGAGGGCGGGTGCCCGGCGGTTCTTCAGACATGTGGTGCATGATTTTGAAAAAAATAGGATTCGTTATGGATTCAGCGTTCCTTCTGGCAGTGCCATGGCTGTGCTAATCCGAGCAGGCCACCCACATCCTGGAATTGTCCCAGCAGCTTCCTTCCGCGCCCCAGCGGCCCCCGGGGTTGTCCCATAACGGCCTGGCCCGCGGGGTTGTCCCGACAACTTCGCGATCTGGCCATTCGAGTACGCGCACGTGCTGGCCGAGGCGGCGACGGCGCCAACGAACATCGACATGCGTACCCTGGCCGGATGGAAGGGGAGGTACATGAGGGGAAGAGGCTGGAGTAAGACACGGAGACGGAGAAGCAGGAGGAGGGGGAGGGGGGGAAGGAGGGAGAGGGAGAGGAGGAGGTGAAGAAGGAGGAGGAGGAGGTGGATAATGAAGAGGAACAAAGGGAGGAGGAGGAAGAGGAGGAGGAGGGGGAGGAGGATACTAGAAAGAGGAGGACGAGGAGGAAGTCGAGGAGGAGGAGGGAAAAGATAAAAGGGCAAGAGCAAAGATTCTAATGCGGGGCCCTACCGTCGAAGTGAGTGTCGGAGCCTCCGCCTGGACCGAACTCACGGAGGCAGAGGCCTTACACGTGGCCGTAGATCGAACGGCACACATGCAGACACGTGGCCTTACACGTGGCCTTACACGTGGCCTTACCGTAGATCGACCGTGGCCTTACACGTGGCCTTACACGTGCAGACGGCACACGTGACCGTAGATCGAACGGCGTTACACCTCACCAGCACGAGTAATGAGGGTGCCCGTGTAGCGGTGGTTCAAGCTCTGCTCGACGTGGGCAGGCTGCCAGCCTCCGGCATTCTGAGAGTCTCACGCCTGAGATGTGTGTGTGTGTGTTCAGAATTCAATGCAGGGCTCCCCCTTCGGCTCGTGTGCTGGTCGATCCGACATTTGATGATGCCAGGGGTGGGTTGTTCTCCTTGGTCAAGATTTTGACTAGATCGAGTGTCACGCTGGACAAGAATAAGATCTACCAGAAGGTTCAGAGCTGAATGCCTGAGTTGAGATAGGTAGGAACGAGACACGCGCTTCTCTCGCTAAGGCTTCCACGGCAATTAAAGATGCTCGTCCCTACAACGGGCAAGCCTCACCGTTTGGGCTAAGTAGCTGCACAACATCGCCACGGTTTTCCATCAGGCTGTCCTGGCGGTCCAGTGCGACCAGACTCGTTTTGCTACCAGTGTGGACTGGTAGCCGTCTCAGCCCAGCAGCTCGGGGCTCACACAGGCAGGGCCCACACGACCCCACATTGCTCCTCGGTGCTCGCAGCTTGCCCGTGTTGCCAACGTTGCCAGGGATTGATGTCAGAACAACCTGCAGGATTGTTAAGCTCCTGGGCAACGCGCCTACGTGCAGGAGACGGTGGGCCGCGACCGCTGCCGGGCCGTCGGAAGCGGAGCTGCAGGCAGCCCGCGAGGCAGTCGGGCAGGCAACGGCCAGCAAGCGTGCACCTGGACGGCCGGGCGAGAGTGCGAACGCCCACTGGGTCCAATGCCATGGGCCCCGAAAGGGCCCCAAGCCAAGCATCTCTCGCAGACAAGAGAGAAGCACAGCTCAGACCGTTTGCCGCTGCCGCTGTGGCTCCTCCTCGTCGCTCCCCCTCCCTCTCCTGGTGCACTCTAGCGGGCTCGTGCGAGGCTCCTCGCGGAGCCCATCAAGTACATTCTTCATTTCCCATGGGCACCTGAGTCAGAGCCGGGAGGACATTCAACACCGCGCCTAAGAGCACCTCTCTCGTTCCCCCTCCCACCTCTGTATGTGCTAAGCAGCGACTTGTAGTCATCCTACATTGGGAGATCCCACCTCCTCTGGCGCTGTGGCCTATGGCGTGGCATACTCACATCTGGAAGGGTGGCTGGGGTCAAGGGCCCCCTTGCGAGTCTTTGCCGGTGGTCTGTCATCGCGCGGACCCCAATGCTCAGAGACCCCCCCGCTCGCTGCGTTCCGATGGCGTCTGTGGGGCTGCGACATGTAGCCATGCGCGAAAATGCTCAGGTCTCTTTAGGACACCGCTTCTTGCGCACATCGTTGACATTCTTACATAAGACGTGGCTTCATCGTGTTCCAACCATCATGGAATACCTTGCGCACAGTGCCGCTTCGGTGCTAGAGTGTTCAAGCCTACAGTGCTCTTGCGCGCGCACCTAGCAGCAATGAGTACAACATTGTAGGCCATGACATGAGGATCTCTGTGCAATAATATGAGTCCGCACCCCACCTCTGAGAGGACTCACGCGAGACAATGTGTGAGGCACCCCCAGCGCCAAGGCTTATCCGTCGAATCGGTGTCTCACTATGGAAGCCGCAATGGTGCAGGAGGCGAGAGCGAAAATGCCCGAAATCTGATCTGATCTACTCTCGGCCCCCTCCTTGCTCTCCTCTGGTCCCATACGCTGGACAGCCTGGCTCCCTGAGAGGATAACCTAGGAGGCCCATGCGACCACTGCTCACTCCCCGATGTGTTACGCTGTCATTATTCTACACCCGGGGACCCTTACTACCACAATGAGGCTGCCATGGACTGCGTGCTTCGTGCGACTAGGGGTGCACGCCCCTTACAGCGAGCACCGACCGTTGCTGCATCACCCATGCGATGCCATATTACCTTTTCCCATGATGGAAGAATGGGCTGATCCTCAGCTTTCTCTTATGCCAACACAGCTCTGAGCTATCCAATGAAAGCACATGTCGCGAAGGCTTGCCGAGCCCAAGGGCTCCGCCTGGCGCGCGGCCATCTCGGCAGTGCCTGACTTGTGGTCGGGTGATTGCCTTCCCTCAGGGCAGTGATCCGTGAATGTGGTGCTGGGAGCGGGGGAAGGCACATTGTCTTCCACTTGTTTGTTAATCGCCATATCCGTCTTGCGTTTCATCAGTTCTAAGTGATCGTGCCATCGTGTGCTTGGATCTGGCCTTGGTGGTAGGATGCCTTTTTGTGTCAGAGGCCTCTCCACTTGCTGGTCTCCTGGTGCCGCTGCTCGTTCTTCACCCGTTGGTCCTCGCGCTGCTTCTCGCAATATGCGTATTTGCGTATTGGCCTTCTTGCGTACCGAACGAACAACCGGCCGACCGGGGAGGAGGTGGATGAGGAGGAGGAGGAGGAGGAGGAGGAGGAGGAGGAAGAGGAGGAGTCGAAGGGGAGGAGGAGGAGGAGAATGAGGAGGACGAGGAGGGCTCCCTCCTGCTTCTCCTTCTCCTCCTCCTCCCCCTTTTCATCCTCTTCTTCATCCTCCTCCTTTTCAATCCCCTCCTCCGCCTCCTCCTCCTCCTCCTCCTCCTCCTCTTGGCCTCGTGCCTCCCCCGTCCCCAATGTCCAGGAGGAGGAGGAAGAGGAGGTGGAGGAGGAGAAGGTGGACGTCGTGGTGGTGGTGGTGGTGGTGGTCGTCGTCGTCGGAGGAGGAGGAGGAGGAGGAGAAGGAGGAGGAGGAGGAGCAGAAGGAGGAGGAGGGGGAGGACGAGGAGGAGGAGGAGGAGGAGCAGGAGGAGGAGGAGGCGGAGGAGGAGTGGAAGAAGCAGGAGGCGCTGCGAGGGCGGGAGGACGGCGTCGGCGGGCCGGCGGGCCCTGGCAGGGGCTTCGACCACGCAGACTACGAGGACGACGCCTTTTACGTCGCAGTGGGGCGCTGGTGCCGCCCGCGGGGGAGCGCGCGAGCTTCCCGCGGCGCGCCTGGAGCCCTGCTGCCACCGCCCTCCTGCTTCGCTCCTGCCTCGATCCTGGCTCGCCCCCGCCTCCCTCCTGGCCTCGCCTCCCTGCCTCCCTCCCTCCTTCGAGTCACCTCTGCCCCCGGGCACCTGCGCCTGCCTCGGCACACCTGCGCCTGCCTCGGCACACCGGCGCCTCCGGGGAATCGGCCACGTGAGCTGTTGCTGTAGCCCCCCCGTCACTACCCACCCCCGTTCCGTGCGACCCGATCCTCTTGGCAGCTGCGGTCAGCTTCGTGATGGCGTCGTCCTCGTAGCTGCTCTTCTTTTTCCCAAATCTTGTGGTGTTGGGTCCTCGTTTTGAAGAGACAGCGCCCTCTGTCTCTCCTCCTTCCTTCCTTCCTTCCTTCCTTCCTTCCTCCTCCCCCTCCTCCCTCCTCCCTCCTCCCCCTCCTTGCCTGTGTTCTCGGCACACATCTCACACGTTTCGTAGCCCCATAAGGAGTTCCACCGAAGGCCCCAGTGGGGGTGTTAGCATGCGTCTCCCCCACCCAGGACAGCGTTTCGTGGCCCCATAGGGAGCTCCACCGAAGGCCACAGTGGAAGTGTTCGCATGCGTCTCCCCCACCCGGGACACCGCTTCGTAGCCCCATAGGGAGCCCCACCGAAGGCCTCAATCGGGGTGTTCGCATGCGTCTCCCTCTCGCAGGACAGCGTTTCGTGGCCCCATGGGGAGCCCCACCGAAGGCCCTTGCGGGGGTTTTCGCGTGCGTCTCCCCCACGCAGGACAACGTTTCGTGGCCCCACAGAGAGCTCCACCGAAGGCCCCAGTGGGGGTGTTCGCACGCGTCTCCCCCGCCCGGGACACCGTTTCGTAGCCCCACAGGGAGCCCCACCGAAGGCCTCAATCGGGGTGTTCGCATGCGTCTCCCCCACGCAGGACAGCGCTTCGTGGCCCCATAGGGAGCTCCACCGAAGGCCCCTGTGGGGGTGTTCGCATGCGTCTCCCCCACGCAGGACAGCGTTTCGTGGCCCCATGGGGAGCCCCACCGAAGGCCTCAATCGGGGTGTTCGCATGCGCCTCCCCCAGCCAAGACAGCGCTTCGTAGCCCCATAAGGGAGCTCCACCGAAGGCCTAAATCGGGGTGTTCGCATGCGTCTCCCCTTCGCAGGACAGCGCTTCGTGGCCCCATAGGGAGCTCCACCGAAGGCCCCAGTGGGGGTGTTCGCATGCGTCTCCCCCACCCAGGACAGCGTTTCGTGGCCCCATAGGGAGCTCCACCGAAGGCCCCAGTGGGGGTGTTCGCATGCGTCTCCCCCACCCGGGACACCGTTTCGTAGCCCCATAGGGAGCCCCACCGAAGGCCTCAATCGGGGTGTTCGCATGCGTCTCCCTCTCGCAGGACAGCGCTTCGTGGCCCCATGGGGAGCCCCACCGAAGGCCCTTGCGGGGGTTTTCGCGTGCGTCTCCCCCACGAAGGACAACGTTTCGTGGCCCCACAGAGAGCTCCACCGAAGGCCCCAGTGGGGGTGTTCGCACGCGTCTCCCCCGCCCAGGACAACGTTTCCTAGCCCCATAGAGGGTGTTCGCATGCGTCTCCCCCACGCAGGACAACGCTTCGTGGCCCCATAGGGAGCTCCACCGAAGGCCTCAATCG
>CAUYUJ010015603.1:298177-310677 GCA_963575745.1 Prorocentrum cordatum | reverse complement strand
TCGCTGTCCGCGCCGCCGCGGCCCGTGTCCATTCGAGACAGGAGGCCGCCTGCCCAACAGCGGCCGCTGTTGGTTCGGGACAACATTTGTTGTTGGGCATGTTGCCCATTCTTTCGGTACCCATTTCGGGTGTCCAAATTCGCGGGAGCGGCCTCCTGGTGTGAGGCGTCGGGGTTTGTCCCTCTACAGGTCGGCTAGACGTAAGTCAGAGCGTGAATCACCTACCCCGCTTTCGCTTCCAGGGAGAACCAAGTCATGCCACGCGCCTCCTCGTCAAGCGACCTGACCAGTACAGGCGTGTGAGGCTTCGGGGTTTGTAAAACGACGCGAAGGTCGGGACAAAATCGGATCGGGATAACTCGAAATCTCTGAGAATCGGCGGGTTTGGAGGATGTATTGGGCGCCGCGGCCGCTCCAGAGCGTTCCGGAGCGCTCTGAGAGCGCTCCGGAACGCTCTGGAGCGATTTATCCCGATCCTAGCTCTGTTTTAGTTTGTCCCTCTACAGTCGGCTAGACGTAAGAGTGACCTTTCGCCGGAGTGACCTTTGGGTGCGGGCCCATTGGGGTCCCCGATCGCTGAACGCGAGGCGGCAGTGGCGTCTTGCGCGCTCGTGTTTGGCCCCCCCGCGGCCCCTCCAAAAAAGCCAGGTCACTCTTACCCAGGGTCACTCCTGCGTGTAGCCGACCTTCGCCGGAGCGGCCTCCTGGTGTGACGCTTCGGGGCTTGTCCCTGTGAAGGAGGGTTATGCAAGAATGGTATAATTACATGTGAGAGAACAGCCCCAAGCAAAACATGATCGACCCACGAACCCGGAAAGGAATATAGAAATGTAACGCATGGCAACGTTTTCAAAGACACCTGATTGGGTGACGGGCAAGTGCAATGCTGATTGTATCGATCTTGATGTACCGTGCCGAGGGCTGTGCTGTGCTGCACCGTGCTGAATTGCGATGTGCCATGCCGCGGTTGTGCTCTATAGCGTCGTGGATCGAGTCCTCCTTTGCATCCGAGTCCTGACCGAACTGATCTGGATCTTAAGCTCGAGCTGCCTGAACACATAGTATCTGCCCCAGAGCTAATTGACAGGGGGACATGCCAGGAGGACGCGCCGCGAAACGTCCCAAGGGACGCGCCAGGCGACGTGCCAGGGGACGTGCCATGGGGTCGCACCGCACCGGGACGTGCCAAGGGGACGCGCTACGGAACGTGCCAATGGATGTGCCACGGAATGAGCCAGGGGACGCGCCACGCGACGTGCCAGGGGGACTCGCCAAGGGACGCCCCACGGAACGTGCCAAGGAACGTGCCAGGTTGCAATGCTGATTGTATCGATCTTGATGTACCGCGCCGAAGTCTGTGCTGTGCTGCACCGTGCTGAATTGCGATGTGCCATGCCGCGGTTGTGCTCTATAGCGTCGTGGATCGAGTCCTCCTTTGCATCCGAGTCCTGACCGAACTGATCTGGATCTTAAGCTCGAGCTGCCTGAACACATAGTATCTGCCCCAGAGCTAATTGACAGGGGGACATGCCAGGAGGACGCGCCGCGAAACGTCCCAAGGGACGCGCCAGGCGACGTGCCAGGGGACGTGCCATGGGGTCGCACCGTGGGACGTGCCAAGGGGACGCGCTACAGAACGTGCCAATGGATGTGCCACGGAATGAGCCAGGGGACGCGCCACGCGACGTGCCAGGGGGACTCGCCAAGGGACGCCCCACGGAACGTGCCAAGGAACGTGCCAGGTTGCAATGCTGATTGTATCGATCTTGATGTACCGCGCCGAAGTCTGTGCTGTGCTGCACCGTGCTGAATTGCGATGTGCCATGCCGCGGTTGTGGTCTATAGCGTCGTGGATCGAGTCTTCCTTTGCATCCGAGTCCTGACCGAACTGAGATCTGGATCTTAAGCTCGAGCTGCCTGAACACATAGTATCTGCCGCAGAGCTAATTGACAGGGGGACATGCCAGGAGGACGCGCCGCGGAACGTCTCAAGGGACGCGCCAGGCGACATGCCAGGGGAGGGGACGTGCCATGGGGACGCACCGCGGGACGTGCCAAGGGGACGCGCTACGGAACGTGCTGGGGACAAGCGTTTCGCTCGAGACATCCTGTCAAAATCCTCATTCTAGACATCCGCCTGAGCGACCTGGACACATGAAAACAAACGTTTCGCTCAACACATCCTCAACACATTCTCATGCTAGACACCCGCCTGGGCGAACTGGACACGTGAAAACAAGTAGTTCGCTCGAGACATCCTCAACACATCTTCATGTGAGACGTCCGCCTGGGTGACCTGGGCACGTGAAAACAAGCGTTTCGCTCGAGACGTTTTCAACACCTCCTCATTCTAGACATCCGCCTTGGCGACCTGTACACGTGAAAGCAAACGTCTCGCTCGAGACATCCTCAACACATCTTCATGTTAGACATCCGCCTGGGCGACCTGGACACGTGAAAACAAGCGTATCTCTCGAGACATTCTCAACACATCCTCATGCTAGGCATCCGCCTGGGCAACCTGGACACGTGCAAACAAGCATCTCGATCGAGACTTCCTCAACACCTCCTCATTCTAGACATCCGCCTGGGCGACGAGGACGCGTGAAACCAAGCGTCTCGCTCGAGACATCCTCAACAAATCCTGGCGCTTGACCTCTGCCTGGGCAACCTGGAGGCGTGAAACCAAGCGTCTCGCTCGAGACATCCTCAAGACCTGGGCACGTGAAACCAAGCATTTCACTTGAGAGATCCTCTAAATTCTGGTCCCCAGGAGAGGACAATCTATAACACAAAACAAGCGTTTCGCTCGAGACATCCTCAAGAAATTCTGAACAACAAGCGTTTCGCTAGGGACATCCTGAAATTTTAATTCGCTGCCCCTCTTCCAACTCGCTATTTATCGCGAAAGAAATCCGCCTGCCCTCTTCCCGTCAGATCGGGGGGGAAACCTCTAGAAGAGAACCCTGG
This sequence comes from Prorocentrum cordatum, assembly GCA_963575745.1. NCBI lineage: Eukaryota > Dinophyceae > Prorocentrales > Prorocentraceae > Prorocentrum > Prorocentrum cordatum. The sequence goes on along the minus strand of CAUYUJ010015603.1, from coordinate 307,707 downwards.
GCCTGAAGCCCTTTCCGGGAACAAAAAGAACGATATATATACATACACACATATATATATATATACATATAGGTATATATGTGTATATATAGCTGCGTAGAGGAGTGGCCCTTCGCCAGAGCGGCCTCCTGGTGTGAGGCCTCGGGAGCCTTGGGGCGGGGGTCAATGCAAACCTGGGTCAGCCAGAGCGCCCGATCTTGCAGGATCCTGCAAGGCCAGGGTCGCATTGACCCGGGCTTGGGCGCAGGATCCTGCAGGATTTTGCAAGATCCTTCGCATCGACCCGGGTTTGGGCGCAGGATCTTGCAGGATATTGTAGGATTCTGCAAGGCCTGACTGAGCCGGGTCTGGATTGATCCGGGTCAGAGGATCCCCGAAGGCTCGGGGAGAATAGTAAGATTGCACGGGAGAGCAGCCCCAATCAACAGTACACATTATAGTAATATATATATATATGATGTGTGGCTTGGCGGGGGGAAGCGAGAGAGTGAGGCAGGTAAAAGGAAATACCAAGAGAGAGAGAGAGAGAGAGACGGAGGGAGAGAGAGAGAGGGGAATGAGAGAGAGGGATATTGCACAACATTGAGAAAAGCATCAAACATAACGATTCGATAATGTATTGCGTATCAAAGATCAAAGGGTGATGGAGAGACAGAGAGAGAGGGAAAGGGACAGAAAGGGGGCACGGATAAAACAACAGCAGCATCAGAAAAAGGATACATATGTATATAGAGAGAGATAGTGAGATAAAAGAGAGAGAGAGGAGAGAGAGAGAGAGGGGGCGCCCACCGACAGCTGCCCATCGAGAGCCGCCCACCGAAATCGGCCGGCTACTTTCGCCAATATCTTTAGGGGGCGCCCACCGAAAGCTGCCCACCGAGAGCCGCCCATCGAAGTCGGCGCGCTCCTTTTGCCAATATCTTGCTATGCTCGCTAGGACCCCTCTAGTGTAAACACTGATGGGGACGATTTGGTGCTTTGGGGACGATTTTCTGGGGACGACAAGTAGGGGGACGATTGTCGAGTGTAAGCACTGAGTGTGAATAGTATGGGAACGATTTGCCGTGCTTTGTTTTTTGTTGGACGATGTTTTGACAATGCTTGTTTGTCTCCCAAACCCCGCCTGTAGAAGGACATGCCCGACATAACTGTGGTGCGGGCCGTCGAGGGTCCCGTGGGTCCCCCAGCACCTGCTTGCGCGCTTGGATTTCCCCCCCCCCCCCCCCTCCTCCTCCTCCTCCTCCTCCTCCTCCTCCTTCTCTCCTCCTCCCCTCCTCCTCCTCCGCCTCCTCCCTCCCCCTCCTCCTCCCTCCTCCTCCTCCTCCTCCTCCTCCTCCTCCTCCTCCTCCTCCTCCTCCTCCTCCTCCTCCTCCCCCTCCCCCCCCCAGCCCCCCCGCGGCCCCTCACGCCGCGCACCAAGGGTCACGTGCGCCCAGGGTCACTCTCTTCGCGCGCGGCCGAGGGAAGGGGGGGAGGGGTGCTCCAGAGTCAGTCCTCGGGCCCTGCAGGCCCGTCCTGTGGCGCCCCGTGCGGCAGGATACGACTCGGGCTGGGGCTGTCCATCTTTCGCTGAACCTCCAGGTCGTCATCTCGCCCTGCGGCAACCGAACGGCCACGAGACGGAGTCACCCGCGAGGAGGGAGGAGGAGGAGGAGGAGGAGGAGGAGGAGGAGGAGGAGGAGGAGGAGGAGGAGGAGGAGGAGGAGGAGGAGGAAGGTGGGGGTCGAGGAAGGGAAGAGGTGACGACGACGCACCTCAGCTCAATAGGCACGTAGCGTTGAACCCGGTTTTCTTTCCCGACTTCTCTTCGGATTGGTCTGAGGCTCTTGCGAGGAGGAGCGGAGGCTGCGATGGACAGCACGGACACCAACGGGATCTGCGCAGGTTCCGCAGCGCCGCTTCAAGGAGCAGGTGCGCATAGACCTCTGGCGGGCATCTTGGAGTCCTTGCAGGAGGTCCGGGGGCGGAGATGCAGGGTGAGACAGCTCCAGGCAAGAGGGAGGGGGGAGGTGAGTAGAAGGTAGGATGGGAGGTGGGTGAAAAGATGCGGCGCAAAAGTGGGTAGGAAGGAGGGACAAGGAGAACCAGGAGCAAGAGGAGGAGGCGGAGGAGGAGGAGGAGAAGGCGGAGGAGGAGGAGGAGTGACATGAGGAGGAGTGGCATGAGGAGGAGGAGGAGGAGGAGGAGGAGGAGGAGGAAGAGGAGGAGGAGAAGGAGGAGGAGGAGGATATGTGATGTGATTGGGAGTGGGACGAGAATATACCTCTGAGGCGAGGAGGGCACAGGTGAGCAATCATCAACGCTCAAGACGTCCTGTCCACCTGAGAGCCCGAGCAAATGGCCAGGATGAGGGCAGGATGCGTACCAGCTAAGGGAGAAGCCAGAAGCTTCTAGTGCAAGCTCTGTCCCTCCTTGTCCTCCTTGCATACCTAACACTCCCTGCGCACACTCTCTATCCTCCCTCTCCTCCCTCTCTCCCTCTACAATTACTCGATCTGAATACTACTCTCCCTCTTCCCCTGATGACGGTTTGAAAGTGCTCGACCCCCCCCCCGCGTACTGTTTTTTTACACAGGTTTCCCCGGAGTTGGGTTTTCGCCTGCATTTGTTTTCCAAATGCTGCTCTCGCTGAGGCGCCGGCCTCATTTTCGGGCCCCGCTCGTTCCGAATCGTGCTCCCGCTGCAGCGCTGGCCTCATTTCCGTGCTTCCGCTCGTTCCGAATCGTGCTCCCGCTGCAGCGCTGGCCTCATTTCCGCGCTTCCGCTCGTTTCGACTCGTGCTCCCGCTGCAGCGCTGGCGTCATTTCCCGTGCCATGCCACGGCATGCAATGCAATGCTAGGTTGATACTACGCTTTGCGGTGCTCTTCTACGCCATGCCATGCCGTGCTCTACAATGCATCGCGTACCCTTTCGGGATCATTGCCCTGCTCGACATCCGACTGTGCGAGTAGAGAGGGGATCTACGCCATGGTAAGGGATGGGAGGGAGGGGTAGGATGTCAGATATGACGCGAGCGCACCTAGCTTGCCCTCTCCCCCTCTCTCCCTCTCCTCCCTCTCTCCGTCTCATCCCTGTTTCTTTCTCTCTCTCTCTCTCTCTGTCGCTTCCCTCTCCCTCCCTGCCCACCAGGCCTGTTCTGCACATGGGACGCTCCAGGGGCGGACCTGATTCTGGATGCTCCGACACGGGAGCTTGTGTCCCCGCAAGGACAGGTGGTGTTGGGAGCTTGCCTTCGATGTCTGCAGGAGGACCACAGCGACCTCTATTGCGAAGGCCTTACGGCCGGTGCCGCCGACCTTGCAGGGGGACGGCGACGACGACGACGACGACGACGGCGGCGACCACGACGACGAAGACGGCGACGATGACGACGACGACAACGACGACGACGACGACGACGACGACGACGACTACGGCGATAGCGATGGCGGCGGCGGCGGTGGTTGCGAAAAGCATTCCAAAACGTAGGAAAATTATTGATCGTGCATCTTTGGGTTCTCTTCGGAGTGCTCTTGGGGCTCTCTTGGGCCTCTTGGGCACCTGTGGGGCCTCTCGGGCACCTTTGGGGTCTCTTGGGCGACTTTTGGGGCATCGTGGGGGCCTCTTGAGGCAGAAGGCTCGAAATGTCGGTTGGTGTTCCCCCTCTCGGGAGTTTCTTGAGGCCTTCTTAGGGCCCTCTTCGGCCACCTTGGGGCCCTTTTGGGCTGTAATGGGGCCGTCTTGGACCGTTCTGGCGCTCTTTCGGCAGTCTCTAGGGCTCTGCGAAAATGAATGAGTTTCGCCTCTTGGGACTCCTCTTGGAGCTATCTTGGAGCGTCTGGGGGGGTTCTGAGGCCGTCTTGAGAGCATCTAGGGCCGTCCTGGGGCGATCTTGGGCTGTTTCAGGGCCCTCCTGGAGCAAGCCGCCGTACAAGTGAGTTCGAGGCGTCTGGGAGGCAAGACATCGAAGTGGAAAGCTCCTCCCCGGGAGAGGTGTTCCCCCCCGCACGAGCGAAGAGGGTGCCGCCAGGGAGGGGGGCCCTCGGGGGCTCCCCTTGTCCACATGTTGGGGACAAAGGGGGCCCTTCCCTGGCCGCCCATGGCCATGACAGGGGAGGCCAGCCCAGTACGGCAGGACCGAGGTATAAGATCGAGGTCGGTTCTGGGAGGGTGCCCTGATGTTCTTCGTGCTCGTTGGGTGGTCTTGTGCATCCTGAGGGAGGGTACCCTCGAGTGTTCTTCAGTTTGGCCGGTGGAGGGTCTCGTGTTCTTGAGGGATGTTCTTCTGTCCTAGGTCCAGCCGTAGCGGAAGGGGGGGGGGTACCCCCTGTTCGGCTTCGCGTAAGAGCAACCCTTCGCCGGAAGGATTTCTCTGTGCGGGCCGACAGGGGTCCCCCCCCCAGCATGGGCTGGAAGCTCACCCCTCCTCACCCCTCCTCCTTCTCCTCCTCCTTCTCCTCCTCCTCCCTCTCCTCCTCCTCCTCCTCCTCCTGACCTCCTGTCCTCTTCCTGTCCTCCTCCTCCTCCACCTCCTCCTCCTCCTCCTTCTCCTCCTCCTCCTCCTCCTCCTCTTCTCCTGTCGTCCTGTCCTCTTCCTGTCCTCCTCGGGCTGCCCGCTCGGATTGCGCCCCCCGGCGGCCCCCGAAAGGCGCGCACGAAGGGCCACTCCTGCCTGGGGCCACTCTGCTTGCGCGTAGCAGACCCAGTCAACAGGGGGATCCGGCCCCGGGGCGGGGTTCCTCAGCCCCCCGCGTCCACAGATCGGCGGCGAGCGAGGAGGGAAAGTTGGGGGGTTCGCGTGTGGCCACTTAGAAGTGAGAAGGAGAAGGACTTCTCAGAAGGTTCGGAAGTCCCGCAGTCTTGTGAGAAGGTTTCGAAGCTTCCCCCGAAGACCAGAACATCTTCCCATAAGGCGCGAGGGCTTCTGGGAAGCCCTTCCGTCTTCTGTGAAGGCCTTCTCCTTCTCACTTCCCCCCCTCGCTCGCCGCCTCATATATATATAGAGAGAGAGAGAGTCTGCCGCAGGGTGGGGGTCACGGGAGGGGCCCTCTTGTCCCTCTTGTCCACAGGGAGGACAGGGCGTGGGGGGGTGGTCACAACCCCTGCCCCCCCTACCCCCACCCCGACCCGGGCCCCCCCAGCGGCGGGGGAGGGATCAAAGGGAAGGGGCTTCCCTTCCTTCGGCTCGATTACGACGTTGCCCGATTGCCCTCTGGCACGAACACTTGAGGAGGATCCAGGGAGAGAGGGGGAGCGGTGGCGTCGACGACGACGACGACGACGGCGACGACGACGACGGCGACGCGACGACAGCGGCGGCGGCGGCGACGACGGAACGACGACGACGATTACGATGACGATGACGATGACGACGACGATGACGATGACGATGACGGTGACGATGACGATGACGACGACGACGACGACGTCGGCGACGACGACAACGAAAACGGACAAGCGTTTCTCTGTTTTTCTTTCTTTCTCTTTTTTTTCTCTCTCTCTCTCTTTTTTTTTTTTTTTTTTTTTTTTTTTTTCTCTCTCTCTCTCTCTCTCTCTCTCTCTCTCACAGACATTCACACAAAGACACAGACATAGACTTAGACACAGACACAGACACACAGACACACAGACACACAGACACAGACACAGACACAGACACAGACACAGACACAGACACAGACACAGACACAGACACAGACACAGACACGCACGCACACACACAAGCCGACAAGGTTGGTGGATACACACTGATATGTATATTGAAGACGCCTACGGCGAATCACCGCCGCCCCCTGTCTTTTTGGAAGCGCCTATGTGGCCGAACGTTGAGGCCAGACCTGCCAAGCTATCGGACCATGTGTTCCCCGAATCGGTTTGGAAAGCCTTCGGGGAACACGTGGGCGTCTTGAAGGTCATCTTGGCCGCCTGGAGGCCATTTTGACCCTTTCGGGCCTTCTTGGAGCATGTCTTGGGGGCCTCTTGGGGCCGTCTTGGGGGCCTCTTGGGGCCGTCTTGGGTGCCTCTTGGGCCGTTCTGGGGCAATCTTGGAGGCCTCTTGGGCGATCTGTGGGCGATCTTTGGGGGCTCTTGGGCCGTATCGGGCCGTCGGAAGGCCGAAACGAAGCAAATGTCAAAATCCTTCAACAACCTATGGGAAATCAGTGTGTTTTTCCTTTTTCTGGCCTTCATGGAGGCCCTCTTGGAGGCCTCTTGGGCCGTCTTAGGCCAGCTTCGAGCCAATTTCTGCCATCTTGGTGGGCTCCTGGCCCGTCTGACGCCGTCGGAAGCCGTTTGGGTGGCCTTTCTGGGCCGACTTGGGGCCCTCTTGGGGTGCTCCAGGGGCGTCTTAGAGGCCATCTTGGGCGTCTTGGAGGCCTCTTGGGTCGTCTTTGTGCCCTCTTGGGGCCGTCTTGGGGGCCTCTTGGGCTGTTCTGAGGCTAGCTTGGAGGCCTCTTGGGCGATCTGTGGGCGATCTTTGGGGGTTCTTGGGCCGTCTCGTCTTGGAGGCCTCTTGGGCCGTCTTGGGGGCCTCTTTGGCCGTCTTGGACTCTCTTGGGTCGTCTTGGAGGCCGTCTTGGACCATCTTGGGCGAACTTGGAAGCCATCTTGGACCATCTTGGAGGCCATCTTGGGCCAACGTGGCCATCTTGGCGCCATCTTGAGCCGGCTTGGAGGACACATTGTGCAATTGAGGTCCTTTCCGGGTGGCCGGCGGGACGGGCCGAAGCCCCAGGGGGAGTTCTTTTGGAAAAAGAACCAACACCAAAACCGAGAGGGTTGAGCACGCCAGGCACCCCTGTGATGAATCAACAGGGGGCGGCGGATCGAAGACGCCTACGGCGAATCACCGCCGCCCCCTGCCTTTTTGGAAGCGCCTATGTGGCCGAACGTTGAGGCCAGACCTGCCAAGCTATCGGACCATGTGTTCCCCGAATCGGTTTGGAAAGCCTTCGGGGAACACGTGGGCATCTTGAAGGTCATCTTGGCCGTCTGGAGGCCATTTTGACCCTTTCGGGCCTTCTTGGAGGACGTTTTGGAGGGCTCTTGGGCCATCTTGGAGGCCATCTTGAGCGTCGCCTCTTGGGCCGTCTTGGGGGCCTCTTGGGGCCGTCTTGGGCCTCTTGGGCAATCTTTGGGGGCACTTGGGCCGTCTCGGGCCGTCGGAAGGCGGAAAACAGGCAAATGCCACAATCCTTCAAACATTCATGGGAAATCAATGATTTTGGCAGTGTCGGGCCTTCCTGGAGGCCCTCTTGGAGGCCTCTTGGGCCGTCTTGGGCCATCTTAGGGCCATCGTCGGCCGTCTTGGTGGGCTCCTGGCCCGTCTGACGCCGTCGGAAGCCGTTTGGGTGGCCTTTCTGGGCCGACTTGGGGCCCTCTTGGAATGCTCCAGGGCCGTCTTGGAGGCCATCTTGGGCGACTTACAGGCCTCGTGGGCCGTCTTGGGGGCCTCTTGGGGCCGTCTTGGGGGCATCTTGGGCCGTCCTGGGGCCAGCTTGGAGGCCTCTTGGGCGATCTGTGGGCGATCTTTGGGGGCTCTTGGGGCGTCTCGGGCCGTCGGGAGGCCGCAAAGAAGCAAATGTCAAAATCTTTCAAACAAACCTCAGAAACATCAATGTGTTTTGCCTTTTCTGGCCTTCATGGGGGGCCTCTTGGGCCGTCTTAGGCCAGCTTCGAGCCAATTTCTGCCATCTTGGTGGGCTCCTGGCCCGTCTGACGCCGTCGGAAGCCGTTTGGGTGGCCTTTCTGGGCCGACTTGGGGCCCTCTTGGGGTGCTCCAGGGCCGTCTTAGAGGCCATCTTGGGCGTCTTGGAGGCCTCTTGGGTCGTCTTTGTGCCCTCTTGGGGCCGTCTTGGGGGCCTTTTGGGCTGTTCTGAGGCCAGCTTGGAGGCCTCTTGGGCGCTCTGGGGGCGATCTTGGGAGCCTCTTGGGCCGTATTGGGTCGTCGGGAAGCCGAAAAGGAGCAAATACGAACAACAGTTTAAAACCTAAGAACAATCAAGGATTTTGGCCTCTTCGGGCCCTCCTGGAGGACCTCTCGGAGGCCTCTTGGGCCGTCTTGGAGGCCTCTTGGGCACCTCTTGGGCCGTCTTGGGCCGTCTTGGATGTTCCTTGGGCGGACTTGGAGGCATCTCCTCCTCTCTTGGGCGGACTTGGAGGCCATCTTGGACCACCTTGGAGGCCATCTTGGGCCAACATGGCCATCTTGGAGGCCATCTGGAACCGTTTTGGAGGAACAGTTGGGGAAATCCTGCTCCGCGGGCCGAAGCCCCAGGGGGAGTTCTTTTGGAAAAGATCCAAAACCAAAACCGAGAGGGTTTAGCACGCCAGGCACCCCTGCGATGAGTCGACAGGGGGCGGCGGATCGAAGACGCCTACGGCGAATCACCGCCGCCCCCTGCCTTTTTGGAAGCGCCTATGTGGCCGAACGTTGAGGCCAGACCTGCCAAGCTATCGGACCACGTGTTCCCCGAATCGGTTTGGAAAGCCTTCGGGGAACACGTGGGCATCTTGAAGGTCATCTTGGCCGTCTTGGAGGCCTCTTGGGCAAGCTTTGGGCGATCTTTGGGGCTTTTTGGGCCGTCTCGGGCCAGCTTCGAGCCAACTTCGGCCATCTTGGTGGGTTCCTGGCACGTCTGAAGCCGTCGGAAGCCGTTTGGGGGGCCTCTATGGGCCGACTTGGGGCCCGCTTGGAATGCTCCAGGGCCGTCTTGGAGGCCATCTTGGGCGTCTGGGAGGCCATCTTGGGCGTGTTGGAGGCCTCTTGGGCCCTCTTGGGGCCCTCTAGGGGCCATCTTGGAGGCCACTTGGGCCATCATGGGGCTCTCTTGGGGGCCTCTTGGGCGATCTTGGGGGCTTCTTGGGCCGTCTTGAGCCGTCGGAGAGCCGAAAAGGCGCAAATGCCAAAATCCTTCAAAAACCAATGGAAAATCAATGATTTTGGCCTCTTCGGACTCTCCTGGAGGACCTCTTGGAGGCCTCTTGGGCCGTCTGGGAGGCCTCTGGGGGGCCTCTTGGGCCGTCTTGGGCCGTCTTGGACTCTCTTGGGCCGTTTTGGAGGCCGTCTTGGACCATCTCGGGCGGACTTGGAGGCCATCTTGGGCCATCTTCGCGATTTTTTGAGGATGTCCCGAGCGAAACGGCCGTTTTTGGGCATTGACAGACGCATTTTGGGAAAATTGCGGGTGGCCGGCGGGACGGGCCGAAGCCCATTGGGGAGTTCTTTTAGAAAAAGAACCAAAACCAAAACCTGAATCATCCAGCACGCCGTGCACCCCTGCAAGCAGGGGGCGGCGGATCGAAGACGCCTACGGCGAATCACCGCCGCCCCCTGCCTTTTGGAAGCGCCTATGTGGCCGAACGTTGAGGCCAGACCTGCCAAGCTATCGGACCACGTGTTCCCCGAATCGGTTTGGAAAGCCTTCGGGGAACACGTGGGCATCTTGAAGGTCATCTTGGCCGTCTTGGAGGCCTCTTGGGCAAGCTTTGGGCGATCTTTGGGGCTTTTTGGGCCGTCTCGGGCCAGCTTCGAGCCAACTTCGGCCATCT
>CAUYUJ010015603.1:280677-293177 GCA_963575745.1 Prorocentrum cordatum | reverse complement strand
CGTGCAGCCGAGCAGGTGAAGCAGCTGCTGGGCAAGCTCTCCGAGCGAGACGAGGCGCTGGCCGAGACGCGGCGGGCGCTGCAACACCTGCTCATGGCCGGCGCGGGCGGCTCCCGAGGAGGCCGCTCCCGGGGCGGCGCCGAGGCGGCTCCCGGCGGCGACGCCGGGGCCTGCGAGGACAGGGCGGTCGCCGCCGCGGCGGAGCCGCCAGAGGCCGCCAGAGCCGCGGCCGCCGCGGCCCGCCCAGGCCGCGCGCGGCAGGCGCGGGGCGGGGCCGCGCCGCCATGCGGCGCGGCGGCGCCGCCGAGCGCCCAGGCCGAGGCCGCCGAGGCTCCGGTGCTCAGCGGCAGCTCCTCCGTCGACGCCAACGCGGCCGCGCGGGAGCGCGCCGAGATCGTGTCGCAGCTGGAGCGCCACCTGACGCAGATGAGGACCCACCTCGAGGGCAGCGAGAAGGAGGCCCGTGAGCTCGAGGGCCGCGTGCGCGCCAAGGAGGCCGAGTGGAACGGCAACTCCAAGGCCAGCCAGCCCACGGAGGTGGTCCGCGCGCACTGGCAGGCGCTGCACGACCTGCGGCAGCAGGCCCAGGAGAAGCGCGGCTTCGCGATGGACCTTTGCCAGAAGACGCGGAGGCTGGAGGAGCCTTGTGAGGCTTCGAGTTGCGCGCAGACAGCCCCCCCAGATAGTCCTGGCTGGCCTCAGCATGCCGCCCGAGTAGTGCGGTGCCAGTCCGGGGCGGTCTCAACACTAATCGGGAGGTCTCTTGAGGCCAGCCGGGACTACCCGGGGGGAGCTGTCTGCGGGCCGCCCGAAGCCTTACCACAGGAGCAGATCTCCGCGCAGAGGGAGCTCATCCTCGACGACGCGTTTTGCTCAGTCGGGGTGGAGCGGGGCCAGGAGTCGGAGGGCAGCGTCCATGAGAACGACGAGCACCTCCAGCGCCAGAAGGCCCTCCGCGCCTTCCTCGACGCCGCGGGCGCCGCCGGCGAAGCGCTGCGGGCGCGCCCGGCGCTGCGCGCCGCGCTGAAGGCGCGGCCTCCGAGGCTCACCGGCGAGGCGGCGGAGCAGTGCAGGCCCGAGGAGCGGACGCAGATGCTCAGCCTGTTCGCCGCCTGGGCGGCCGTCTCCGGCGACTCCCCCTGCGCCCTGCACGTCAGCGACCTGATGCTGGCGGCGGCGGACGCCGACGAGCTGCGGGCGTCCCTCGCGACGTGCGGGGCGCAGCTGCAGGAGTGGCACATGGCCCGCTGCCCCGCCGAGAGCGAGGCCGCGACGCGCGCGCTCTGCGCCGGGCTGGCCACGCAGCCGCTGCGCCGGCTGAGCCTCGGCTACAACTGCCTCGGCGTCGCCGGCTCGCTGGCGCTGGCCAACGTGTGCGGCGCCTGGTCGGCCTCGCTGGAGTACCTCGGCCTCGAGATGAACGGCCTCGGGGACCAGGGCTGCGAGGAGGTGGCCCGGGCCCTGGAGCGCGGGAGCCTGCCCCAGCTCCGGCATCTGGAGCTGGGCTGGAACGAGCTGTCGGCCTCCAGCGTTAAGTCGGGCATGTCCCTCGACGGGAGGGAGAGGTTCAATTAGCCTGGCGAAGGACCCAACCACATGCAGTTGAGAGTACCGCAATTGTGAATATTTTCTTCGGTGGAGCTCCCTATGGGGCCACGAAACGTGTGAGGGGTGTGCCGAAATGGGTGTGCGGGACGCATGCGGACGGCAGCACTGGGGCCTTCGGTGGAGCTCCCTGTGGGGCCACGAAACGTGTGAGGGGTGTGCCGAAATGGGTGTGCGGGACGCATGCGGACGGCAGCCATGGGGCCTTCGGTGGAGCTCCCTATGGGGCCACGAAACGTGTGAGGGGTGTGCCGAAATGGGTGTGCGGGACGCATGCGGACGGCAGCACTGGGGCCTTCGGTGGAGCTCCCTGTGGGGCCACGAAACGTGTGAGGGGTGTGCCGAAATGGGTGTGCGGGACGCATGCGGACGGCAGCCATGGGGCCTTCGGTGGAGCTCCCTATGGGGCCACGAAACGTGTGAGGGGTGTGCCGAAATGGGTGTGCGGGACGCATGCGGACGGCAGCACTGGGGCCTTCGGTGGAGCTCCCTGTGGGGCCACGAAACGTGTGAGGGGTGTGCCGAAATGGGTGTGCGGGACGCATGCGGACGGCAGCACTGGGGCCTTCGGTGGAGCTCCCTGTGGGGCCACGAAACGTGTGAGGGGTGTGCCGAAATGGGTGTGCGGGACGCATGCGGACGGCAGCCATGGGGCCTTCGGTGGAGCTCCCTATGGGGCCACGAAACGTGTGAGGGGTGTGCCGAAATGGGTGTGCGGGACGCATGCGGACGGCAGCACTGGGGCCTTCGGTGGAGCTCCCTGTGGGGCCACGAAACGTGTGAGGGGTGTGCCGAAATGGGTGTGCGGGACGCATGCGGACGGCAGCTGGAGCTCCCTGGGGCCACGAAACGTGTGAGGGGTGTGCCGAAATGGGTGTGCGGGACGCATGCGGACGGCAGCCATGGGGCCTTCGGTGGAGCTCCCTATGGGGCCACGAAACGTGTGAGGGGTGTGCCGAAATGGGTGTGCGGGACGCATGCGGACGGCAGCACTGGGGCCTTCGGTGGAGCTCCCTGTGGGGCCACGAAACGTGTGAGGGGTGTGCCGAAATGGGTGTGCGGGACGCATGCGGACGGCAGCCATGGGGCCTTCGGTGGAGCTCCCTATGGGGCCACGAAACGTGTGAGGGGTGTGCCGAAATGGGTGTGCGGGACGCATGCGGACGGCAGCACTGGGGCCTTCGGTGGAGCTCCCTGTGGGGCCACGAAACGTGTGAGGGGTGTGCCGAAATGGGTGTGCGGGACGCATGCGGACGGCAGCCATGGGGCCTTCGGTGGAGCTCCCTATGGGGCCACGAAACGTGTGAGGGGTGTGCCGAAATGGGTGTGCGGGACGCATGCGGACGGCAGCACTGGGGCCTTCGGTGGAGCTCCCTATGGGGCCACGAAACGTGTGAGGGGTGTGCCGAAATGGGTGTGCGGGACGCATGCGGACGGCAGCACTGGGGCCTTCGGTGGAGCTCCCTGTGGGGCCACGAAACGTGTGAGGGGTGTGCCGAAATGGGTGTGCGGGACGCATGCGGACGGCAGCCATGGGGCCTTCGGTGGAGCTCCCTATGGGGCCACGAAACGTGTGAGGGGTGTGCCGAAATGGGTGTGCGGGACGCATGCGGACGGCAGCCATGGGGCCTTCGGTGGAGCTCCCTATGGGGCTACGAAACGTGTGAGAGGTGTGCCGAGAGCAAAGGCAAGGAGGAGGAGGAGGGGGGAGGAGGAGGAAGGAGGAAGGAGACGCGGGGCACCGTCTCTTCAAAACGAGGACCCAACACCACAGGATGGTTGGGAAAAACAGTGAACAGATATTCGGGGGACGATATTCCGAGTATTTTGGGCTCCTTCTGCTTCCTCTAGAGAGTATTTTCGAGTCTTCCTCCAAACTCCACCTGTAGGAGGACCTGCCCGACCTAACTCCAGCGCGCCGACGCTCGCGTCGCTGCTGACCTGCCCCGGCGAGGGCGAAGCCCTGGCGGCGGCGGCCGAGGAGCACACCGGGCGCGGTCCACTACTCGCAAAGTGCCCACTCGCAAGCTTCTCGAAAAGAAGCGTGCTCGCCTCGATGTGATGGGTCGTGCATCCTTCAGGAGGGGAAAAAAACACACAGACACAATTAATCGCCGATCCCCAGGAAAATATGGGAAAACAATGATGGGAAGTGGGGGGGAAGACAAAAACCCTGAAAATATGGGAAAATATGGGGAGTCATTTTATTTGTGTGTATTTATTCGTGTGTCCTGGGGCCCCTTGCATCCTCCTCGGCGGAGCCAGGCCATGTGCGAGCAGCTGCGTTGCGAGTATAGTGGGGCGCGCTCGTCGAGAGGAGCAGCAGCCCCCGGCGCCGCGGCTGGAGAAGCTCGGCCTGGCGGGCAACAACCTGGGCTCCGGCGGGGCCATGGCGCTGGCGCTCGCGGCCCTGTCGGCTCCGGAGCGCAGGCGCCAGGGCTCCTGTTGAGTCGGGTCGGAGGTGGATAGACCTCCTACCCTGACACGTCGACTAAGGAATTGGCCGTTTTCGGTTCGCGAGAGGGCGTCGCGGCCGTCATTTTTGCGGGTCCAGGTCCGTCGGTTTCGGTCCCAGGCCGTTCTCACTAATGGGAGATGTACTAAAGGGAGGTTTGTCCACCGCCGATCGGGCCTGTCCCTCCACAGGAGGAATACGGTGGGAGCGTTGGTTAAGGAGCGTGCCCTGGAGGCTTCAGACCCTGGAGGACTCCTTCTCTGATGAGGGCGGCGGTGATGTCCATGGCCACGCTTCGATTGGAGTCCCACCAGCCTCCAGACCCTGGATTCCTTATCTAAGGGTTCCGTACCCAATGCCCCCACCGCATTCCAAAATAGTAAAAAATAGTCTGGGGACGATGTTCCGATTTTTTGGGTGTTATCTTTTACAATTATTGGGGTATTTCTGATTTTCCGTCCAAAATCTGCCTGTAAGGGACATGCCCGACCTAAGGTTCATTTCGATTCCTCTGGTTCGATGCGATACGGTTCGATTTCGATCCAGACATGATCGCGTCTTAAAACATCAGGACGGGAAGTTTTTGCCAGTGTTCGGCCTCGGGAGGCCCTCTCTGAGCCTCGGGACTGTCAGAAAACGGCTCAGAACGAAAAGCCGGTCCCAGGGAAAGGGTTGGGACTTCCAGGGACCCCGTATTGAAAGAAACAGGACGTCGCATGTCTGGGGATGGATTCCGAGTCCGATTCGCTTCGACATCGGGTTCAAATGTGGGATCCGATGTCTCAATGGAGGCCTACTGGTTGCCGATGTCTACCGGTTCGACTTTTCCCGACTCGGCTGCCGACTTCCGCCGATCCGATTCACTTCGATCGCCGATTCGACTGATCGACTCGATTCTGGGCTCTCCTGGCAGGCTGGACCTGGACCTCTCCATGAACCACGTGGAGTCGGGGCCGCTGCACGTGCTGACGGAGTGGGTCGAGGCGTGCGACTGTGCGTCCGTCGGCGTCTCGCTGGGCCTGGAGCTGGGGGAACGAACAATGACATAAACATACAAACTCGCAGGTCCGCGCGGATTTCTCGGATCGGCGCTGGGGCCCCCTGGCGCGCTCCGCGCGCCAGGGAGGGGGGTCCAGCGCCGATCCGAGAAATCCGCGCGGTCCTTCGAGTTTTTATGTTCTAAGCTGCTCGAGGCGAAAAGTTTTTATGCCCCAGCGCCTTATTTTGCTCTGGGGCATAAGAACTGATATGGCTGCTGGTGTTCCCTCGCTCCCCACCTCCCTTTCCGCCGCAGCCGGACTTGACGCAGCAGCGCTTTCTGTCCCAGCCCCGGCTGCGGCGACGCAAGGGGCAGGACGACGACGACGACGCCGACGCCGACGACGACGACGACGACGAAGTCGAGGGCGAGGACGAGGACGACGGCCACGACCAAGCAGACTAGCCAGACGACACAGTCAGACCGGCCAGGTAGACCAACCACACCAGCAAGGTAGAGCAGTAAGACCAACCAGACCAGCCAGCCGTTCGGACCAGCGAAGCACAGACCAGACTAAGCAGACCAACCTGCCTGGACCAAGCAGACTAGTCAGACCAGCGAGCTCAACTATAGTCAGGCAGACCAACCAGACCAGGCAGACCAGCTAGCCGTTCAGACCAGCGAAACCCAGACCAGACTAAGCCGACCAACCTGGCCAGACCAAGCAGACCAACCTGGCCGGACGAACCAGGCCAGACTTGGCCAGTCAGACCAGCCAGTCAGATCGGCCAGGTAGACCAACCAGACCAGATTAAGTCTTAAGTTGGAGCTTAAGCTCCAAGCTTGAAGCTTGCTCTGTTGAAGCTTGGCGTCCCGCCGTGCGCTAGTCTGGTTGGTCTGGCTGGTCTGATTGGTCTGTGTCGTGGTGGGGCATAGGAAGAACGCCTGGCGGCGTCAATGCGCGGCCGCCCTTCTCCTCAGACGGCGGCAATGGGCCTCCTATCTTCCTCCTCGTCGTCCTCATCTTCATCCTCTTCCTCTCCTTTTCCTTCCCTTATCTTTCTACTTTTCCTTTGTTCCCTCTGGGAGCCAGACTTGCTCTTTGTAAGCTTGGCGTCCCGCCGTGCACTACACGGGCGCCCCTGATCCCCTCTGATTCCGCCGTCCTGTATTTCAGTTTGCCCACAAGGCCCGCTGTGCCCGCCGTCCTGTATTTCAGATCGCACCCGAGGCCCGCTGTGTCCGCCGTCCTGTATTTCAGTTCGCTCATGAGCAAGAGTAGCCATACCAACCAGACTAGACCAGACCAACCATACCAAACCAACGAACGAGGCCAGACCAACCAGACCATACCTAAGCTAAGGCTGCAAGACGAAGCTCAAACCAGACCAACCAGACCAGCCAGACCAGATGCAAAAAAGACTGCAATGCAAAAAATAGTGCAAAGCAAAACATACGCAATGCAAACGCATTTCGATCGTCGTGGTGGTTGGCGCTGCCTCGCCGGACCTCCCTTACAAACCACTCTCGCCCGGATCCTGAGCTAAAGCTGCAAGACGAAGCTCAATCCAGACCAACCAGACCAGCCAGACCAGATGCAACAAAAAACTGCCATGCAAGAAATAATTACCTGCAACGCACAAAAATCTGCAATGCACAACAAACTGCATTTCTGTCGTCGCCGTGGTGGTTCGCGCTGCCTCGCCGGATCCCCCTAAACCACTCTCGCCCGGATCCTGAGTTAAAGCTGCAAGACGAAGCTCAAACCAGACCAACCAGACCAGCCAGACCAGATGCAAACAACTTAAGCTAAGGCTGCAAGACCAAGCTCAAACCAGACCAGCCAGACCAGATGTAAAAAACACTGCAATGCAAAAACAACAACTGCAAAGCAACAAAAACTGCAATGCAACAAAACATGTTAGTCGTGGTGGTGGTTGGCGCTGTCTCGCCGGACCTCCCTTACAAACCACTCTCGCCCGGATCCTGAGCTAAGGCTGCAAGACGAAGCTCAAACCAGACCAACCAGACCAGCCAGACCAGATGCCCCAAAAAGTGCAATGCAAAATCAACTGCAAAACACAAAAATCTGCAATGCAAAACAAACTGCATTTCTGTCGTAGTGGTGGCGGGCGCTGCCTCGCCGGACCTCCCCCGAACCGCTCTCGCCCGGGTCCCAAGCTGAGGCTGCACGACGAAGCTCGAACCAGACCAACCCGACCAGCCGGACCAGAGCTAGACCTGCTCTTGGTGAGCCAGGCGTGGCGCCGTGCGCTACACGGCTCAGAACTTTCTGCACGTCATTGGCCGTCCCCCGAGGAGTGGAACATCGTCGACGACCCCGCCGCCGTGGAGCGCCTCGCCGCCGCCTGCAGCGGCCTGGCCTCGCGCCTCGGCGGGGCGGCGTGCCCGGGTGCCCCGCGGGCCCCCTTCGTGCGGCTGGCGAACAACGAGCTGCCGGGGCTGGACGCGGGGGCCGTCGTGGAGGACTCCCGCGGCCTCGTCGCCATGTGAGCTGCTCGGGCCCGCCGCGGGGGACGGGGCATCTCGGCGCGGCAGCTCGGCGCGGCCGTGGCGTGTGAGCTCTGACGGGCCTGGGCGGCGTCGGGGAGCAAGAAGAGCGGCGACGCGAGCGTGGAAGCTCGGAGGGCCGCGCAAGCTTCTCGGGTCTACGCTGGAGCCCCCTCCCTGGCGCGCGGAGCGCGCCGTGGGCGGCGCCGGAGGCGCCGCCGGGGGGGTCCAGCTCCGACCCGAGGACTGTGCGCGGGCCTCCGAGCTGTTGTGCTCATGTCGCTGCTTTTGCTCCCCGGTGGCGGTGGGCCTCCGCCGCGGCGATGGCGGGGACTCGGCTCCGCGTGCCGGGTGGCAGGCGGCCCCGTCTCCCGTCCGCGCGCGGGGCTCCCGGTGCTGCGCACGCCGGAGCTGCCGTTTCGCTCCCGCCTGCGCGACCAGCACGGCCCACCGCCGCGAGCCGCGGGCGACAGCGCGCGCTTCGAGGGCTCCCGCAGTTTGCGGTCTGACGCGGGGAGGAGTCTACGGGGCCCAAGCATATGCACCACCACCACCTCCCTCGCCCCCCCCCTTTCCCAGGAAAGAGGGAAGGACGAGGAGGGAGGAGGAGGGAGGAGGGACAGAGGTGGTGGTGGTGGTGGGACCCGCAGAAGCTGCGCTCTGAGCCGAGAGAACTCTCAGGACTGCGCGCCGCTGCTGACCTGCTCTGGCCGCACCCCACGCTGCTGCAGGTGCACTGTAGTCGAAGAAGAAAAACGCCATAAGCATAAACTTTTGGCGCTCCGCGCGGATTTCTTGGATCCGCGCTGGGCCCCGCGGCGGCGCTTCCGGCGCCGCCCCTGGCGCGCTCCGCGCGCCAGGGAAGGGGGTCCAGCGCGGATCCAAGAAATCCGCGCGGAGCGCCAACAGTTTATGTTTGTGGCGTTTTTGTTATTCTTCTATTTAGGTTCGCAGCTGATGTCGTTGCCAAAGAGTTTGAAGATTGGCACGCTTCTTCAGCTAGAAGGGGATGTTCGACAGCAGCCAAGGTGCGCCTCTGTGCGGGCCAGGCCGTCCACCACCCAGGCACTCCTTCGCGCATGCTTCAAGGTTGCTTGATCCTCAGCCGGACCGAGGTATAAGATCGAGGTCCGTTCGGGGAGGGTACTATATTGCTCTGTGTGTTTGTTTTCAAGTGGGGTATGTCCCTCTAGAGGAGGGATTTTCAAGAATAGTAAGCAGACAGTCTGGTTGCGATTCGTTGTATTTGTTGTGTGATTATGTTTGATGATTGCTTTATGTGTTTGTATTTCCTTCAAGTACACCTGTAGGAGGACATGTCCGACCTACTGTTTGTTGGATGTTCTTGTACATCCTGGGGAGGGTACCCGTGGATGCTCCGTGTGGTTTGGCCGACGGAGGGTCTCGTGCTCTTGAGGGATGTTCTTCTGGCCCGGGTCCGACTGTACACCCCCTGCCTGCACGGCCTCTTCTCGGTGTTGGATTTGCGAGGGGGTGCGATATGGGCGGGAGGAGCACGAGGAGGGGGAGGCCTCGATTCTCCGACCCGGCAGCTCTCCGAGGCGCCAAAGCTTGTGGCTGCCCCCATGCTTTTTGGGGCCCAGGGGCGCCCACCCGGCACACCCCGAGAGCCGCGAGAGCGCTCGGGCACTCTCTCTGCGCGGGAGTCCGGACCCCTGGCGCTCACAAGCGGGCGACGCAAAAGAACGGGGTCGTCTTCGCCGACGTTGGTGCGTAAGGTGTCCGCGTAAAGTCGCGCGTAAGCGCCCTCGTCTCCAATGTGGCGTGCCACGATGGCGGCCCGCGTAAGCCGCCGCGTAAGATCGCTGTGCCATCTCGAGCAAGACCCGTTTTTGATCGTCGCTCAAGTGCATCAGCCTTGAAGCTTTCCACTCGCTACGGCTCTCAATGCACGGCGGCGGACCTGTAGCACCGGATTTCAAATCTGCGTGTGCCAAGAAAGCGTGTGGTCGTGTCGCGACGTGTTATTGGCTCCAGGTTCGCACGCATATATACATACAGGATGCAATATTTCTTACGTAAGTATGCAGGCATGTACCTAAATTTGGATGTATATATGCATATACATGTCTATAGATATGATGATCATAGATGTACATGTATAGATGTATGTATGTATGTAAGACCTGCAGCTCTCTGCGCTTCATTGGTAGGGGTATTGGTATCATGCGTGGCGTGCGGGATACGGGTTAGGGGCGCACGGTCGCGCGCGTGCGGCGCACGCCCTTGCGGCGTGGGGGGAATGAGGGGTCCACATTTGTCGTGGGCATTCCTGGGGAACACATGACAGTGGGCGTGACCCGCGTGGGCCCCAGGGCGGAGGGAACGGTACGCCGCGCCTGCCAGCACGGCGTGATGTCTTGGGTGTGCGACGCGGGTAGGGTTCGGTCGGGCACGTCCTCCTACAGGCGGATTCTGGAAATAATATACAAAATAGTAAAACAAAATCCCAAAGTAGTCAAACAATATCAGGAAATCGTCCCCATATTATTCCCCACATGCTTAGTGGGGTTATGGCTTTCTTCCTTCCCGCGTCGCGCCCGCGTCTCCTCCTCACCCCTCCTCCTCCTCCTTCTCCTTCTCACACAGCGCAGCACAGCGCAGTGCAGCACAGTACAGAACAGCTCAGCACAGCACAGCACACAGCACATTGACACACAGCGCGTATGCAGCACAGCACAGCACAGCAATGCTCAGTACAGCTCAGCGCAGTTTAGCACAGCACAGCACAGCTCATCTCAGCACAGCACAGCTCACCCTTGAAACTCACTCACCTCCCTTGCGGGCTCGCAAAGCGTAGCAGGCGTGGCATATTCTCGACACCATAAGGGGTGCGCAGGTGGTGGTCTCTGAGCGCGGCCGCTATCCGAGCCGGTCGTCCAGGACGTAGCAGGCGTGGCACTTTCTCGACACCATAAAATGGTGCGTAGGGGGTGGTCTCTGAGCGCGGCCGCTATCCGAGCCGGTCGTCCAGTGCATAGCAGGCGTGGCATATTCTCGACGCCACAGGGGGTGCGCAGGGGGTGGCCTCTGAGCGCGGCCGCTATCCGAGCCGGTCGTCCAGGACGTAGCAGGCGTGGCATATTCTCGACACCATAAGGGTGCGTAGGGGGTGGTCTCTGAGCGCGGCCGCTATCCGAGCCGGTCGTCCAGGACGTAGCAGGCATGGCATATTCTCGACGCCGTAGGGGGAGCGCAGGGGGTGGTCTCTGAGCGCGGCCGCTATCCGAGCCGGTCGTCCAGGGCATAGCAGGCGTGACATATTCTCGACGCCATAGGGGGTGCCCAGGGGGTGGTTTCTGAGCGCGGCCGCTGTCCGAGCCGGTCGTCCAGGGCGTAGCAGGCGTTGCATATTCTCGACGCCATAGGGGTTGCGCAGGGGGTGGCTTCTGAGCGCGGCCGCTGTCCGAGCCGGTCGTCCAGGGCGTAGCAGGCGTGGCATTTTCTCGTAACCTTAGTGGATCATCTCCACTCTCCTCCCTCCTCTCCTCTTGACTGGCGTCACCAACGGTATCGGCGGGGAAACGGCCACCAACATCATTCTCACATGCTTCAGCTATCATCACTCCAGTCATGATAGAAGTATGTGGGGGTCCTCGGTTGCGTAATTTTTGGAGTATTCTTGAATATTCCTCCTGTGGAGGGACATGCCCGACGTAAGGGTAGGGTGGCGAAGGTCACGAATGGACGCAGGTGGCACTTGTCCTTGGACAGCCCATCCCATTGTGCAAGTGTCCCAGCAGAGGACCGTCCCATTGCCATGCCGCGGGGCGTGCTTGATAGACCGCCCGACCTCGCCAGGCGAGAGCCTCTTGTCCGCGGGGTAGGTCCAGGCGGGTCGCTGTCGGTGACGCACGCGTCGGGGTCCCCCATGAACGTCTCGGCCTCCATAGCCTCCTCCAACATCGGGAGCCACCACTCCTGAGCCAGCTTCGCGACCTGGTCCACGGGTGGGTATGACTTGTTCTCCGCCTTCAGATAAGCCGCTGCGGTGTTCAAGAATACGCACCGTTCTCTTCCAGCTCTCCCTACTTACAATCCTAGAGGCACTCCGTTAGGCTTTAGGCCCTCCGTCACTGGTAGTTGCTCTTGATAGTCCTTGATATCCCACACGCGGCCCTTGATGTGAACCTTACCCCAGCCTGGGGCTTCAGGGCCGCCCCCCACATAGTCGCACTGACATGAACCTCCGGACCAACCAGGTCACCACCCGTTCTCTCCACCCTCTGTGAGAAAAGGCCGAGCCAGGTTAGCCAACTCCTCATCTGCGAGCTCGACGGCGTCCTGCGATATCAATCGACCAGGAGGCTCCTGATAGGCTCCCTTCCAGCCGCCGCACAACCGGGGACTCGCGGACGCCACCACCTGACCTTCCTGGGAGGCCTTGATCTCCCGCGCGATCCGCAGGCATTTCCTCGCAATCGTGGGTACGTCGTCTGGTATGTTCGGCGGGCAGACAGTTTTGTCGCTTTCGCCATCGTCTGGAACCCTGAATTTGGGCCCTGCACGAGCTGCTGCAATTCCGTCTCCTGAGCGGAGGAGGCTGAGGCGGAGGAGGACGAGGGAGACGGGGAAGGGGGGGAATGAGGAGGAGGAGGAGGAGGACAAGGAAGAAGAGGAGGAGGATGAGCAGGAGGAGGGGGAGGAGGAGGAGAAGGAGGAGGAGGAGGAGGAGGAGGAGGAGGAGGAGGAGGAGGAGGAGGAGGAGAACGAGGACGAGGACGAGGACGAGGACGACGGAGGATGGGCAAGGAGGATGGCGCACCCTGCTCGCACTGGCCCTGGAGGCCCTGCGGGACGACTGGGCCAGCTTCCAGCAGGGCGTGGAGGCCAGCCTGCAGAGACAGGCCCAGTTGCAGGCTCCCGCGCCCCCCCCCCTTGCCCCCCCTCGGCCTCCGAGGCGAGAGGGCGAGGACGAGAGGAGGGGGA
>CAUYUJ010015603.1:221549-280577 GCA_963575745.1 Prorocentrum cordatum | reverse complement strand
GTACCCGTTATAAATTTCGGCACACCGCTCGCATGGTTCGTGGCCCCACAGGGAGCCCCACCGAAGGCCCCAGTGGTGGTGTTCGCGTTCGCTTCCCCCGCCCAGTACAGCGTGTCGTGGCCCCCTAGGGAGCTCCACCGAATGCCCCAGAGGCGACGTTCACATGCGTTTCCCCCACCCAAGACACCACTTCCTGGCCCCACAGGGAGTTCCACCGAAGGCTTCAGAGGCGACGCTCGCATGCGTTTCTATAACCTTGCACAACGTTTCGTGGCCCCCTACATTGGGCTCCACCGCAAGCCCCCGCGGCGACTTTCAGATGCGCCCGCCCCATCCCGAACAGCGCCTCGTGGCCTCATAGAGAGTTCCACCGAAGGCCTCAGTGGCAACATTCGCATGCGTCCGCCCTACCCAGTACAACGTTTCGTGTCCCCATGAGGAGCTCCACCGAAGGCTTCAGAGGCGACGGTCGCACGCGCTTCCTTTACCCAGCACAGCGATTCGCAGCCCTTGAGGAGCTCCACCAAAGGCCCCAGAGGCGACCTTCGCATGCATGTCTCCCGCCCCGTACGGGGAGCTCCACCGAAGGCCCCAAGGCCGACGCCCGCATACGTTTCCCCTACCCAGTACAACGCTTCGTGGCCCCATAAGGAGCCCCACCGAAGGCGACGTTCGCATGCTTCTCACCCGCCAGCATACCGTCCGGTGGCCCCCACAGAAAGCTCCACCGAGGACCCCGTTTGCCGCGGCCGCACCATAGGAAACTCCACTGAAGGCCCCAGTGGCAGCGGTCGCATGCGCCCCCGCCCCACAACCAGTACATTCTTTCGTGGCCCCATGAGGAGCTCCACCGAAGACTCAAATGCCCGTGGTCCCAAGCACTGGCCCCTACCCAGTACAGTGCTTCGTGGCCCCGCAGGGAGCTCCAACGGAAACTCCAGTGGGCGCGGCCGCACGCGCCCCCCCCCCCCCACCCACAGTACAACGTTTAGTAGTCACACAGGGAGCTTCACCGAAGATGCAGCGGCCGCGAGCGTCTCTCCCACATATCAAGGTTTCACCAGGAGCTCCATTGAAAGCGGTACCCACAACGCGGTACTGACAAGTGCATGTGGTTGAGTCTTCCGCCTGGATAACTATGCGCAGCCATCTTGCGGTGTTGCGTGCTCGTTGTGAAGAGACAGCGCCCCGCGTTCCATCTCCTCCTCCTCCTCCTCCTCCTCCTCCTCCTCCTCCTCCTCCTCCTCCCCTTCCCTGCCCCTGCCCTCTGCATGTCCACCATTTCAGCGCACACGGGGCAGAGTTGCGTGGCCTCATATGGAGTCCCACGGAAGGCCGCAGTGGCTGTGACCGCATGCGTCCCTGCCACCCATCTCGGCACACCCCTCACACGCTTCGTGGCCCCAGCTCCTCCTCCTCCTCCTCCTCCTTTTCCTCCCTCTCCTCCTCCTTTTTTCTTCCTCCTCCTCTCCTCCTCCTCCTCCTCCTCCTCCTCCTCCTCCTCCTCCTCCTCCTCCTCCTCCCCTCCTCTTCTCCGCATCAACACAAGCAGCATCATCATCAGCATCAGCATCATCACCATCAGCATCATCATATTTACCATCATCATCACTGTCATCATCATCATCATCATCATCATCATCATCATCATCATCATCATCATCATCATCATCATCATCATCATCATCATCATCATCATCATCATCATCATCATCATCATCACAATCATCACAATCATCATCAATATCATTACCTATACGACCACCCTGCGGGTGATAAGGAGGTGAGGGGGGAGGGGGAACCAACGTCTCACTCAATCGATCTCGCTATCGATCTCACATTCGATCTCATTATCGATCTCACTATTGATCTCGCTATCGATCTCACTATCGATCTCACAATCGATCTCACAATCGATCTCACAATTGATCTCACATTCGGTCTCACATTCGGTCTCACTGTCGATCTCACTATCGATCTCACAATCGATCTCACAGTCGATCTCACATTCGGTCTCACATTCGTTCTCACTATCGATCTCACTATCGATCTCACAATCGATCACACTATCGGTCTCACAATCGATCTCACAGTCGATCTCACAATCGATCTCACAATCGATCTCACATTAGGTCTCACATTCGGTCTCACCGTCGATCTCACTATCGATCTCACAATCGATCTCACAGTCGATCTCACATTCGGTCTCACATTCGGTCTCACTATCGATCTCACTATCGATCTCGCTATCGATCTCGCTATCGATCTCACTATCGATCTCACAATCGATCTCACAATCGATCTCACATTCGGTCTCACATTCGGTCTCACTGTCGATCTCACTAACGATCTCACAATCGATCTCACAGTCGATCTCACATTCGGTCTCACATTCGGTCTCACTATCGATCTCACTATCGATCTCACAATCGATCTCACAATCGATCTCACAGTCGATCTCACCTTCGGTCTCACTATCGATATCACAATCGATCTCACAATCGACGTCATCATCATCATCATCATCATCAACAACACCGACATCATCATCATCGCCATCATCAACATCATAATCATCATCATCATCAACATCATGATCGGGACACCGACGGGACACCGACGGGACACCGGCGGGACACCGGCGGGACACCGCGCACCGGCCGCCCGGTGGAGAATCATTTGGTCCGGCCGCGCCTCAGCCACAGAGGACACCACCGGGACACCGGCGGGACACCGCGCGCCACCGGCCGCCCGGTGGAGAATCATTTGGTCCGGCCGCGCCTCAGCCACAGGAGACTTTCCTCTCGCCCGCCCACGCAGCTTCGCCTCGCCCGCACGCACGGCACGCACGAATACGAAACCGAAATCGATTTCCCGGTAGGGGGGCTCTCCGTTCCACTTCGATCTCACCCCCTCACCTCCGATCACCACCCTCATCATCACAACGACGACGGCGGCGACCACGACGACGACGACGACGGCCACGAAGACGACAACGACGGCGGCGACGGCGACGACGGTGACGGCGACGGCGACGGCGACGAACTTGGCAGGCCGCAGTACTATCGGCGGCCGACGGCGAAACCCATGACGCAACCACGCCGTTTTACAATCGACCATTGAGTGCCGGGTGCCTAGCCTATGGAGCAACCAATTGGGCGCAGTAGTATTACCAGTCGTCCTGTGTTGTCGGGTTGTTGCTTTGGCCTCGCAGTGCCGCGTCCCACTCCACGCCCTCACCATCCTTCGCCTGGTGTTCCCAACCCTCCTGCGCTGTTGGGCCCCAGCTTTAAATCCGCAGCGACGTGCGTTCACTCCCCATCCCGCGCCCCGTTCCTCCTTTCTCCCTGCCCATGCTCTGCGCATTGCATATCATCCTCCTCCTCCTCCACCTCGTCCTCCTCCTCACCCTCTTCCCACCACCATCAACCCTGCTCTAATCGCCGCCCTCCCGGTTTCTGATGGGGGCCCTGTTGGGAATCTCCCGGCGCCCTCTTGGACTGTCCTCGGGAAGTCTCCGGTGGCCGCGAGCGCAGCCGGAGCGATCTCGTCGGCCACGATCCTCCTTCTCGGTGGGCCGCCTCTTTCTCTGGCGCGACTCCGCCCTCTCAAGCAGCACCGGGGGTGCTCTATGCTCACAGGCTGGCACCGTGCCGGACGCCAGACGGACCTTCCTCGGTGACGCACTGGTTCCGGCCCTGGAGGAGGAGGAGGAGGAGGAGGAGGAGGAGGAGGAGGAGGAGTTCCCAAAAGGTGATCAAGCGGAAGGCGTTGGTCTGACCTTTTGCCCGACCCCCCCCCTCTGGAGACCCCCCGCCTCCTCTTCCTCGTCGCCCGCACTCCTCGCACCCCTCCGCCTCCTGGAGTGCAGCTCCTGGGACGTTAGACTCCGCATCGGCTCCGGTAGAGTTGGACCAGCACAGTCCCGCGCAGTTCCGCCTAATCCCGCTCAATCCGGCTGCATCGGGCGTATACTCTGGGGTTCAATCCGGCCCACGCCAGCTTCATGGCCCACCAGTCGGGCCCGACCGCGCCCAGCTCCTCCCTCGAAGACCTCCCAGGAGCTGCCCCCCCTGACGCCTCGTCGTCGTCGCTGCCCTGTCTCCGCCAGCGGCGCTCCGAGGGCTCCGAGACCCCGCGATCTCCGAGATCCCGCGCGACCTCCAAGATCTCCGCCGGCGCTGCAGAGCCTCAGAGATAGATGGTGAGGCCGCGTTGCCGAGAGCGTTCCGCCGGGGTCCGCCGTGCCCGGCCTCGGGGCCGGGGCCGCCAGCTGCGTGATGCCTTCCTTGGGGGGGAGGGAGGGATGAGAGACGGGATGGGGACGGTGACGGTGACGGTGACGGTGATGATGATAATGATGATGATGATGATGATGATGATGATGATGATGATGATGATGGTGGTGGTGGTGATGATGATGTTGATGATGATGATGATGCTGATGTTGATGCTGATGCTGATGCTGATGATGATGATAATGATGATGATGATGCTGGTGATGGTGATGGTGATGGTGATGGTGATGGTGACGGTGACGGTGACGGTGATAATGATGCCATGGTGGTGACGACGATGATGCTGATGATGATGTCTTTTTGATGGGGATTGCATGATGGTGGTGTCGTGATAAGGCCAGGATGATGATGTCATGACGATGTCATGATGATGCTAATGATGATGATGCTGGTGATGATGATGATGCTATCATCATGGTGACGCGGCTATGATGATGCCATTGTGATGGTGATGCCATGATAATGATCATGATGATGCTGGCATTTATGATTGTGGTAATTGAGAGTGTGTTTATGGTGATAATGGTGATGATGCTGACGATGTTGCTGATGGTGGTGATGGTAGTGATGGTAATGGTGATGGCGATACGACGGCGAAGAGGAGGAGTGTTGTGGTTGTGGTAAGGATAATGATCATGATGGTGATGGTTGTGATGATTATTATGAGGAGGAGGAGGAGGAGGAGGAGGAGGTTGAAGCAGCAGGGGCGAAGTAGGGCGAGGAGGGAGAGGACGAACAGTACGATGGAGAGGGAGGACCAAACGCAGGTGGAGATACAGGAGGGTCATGAGCAGGAGGAGGTGGAGAAGAGGATGGGGAAGGTAGACCATACGAATGTGGAGGAGTAGGAGGGCATGGAGAGCTTCGCCCGCGACCTGGTAGAGCGCGCACGAGATAAGGCACTCGCGACGTGGTAGAGCGCGTCCAGGATGTGCTGAAGTTTGTTTTTTCTTTCGGGACGCGAGGACGTCCCACTCGCCCTGATTGGTGCAGCGGCGCAGTGAAAGAAAAGCAGCAGGAAGTGGATGTTGATGCAGATGTTTCGAGTGGGAAAGTACATTTGAAGGTCAAGGTGAATGCCGGTATGTGAAAGACTAGTGGAACAGGGACGGTTTGGAAAGAGGGGGGAGAAGTCATCGTTACCGTGTTGCCTTGCCACTTTTGGCTGCCGCCGCGTGCTTGCTTTGCCGCCCGCCGTCGACAGAGCCTGGGCTCGCCTGGGCCGTCGACCGAGCTTGTGGAGCCGTCTTGCGGCCATGGTGGGCCGCATCTGGTACGACTTGGCTGTTTGGGGGCTTCTTCTGGGTCTCATAGGGGTCTGGCCCTCTGGGGCCGTCTCGAAGCCACAGCGGGCCGTCCCAGGGCCCTCCCCGGGCGCCTCTAAACCACCAATCTTGGTGCGTACTTGAAGTTGTGGTGGGCCAGACTTCTATGTGGAACCGGGTGTGGCATTACGTCTGGGAAAACAATTCTTGTGGCAAGGAGAAGCGAACGCGAGAGGCAGGAGCAGTGCCCAGGCTTGGGCGTTAGCTGTTTCAGGGCCGACCCTTCAGACGGCGTGGGCGTCGGGAGTTTCGGGGGGACCGCCCAGCGGAGCGACGCCACACGCGGACTTGAATTAGACCTCGCCATCCTTGGGGGGGCTGCGATCTGCGAAACCGCCGCCACTTTGGATTTTGGCCTCTTCGGGCCTCCTGGGGGAGCTCTTTGGCCACTTGGAGCCGTCTTGAAGCGGTCTTGGGGCCTCTTGGAGCATCGTGGGAGCCATCTTGAGGCATCCTGGGATATCTTGAGCCATCTTAAAGGTCATCTTGGGCTCTCCCAGGCGCTCGTGGAGTCATCTGAAGCAGTGCCCCCCCAAGGAGGCCCAAATGTGGCCAAAACTTGTGTGAAATCAATGATTTTGGCATTCTCGCCGAGGCCTCTTGGAGCGTCTTGGGTGCCTCTGGGGGGTCTCTTGGGGCCTCGTGGGGGTCTCTTGGGAGCCTCTTGGGGGCATCCTGGGGGCCTCTTGGGGGCTTCTCGCGGCCACATGGGGCCATCTTGGGGCCATCTCGGGGCCTCTTGGGGCCTCCTGGGCGCCTCTTGGGGCCATCTTGGAGGAGATCGATCATAGGAGGGGGGGGCTCAATTAGCCCCCCCCCCCCTCTCAGGAGGCCAACATGGGGCCAAAACCTGAGCAAAACCAATGATTTTGGCTTCCTCGCCGACGCCGTTTGGACGCTCCAACGCGTCGCGGAACCCCCCGTCCAGGTCCAGGGGAGGGGGTAGGGCAAGCTAGGTGCGCGCGCGTCATATCTGACGTCCTACCCCTCCCTCCCATCCCTTACCATGGCGCTGATTTTTTCTATCCGCGGACTAGTGGGTGGTGGTGCGCGTGCGTGCGTGCGTGTGTGCGTGCGTGTGTGCGTGGTTGTGGTGGTGGTGGTGGTGGTGGTGGTGGTGGTGGTGGTGGTGGTGGTGGTGGTGGTTGGTGGTGGTTGGTGGTGTGTGTGTGTGTGCGTGTGTGTGTGTGCGTGTGTGTGTGTGTTGTGCGTGTGCGCGTGCGGTTGTGGGTGGTGTGGTGGTGGTGGTGGTGGTGGTGGTGGTGGTGTGGTGGTGGTGGTGGTGGTGGTGGTGGTGGTGGTGGTGGTGGTTGGTTGGTGGTGGTGGTGGTGGTGGTGGTGGTGGTGGTGGTGGTGGTGGTGGTGGTGGTGGTGGTGGGTGGTGGTGGTGGTGGGTGGGTGGGTGTGGTGGTGGTGGTGGTGGTGGTGGTGGTGGTGGTGGTGGTGGTGGTGGTGGTGGTGGTGGTGGTGGTGGTGGTGGTGGTGGTGGTGGTGGTTGGTGTGGTGGTGGTGGTGTGGTGTGCATGTGTGCGCGTGTGCTGTGCCATGGCACGGGAAATGACGCCAGCGCTGCAGCGGGAGCACGAGTAGAAACGGGCGGAAGCGCGGAAATGAGGCCAGCGCTGCAGCGGGAGCACGATTCGGAACGAGCGGAAGCACGGAAATGAGGCCAGCGCTGCAGCGGGAGCACGATTCGGAACGAGCGGGGCCCGAAAATGAGGCCGGCGCCTGGGCGAGAGCAGCATTTTGAAAAAAATGCAGGCGAAAACCCAACTCCCGGGAATCCTGTGTGTGTAAAAAAGCAGGACGCGGGGGGGGGTCGACTACTTTCAGGCCGCCATCGGGGGAAGAGGGAGAGTAGTATTCATATTGAGTAATTGTGGAGGGGTCAAGACTCCCTCCCCGCCCGCAAGCCGTCTTGCTCACTCCCACCCGCCCTCCCAACACATACGTAGCACCTGAGTCTGCCCGAGCCTCAGCATATTCAGCAGTCGTCTTTGGATGGGCAGCTACTGGGGGCCAATCCGCCGCCGCCGCCGCCGCCGCCTGCGCCGCCGCTGCCGCCGCCGGCGCCCCCGCCGCCGCCGCCGCCGCCGCCGCAGCCGCCGCAGTCGCCGCCGCCGCCAAGTTTACTCTGTATGGTTTTTTGAAAGGGATGGTGGGGGAGGCCGCATCGGGTTGGCTGCGCATGCTCCGAATTTGGAGGCAGAGTGTGTTTTGTATGGTTTTTTTTACAAGGGATGGTGGGGGGGGGCCTCATGGTTCCTGGTTGGCTACCAGTCGCCTGGGGGAGGGGGTGTTGAGTAATAAATAGGGAACAGTGATAAACCCCTCCCCGAAGGGGAAGAGGAAACTCCCTAAACCACCTATTACACCTAGAGGGCTGGTGGGATTACAAGTAAACAACATGGCGTTCGCCACTCAGTGTTCGGGTGGCCCACCCCACCTGGTCACCCACCCCCGCCACGGCGCATGTGCAACCAGTATCAGTGCACAATGCATCCTGGGACATGTCGATCCCAAAGTGGAAATGACCTGGCTTGGCACTGCCACCCAAAATTCGAGTGACCCACCGCATTTGGTGACACGTTTTAGCCGTACGGGGTTGAAGATATAACATGTCACAGGGGGGCCAGATAATATACATAACTTGGAAAACTGGGCACAAGGTCAGAGAAAACAACAAACACAAAACAAACAAAGCAAAAAAAACGGGGGGGAAATTTGAGGAAGGGAAGAGCTGGTGGGGTTAATTGGAGCACGGGAGGTCTCCGAAAGCTCCTCGATCTCCCCAGAGGTTCTTTGATCTCTCGAGGTCCTTGGAGGTCTTCCGAAGAGCCCACAGCGGCCACAAGCTGTGACCCTCGGTCGCCTCCTCGGCTCGCCAGAGGGGTTGTACAGTCGGGGCCCTGAAGAAGGAACCCTTTTGGTTGGGGAGGGGCTCCGCGTTCCTTGAGTGTTTCGCAGCTTGCCTCAGGTTTTCCTTATGTTTTCGACCGGAAATCGAAGGTGAACTTACGGACAAAAAGGGGCCTCGTTCCTTATTTAGGGTTCCTTAGGTCAAGGCCCCGACTGTATATAGACCGCCGCCATGCCTGGCCGGGGCCATCCTGAGCCCACGGACGGCGTGCACGGGGTGGGCCTAGACCCGCCTGGCCTCGGCCGGGCAGGCCAGGCCGTCGGCACCGCGCCAGGGCCCAGGACGGCCTTGGCCACTCACGGTGGCAGTGTAGAGATCCCTTCGGCGCGCCGATCGGGGAGGAGGAGGAGGAGGAGGAGGAGGAGGAGGAGGAGGAGGAGGAGGAGGAGGAGGAGGAGGGGGAGGGGGAGGAGGAGGAGGAGGAGGAGGGCGCGGGGGGGACGGCGGCGGCGGTGGGAGCAGCAGCAGCAGCAGCAGCAGCAGCAGCAGCAGCAGCAGCAGCAGGAGGCCCTGTCTGGGCGATGTCCGCCGATTCGACTAATTATGGCCCGACTCGGCTGCCGATATCCGCCGATCTGATTCATGTGGATCGCCGATCCGACCTACCGATTCGATTCTGGGCGTTCCTGCCGTTCGCTCCACTGTGGAGGCCCTCGGGCCTTCTGGGGCCTCGTGATGGGTGCTCCGCAGACCTCCTGGGCCTCAGGGGGGAAAGCCGGGGCCATTGGGGGCCGGGCCCTCCCCTAGCAGCACCCGGCTGTACGGCCACGGTGGGCAGGAGGATAGGCGGAGGCTTTGCCCCCCCAGGCATCCGACGTGAAAATGAGCGCCTCGCTCGAGACATCCTCCAAATCTGCTCCGAAAGCGAAGGATCTTGAGACAGAAAACAGGCAAACCGCTTGAGGCATCCCCACAAAACAGCCGCGAACGGGACCGTGAGATAACCCCTAGCGTGTAGGTTTTTTTCATCGCGGGGTCCCCGGACATTTGGACACCTTCCCAGCGACCGTTTCTTCCTCGGATTCTTGGACGGCCCCACAGGGCCCAGAAATGGCCCCCAGTGGCTGGCAGCAGAGAAGATTCTCGGCCCTGAGTTTTGTCGACGCGATTTCCACTGCATGGTTCCAGCCTGGGTCCTCCCCTCCATCGGGTCGGACGACATGGGGGGGGAACGAAGTGCGGAGCACGTGGGAGGAGGAGGAGGAGGAGGAGGAGGAGGAGGAGGAGGAATAGAAGGAGCAGGAGGAGGAGCAGGAGGAGGAGGAGGAGGAGGAGGAGGAGGAGGAGGAGGAGGAGGAGGAGGGAGGAGGAGGAGGAGGAGGAGGAGGAGGAGGAGGAGGAGGAGGAGGAGGAGGCGGAGGGGGGAGGAGGAGGAGGAGGAGGAGGAGGAGGAGGAGGAGGAGGAGGAGGAGGACGAGGAGGAGGAGGAGGAGAAGGAGGAGGAGAGGGTGGGGGAGGAGGAGGAGGAGGAGGAAGAGGAGCAGGAGGAGGAGGAGGAATAAGACGAATAATAGTAATGGATTCACAATAATGAAATGATAATACTACGAATAAGAATAAAAATAATCCGAATAATAATAATAATGATACGAGTACTAATACACATACTAATACTAATACTAATACTAATACTAATACTAATACCAATACTAATACTAATACTAATACTAATATTAATACTAATTCTAATACCAATACTACTACTAATACTAATACTAATACTAATACTAATACTAATACTAATACTGATACTAATACGAACAATAAGATCAACACTACCGATACATGAATACCTCAATAACGGTAACAACAATAATGATAATATACAATAAGTGTGCTAATAATAGGAGTAGTATTACTAGCAATAGTCATAACACTAGTAATACTAGTAATACTACTGTTAATAATAAGGTTGATGTTGCTGATAATAGTAATGATGATGAGAAGAAGAAGAAGAAGACGAATCACAATACTGATATGAATATTAATACTAATACGGATAAAACTACTAGTACTAAGAATAAGAAGAAAGAGGAGGAGGAGGAGGAGGAGGAGGAGGAGGAGGAGGAGGAGGAGGAGGAGGAGGAGGAGGAGGAGAGAGGAAGAGGAGGAGGAGGGAGGAGGAGGAGGAGGAGGAGGAGGAGGAGGAGGAGAGGAGGGGAGAGGGAGGAAGGGAGGGAGGGAGGGAGGCAGGGAGGCAGTGAGGCAGGGAGGCAGGGAGGCAGGGAGGGAGGCAGTTAGGGAGGAGGGAGGAGGGAGGAGGAAGGTGGGAGGGAGAGAGGGAGGGGGGGGAGGCAGGGAGACAGGGAGGCAGGGAGGGAGGGAGGGAGGGAGGCAGGAAGGGAGGGAGGCTGGGAGGGGAGGGAGGAGGGAGGAGGGAGGAGGAGGAGGGAGGAGGGAGGGAGGGAGGAGGGGGAGGAGGAGGAGGAGGAGGAGGGGGAGGAGGAGGGGGAGGAGGAGGAGGAGGAGGAGGAGGAGGAGGAGGAGGAGGAGGAGGAGGAGGAGGAGGAGGAGGAGAGAGGAGGAGGAGGAGGAGATGGAGGAGGAAGAGGAGGAGGAGTAGGAGGAGGAGGGGGAGCGGGACCGAAGGCTGCTGCCCGCGGCTGGTTGTGACTTCGCCGCCAGGCGCCCTCTCCGATTCGGCACATGTGGGCGCCTCCCAGAGCCAGAGAGACCAGCCCTTGCTTTCATCCGACCTGGCTCCTTGTCTAGCGCCCTGGAGCGTGCCCGTGTTTGTGGAGGAAGTCTCGGGCGAGGAGAGTTGTGCACAAACACCGATCCTAGACAGGTCCATGCCGGGCCCAGGCTCGGTGCATGTGGCTCCCTGGCCAGGCCACGGAGGCGTGTGCACCGATCCTGGGCTCTGGAGGGGCCTGGCCAGAATCGGTGTATGTGTGCACAGTTCTCTTCCCTCGAGAGATCACGCACAGGAAATAGGATGAAGTCGGGCCTGTCCTCTACAGGAGGAATACTCAAAGATAGTCAAAAATTAGTCTGGGGCCGAGTGTTGCGAATTTTGACTATTGTTGCTAATTTTTAAGATTTAAGCAGAAATCGTCCAAAAGCCGCCTGTAGGGGGACACGCCCGACCTAAAAATAGGAGAAGGTGCGAGTGTACGAACTCGGGCGTCGCTCCTTTGGAGGCGCTTCGATCACTTGGACTCAGCTTCGCTCGAAGGAAGAAGAGAAGTGGAGAGTCGCATCTTCCCCTTCAGTGTTCGACCATGGACTCCTGTTCTAACGCAGTCATCCAGCCTTCGCGCCGAAGACCGCTGGAAGCCGCCAAATACTGCCGAAGGCCCTCAAAAAACCGCCGAAGACCATCCTAGAAGGCCGCCCGAGAAGACCGCCGAAGACGGTCCGATATTGGCAGCAGGGGGTCTGTGGTCGAGCACGTCTCAGCCACGCGCAGAGGGGGCTAATTACGGCCAGACCGATCTATGAGATCGAGGTCGGTTCGGGGATGGTACCCTAGAGTGCTTCATGTCTATGAAATGTTCTTGTGCATCCTGGGGGAGGCCACCCTCGAATGCTCTTCAGTTTGGGCCGGCGGAGGGCTTCATGCTTTGAAGGATGTTGCTCTACCTTAGGTCCGACTGCAGGGGCAGAGGGGAATGCCTCTCAGAAGCAGCCCTGCTTGTCAGAATGCGCGGGCCTTGTCTGTAGATGCAGGGCCGGCGCCTTCAAAGAAGCAGCCTCCTTCTAAGAAGTCCTCCCCCCTATCGATGATCCTCAGGACGTGTGTTAGCCCATGTGCGCGCGCATGTGTCTGTGTGTGTGTTTGTGTGTGTGTGTGTTTGTGTGTGTGTTTGTGTGTGTGTTTGTGTGTGTGTGTGTGTTCCACCCCCTTGTTCCCCCCCCCGCGCGCAGCGCGCCTTGGAGGAGGACGAGGAGGAGGAGGAGAAGGAGGTGGGAGGAGGAGGGAGGAGGAGGGAGGAGGAGGGCTGATGATGATGATGCTGATGATGCTGATGATGATGATGATGATGCTGATGCTGATGCTGATGATGATGATGATGACGAGGAGGAGGAGGAGAAGGAGGACCAGTGTAAACCCAAGAGTCGTCAACGATGTTGGAATAAACCCTCCCACCAAGCTTCCTCTTCATAGGCCCCTACAACAGTTCATTTCCATTGGGGGAACTGCCTAATTGGAAGACAACCATATGAAGACCCTGAAGCATGCCAAAACATTGTTCTCGGGATTCCAACGCCACGGATCAACCTGACTGTTGCGTCTTGACGATCCTGAATCGTGCCAGAACGCCGTTCCTGGGACTTCAGCACCGCGAATTAACGTTAACTGTTGTACCAGCGTAATCCTGAATTCTTCCGAAACAAATTCTGGTACGTTGATCATGGGAATCCGTGAGACTCTTGCAACTTGTTAAAACCAATGTTCGCGGCGCTAATACAAGAGCCACATTTTGAAAAGGAACCGCCCTCAATCCGTGAAATTTTTTCCAATGTGAAACGAATGTGCGCGGCGCTAATGCGAGAGCCACATTTTAAAAATGGTCCGCCCTCAATCCGTGAAGCTCGTGCAATTGTTTTTAACGAGTGTGCGCGGCGCTGAGGCGAGAGCCACATTTTGAAAACGGCCCACCCTCCATCTGTGAAACGGCTGCCAATTTTTAAGCTTCAGAGCCAGAAATGTTGAGGAAGCCTCGGGCGAAACGCCCGGCCTGCCCTAAAAACTGATTTCAGGGCGTGACAGGGAGAAGTTATGTACAAGGAACAGAAATTGAGGAGGAGGAGGAGGAGGAGGAGGAGGAGGAGGGACGAGGGAGGGAGGGAGGCAGGGAGGGAGGGATGGAGGGAGGAGGAGGAGGAGGAGGAGGAGGAGGAGGAGAAGGAGAAGGACGCGGAGGAGGACGCGGAGGGAGCCCTCCCCATACCCACCGGTGCGCGCGCCGCCAGACGCCGTCCCCCTCTCTTCCCGCCGCCTCGCCGGCCCGGCGCGGGGCAGGTGCTGCGCCCGACCGGCGGCGTTCTGGGACAGGGCCGCGGGCGAGGAGCCCGGGCCCGCCCAGTGGCGGCCAGGTGCGACCCTCGTCGTCGTCGTCGTCGACGTCGACGTCGTCGTCGACGTCGACGCCGTCGTCGCCCCGCCGGGCGCCGGACGGGCTCGGACGCCGCATGGGGTCAGGAGTCAGGGTATCGATGACTTCGCCGCCACGGAAGTTCGGCCAACATGCAGCGCCTCCCGTTAGGTTCAGGAGGAAACGAAACACACAGACACAATTGATCGTCGACCCCCAGGAATATTATGGGAAAATATGGGCAGTGGGGGGAAGACGAAAATCCAGAACATATGGGAAACTATGGGGGATCCTTTTATTTGTGTGTATTTCTCTATGTGTCTTTGGGCCGCATGGATAGGTGATGGGGCCCCGGTACAATGCTGTCAGTGGCGTTGCGCGCGCGACAAGAGAGGAGACGCCAAAGAGGCTCATGAGGCCGCGGGGCCTCAGTACAATGATATGCTCAAGCACTGTTTTGCTCGAGTCTCGGGCGGAACCGCCCTTTCGAATTCGAGCCCGATGGTTTCGAAATCCAGTCGAGATCGTTTCTTGGAGGAAGTCTTGGGCGCGGGCGCCGTTTCGAAGTCGAACCCGGAACTTTCGAAATCGTTCGAAACTGTTTTGTTGGGAGGAAGTCTCAAGCGAAAACCACAATTCCGAAATCTTTGGTCAATTATTCAAAACATTGAAATGCCAGACGGTGTGGCCATTTCGAAATGACGGTTTCGCTGGAGACTTCCTCAAAAAAGCCATTTCGAACGATTCCGAAACTTTCGGGCTCGATTTCGAAATGGCGCTCCCGATCAAGACTTCCTCCAAACTAGATTTCGGAACCTTTCTGACTCGATTTCGAAATGGCGCTCCCGTCCAGGTCTTCCTCCGAAACAAAACTCGGATCCTTTCGGGCTCGATTTCGTAATAGCGCTCCCGCTCGATTTCGAAACGGCGCTCCCGTCCAGGACTTCTTCGACAAAGGAGGTCGGCACCTCTTCAGCTTGAATCAGACATGGCGCTCCCGCGAAACCTTTCGGGCTCGACGTCGACATGGCGCTCCCGCCCAAGCTTTCTTCCAAACTAGAATTGGAAACCCTGGCTCGATTTCGAAATGGCGCTCCCGCCCAGGACTTCCTCCACAACAGAAATCGAACATGTCGTGATCGATTTCGGAATGGCGCTCACGCTCGGGACTTCCTCTAAAACAGATTCCGAACCTTTCTTGTTCGATTTCGGAATGGCGCTCCCGCCCCGGACTCCCTCCAATACACGAGTCGGAACCTGTCCGGTGCAGGATCGAGGCTCTCTTCCCCCGTGCGGCTTTCTCCAGTGCAGGCCGCCCGCAGGGAGCGTGAAGATATTCTTCGTCGCTGCACCATCAGATGCGTCGGTAGGGTGGAGTAGGCGTTTCTTCCAGGTTGCCGCCTCGTGGACATGTGAAAATGAAGTTACAGTTGGGGCTATGGCGAAGTGCAGTCGCCAGCCTACAATGCTGGACGCTTCGCGTCCCCCCAGGCCATGCAGAAAGTTCCCCAGGCGAGTTGCCTTGGCACTAAATTGCAGCAACATGCCGTGAGGGACTGAACCGCATACCGATGGATGTTCGCAGATCTTTCCACGGAGGAGGGAACGGAGGTAATTAGGAGGAGGAGGAGGAAGATGAAGAGGCAGATGAAGATGAGGCGGGGGAGGAGGAGAAGGAGGATGAGGAGAGGAGGAGGAAGGGAGGACCAGGGCGGGCAGACGGAAGGAGGGGGACGGGCGGATGGAGGGAGGAGGGAGGAGGTGTGAGGGATGATCGAGGAGGGAGGGATGGGCGGAGGAATTGATGAGGGAGGGAGGGAGGACTGAGGGAGAGAGGAGTGAGGAGAGGCGGATGCGAGGAGGGATCGATGGAGGCAGGCAGGCAGGACTGACAAGGCATGAAGAGATGAGAGAGCAGGGACGATGCAGGAGGGATGATGGGAAGTGGGATGGAGGGAGGAAGGAGGAAGCCAGTCAGCAAACCCGTGTGGGTGGATGTGTCGGGGGATGGAGCGAGGACAAATGAGAGGATGAGCGATGAAGGACGACGGAGAGATGGATGAAAGAGGTAGGAGGGACGAATTCATTGCTGGATGGATTCCGGAGGGAGGGAGGGAGGGAGGATGGAGGGAAGGAGTGATGATGAATTGACGGGTTGAGGGATCCAGGGACGGAAGGGGTTGGAGGGAGGAAGGATGGAGAGAAGAGGTAGCAAGTTGTGGAAAGGTAAACGAAGGCGGGAGGATTGGGTGGGCAGATGAGGAATGCAAGGGTGGTGGGATTGACTGTCGACAGATGGTTGGAGGCGGCTGGGTGCTCATAGTCACGGTGGTGCTCAAGCGCTGTTTGGATCAAACAATCCTGAGTGCGTACTGCTGCTTGTCAGGAGTGGCGTTCACTGGAAATGTGGTCCCACAGGCGGCTGGGTGCTCATAGTCACGGTGGTGTTCAAGCGCTGTTTGGCTCAAACACTCCTGAGTGCGTACTGCTGCTTGTCAGGAGTGGCGTTCACTGGAAAGGTGGTCCCGCAGGCGGCTTGGTGCTCGTAGTCACGGTGGCGCTCAGGCGCAGATTGGCTCAAACACTCCTGATTGCGTACACGTTGTTAATTTTTCTAATTCTTCGGAAGTTCTCTGATTTTTTGGGGGCTCACGATCCTTTCACTTGTAATTGTTCTATCCTGGGCCGCTTCCTGGCCACTAGGGGGCCGGGAACACTTGGGAACGAGCACGATTAGGAATGAGCACGATCAGACAGGAACGACGTGCACTGCTGCTTGTCAGGCGTGGTGTCACTGGCCATGTGGCTCCAGGGGTCAGGAGCGGGCACACTCGGCGAGACGCCGGCCAATGGAGGCAGCCAGCAACGGCGCGGGTCGCCGGCCCCGTGCGCGGTCTCCAGCGCGGGCCGCGGGCTCTCGGTCGCGGGCTCTGGTCGCGGGCGCCGGTCGCGAGTGCGGGCTGCTGGCGCGAGTCGCGGGCGCGCGTCGTATGGGCCCGGGTCGCTGTCGCTTTCGGGGCACCACGCCGCAGGCTGCACCTGGCTCCCTTTCTGACTCGTTCGGCTGGAGAGCCGTGGAGCAGGTGGTGGGTGGCCGATGGTCCCGCGCTCCCATCGGGAGCAAAGGCTGGAAGCCAAAAGCATACTCACATACTCACATTGTGTCAACTAGATTTTCTGTTATTAGCGTAGCGGATACAGGGGTGGGAACGGGCCTCTGGTCCTCCTTCCCCTTCCACACCCATCGTTGGAACCTTCGTTCAGCGTTGTCTTGGTGGAAACAAGAAGAGGGTCAAAACTTTCGTAGCGCCGATGTAACCGATCCCTACCCCATCCCCATCCCGATCCCCACCATCCCACCACCCCAGCCAGCTGGGGACATGCCCCTCGAAGCTCGACGGGGACAGCCTGTATCCCCATCAGGGGGGGGGTAAATCGGCCAGTGGGGCCCAGGCCATGCCAGTGAGGACGGGGATCGGTGAAACGATGCTCCAGAAGGGAACCCTGGGGGGCCTTGCCCGAGGAGCTCGTGAGCATCATGACGGCGCTGCGCCCCCGGATGGCGGACCAGCCTGGGTGGAAGGAGCCCCAGCGCTGGCGGGCCCCGGGCTGTCTCCGCCGACGTTCGCCGGGGCTGCACGACTCCGCCGAGACCGAGGAACAAAAACGCCACACGGTCGGGAACTCCTCCTCAACCTCCCTCCGCCTCCATTCTCCTCCTCCTCCTCCTCCTCCTCCTCCTCCACCCCTCTTTACGCTCGTCTCCTCCTCCTCCTCCTCCTCCTCCTCCTCCTCCTCCTCCTCCTTGTGGTGTCAAAAACCCGGACACCAAGGCGACAGAAGCCTTCCAAGGAGCTCTGGAAGCTCTGGGGAGGAGCTTCGGGAAAACTCGGCGGCACACGTCTTGGGACACATTGAGAAACGGTCTGGTGGGACAAGCTGCAAGTTCGCAGGGGTCGCAGCGATGCTCCCTGCTGGAAACTGGAACGAGCTCGGGGGCTACCCTGCTCGGTTAGCCCTCTGCGAGCTATTTGTGAACTTTGGATAGCGTGTCGCTACGCCGGTTCTGGCCCACCGCGCTTCGTCGCGACATGCTATCCACTGCCTGGTCCCCAGGCGTCAATGCCCCGAGCCTTTCATGGCCTCCCGCACCGCGGAGTGGAGCGACACGCTATCCACTCGTAAGGCATCGTGTGTCCCCGGGGCCACCGTGGCGACACGCTATTCCAAAGTTCCCGACCGTAGACGTGATTTCTCGGAGGTCCAGGCGGATCTCTTGGATAGTCGCTTGGCCTCCCTGGCGGCGCCTCAGGTGCCGCCACTGGTGTACTGCGCGCGGTGAAAAGGCAAACCAGGAACTCCAGCCGGCAATCGGGAACTCTGGCCTCGAACGGAGAACTGCTCCTCGGTCGAACGAGGACGGTTTTCGGTCGAACGGAGAAACCCTGTGGGGCGCGACCAGGACATTTTCTCTGGTGGGCGAGGAAGTTGTTTCATCGCTGTGGTTAAGAAGGGGATGGCTCTTCTCCAAGATCTGCTTCGGTGATGTTTGCGCTTCGGGGGCTCCCTTGCTCATCATATTTCAGGTGAGCTTTGGCTTGCTCCGATGCTTCTGAGTAAACTTTTGAGGGCGGGGCTTCATCGTATACCTTGGATTCGTGGTGGTTGCAGGTGCTCTGAGTCTTTGTGTGGGTCGAGGAGTATACTGAACACTCTCTCTCGTCGCGTTAGGGCTCTCTGGAGGCGGCGCTTCGTCAGGCTGGTGCCCTTTGGCTTGCCCTGGAATGTAGATCTAGTTTTAGGTCGGGCGTGTCCCCCTACAGGCGGATTTTGGATGAAAAAATGAGTTAAAAATGCTTCATCGTCAAACATGCTCAACACATGCCCAAACACAGTCAAAACATCGTCCCCAGACTACATGTATACTGATTTTGAATATTCCTCCTGTAGAGGGACACGCCCGACTTGGATCTAATTGCGCGGCTGCTCGGCTGTCCCGCGCAGAAGTTCTCAAGAGTTGTGCGGGCGGGTTCTGTGAGTTCCGCTTCCTGCATTATTCTCTCTGCTCCCCTGCTTCGTATCTGATTGGCAGCATTTGGGGTTGATACTTTTTTCTTCTCGAGACTTGCTCGTTTTCGTATTGCGAGGCGGTGATTTATCCATAACCACCGCCTATGGGATCGATCTTCGCGGACCTCCACAGGCGGTGGATATAGATAAATTCGGGCCCCCCAGGGGTCAACATACATCCATATCCACCCCTTGCTGGGGCTCCAGGACGTCGGTTCCCAGGCGGTGGATACGGATAAATTCCCGCCTCGCACGTATGCCTTCGACTTCGGGTCGCTGCAGGTGCCCGGGAGTTCCTCGGCGGTCGGGGGTGGGTACTTCACTCCTGCGTTCGTCGCGTTCGGGTTCTCTGGAGTTCAGTTCATTTGTTTGGAGCTTGATGTAATTCGTACGTGCGGCCTCTCGCGCCTGCTGTGCATCAACAGGCTGTGTCGGCGAAGTTGCTATCGTGGCATAGCTCTGATCCGTAAGATGGTGATGTGTTATCGATTGGCTTCGATGTCGTTATCATCGTGCTGCCGCTTCGACTTATGATGATTATTGTGTTCCCGAGTCCCTCACGAGACAGCCCTATGCTTGCGAACCCTCTGCCGATATCAGCGGCTCCCGCCCTCAAAATGGGCACCTGGGCTGGCCGAGGCTCTTTCGCCAAGGCCTGCGTTTTCGACATATGGGGGCAGGCGTTTTGTGTATATATTTATATATACAAGATTTTAAGGCTCGCTGCGCTTCGCCTTCTAATCTTGATCCTTGCACCTACGATGTTTCTGGGCGCGGGCGAGAACACAATTGTTCAATGAGGTGTGTGGGAATTGTGCGAGCGGAGGCGAGGCGAGGCGAGTGCGCGGTAGCGCCCGGGGCGGGGCTCAGGGTGCAGCGTTGGTGGACGCTTGAGTGGAGGTGAAGGTGGAAAGTCGGATGCCGGACGCTAGAGGTCGGAGTGCTGAGCTGATGGAGGCTGGAAGTCAATTGGTGGAAGTCCCACCAGCCCTCTAGGGCTACGGTGGTATAGCGAGTTTGGTCTTCTCTCTTCCCCTTCCTTCCCCTGCTCGGGGGGGGGTAACCTTCCCCTGGACCTGGAGGGGGGGGGATGGAGGCGTTAGAGCGTCCAAGACGGCTCAAGATGGCTCCAAGAGGCGCTCCAAGTCGCAAGATGGCCTCCAAGATGGCCCAAGATACCTCAAGATGGATCAAGATAGCCTCCGACACACCTCCAAGAGTCCTCAAGACGGATCCAAGTGCCCTTCGAGCCCTCCGCGGCGCCCTCCAAGAAGCCCAAACCCTTCAAAAGCCTAAGGAAAGTCAATGTGTTTGGCATTCTCGTCTTTTCGCTTCCGATGGGCCCCTGAGGCATCAAGATGGCCCCAATATGGCCCAAGAGAGCCCCAAGAGGGGCCCAAGAAGGCCCAAAACGGCCCCAAGATTGCCCAAGAGGCTTCCAAAGAGCGCTCCAACACGTCCCCAAGACGCCGTTTGAGAGCCTCCGAGGGGGGGACCTGAAGTGAGGACCCCCTCTCTTTTTGAACAATGGGGCCCAAGACGGCCCCGAGAGGCCTCCCAGCCTCTCCTGAAGATTCTCCACCCCGCCATTTTTGGCCCAAGATGGCTCCAAGAGAGCCCTAGATAGCCTCAGATGGCCTCCAAAATGGCCCAAGATAGCCAAGCATGGCTCAAGATAGCCTCCGACAGATCTCCAAGAGGCCTCAAGACAGCCTGAATATGGCCCGACATAGCCGAGCATGGCTCAGAATAGCTCCCAACAGCCTCTAGCCGAGCATGGCTCAGGATGGCCTTCAACAGGCCTCGGGAAAGCTGGCAATCAATTCTGGACGGGCTGGTGGGGATATTTTTTTTTGGTTCGCGGCTCCAAGGCAAAGGTCAGGGAGCGGACGCAGCGTCCGGGATGCGGCACGGAGCGAATTTGCGAACACAGCTGGTAGGGATACTTTTTTGATCTGCGGCTCAAAGGACGACTCCAGAGAGCGGGTCAAACTCGACAGGGGCGCAACGCGAGACGATTGGCAACGAAGGCACGTAGGCCAACGCCTTAATGCACGTGCGAGGGACAAAATGAACCTCATTAGAGCCGACCCGGGAACGGAAGACGGCAGCAGACTGGAAAAGCCGGCGGAGGGTCGCACTGTGGCGCCAGCCCCCGCAGACCAAGCCTGCGAGATGGCGGGAACACTGTGCGGGCAGCACAGAGCTGAAGGAAAGGCACCGCCAAACGCGGCGAGGAGGAGCAGAAGGGGGGACAGGCGCAGGAGGCGACGAGGGGAGGGGGGGAGGAAGGAAGCCTCACTCACAGAACACCTCAAGTGCTCGAAGTCAGGTGCGTCAAAGCATGCCAGGCGTCGGCAGCCTAGCCACTGGTGGGGATACTTTTTTGATCTGCGGCTCTAAGGACGATTCCAGAGAGCGGGTCAAACTCGACAGGGGCGCAACGCGAGACGATTGGCAACGAAGGCACATAGGCCAACGCCGCAATGCACATGCGAGGGACCAAATGAACCTCATTAAAGCCGGTGAGGGGTCGCACTGCGGCGCCAGCACCCGCAGACCAAGCCTGCGAGAAGGTGGGAACGCTGCGCGGACGGCACAGAGCTCGAGAAGAGGCACCGCCAAACGCGGTGAGGAGGACAGAGGGGGGGACAGGCGCAGGAGGCGACGAGGGGAGAAGAAAGGACGGACGCCTCACTCACAGAGCACCTGAAATGCTCGAAGACTGGTGGGGATACGCGAAGCGTCAAGAATTGAGAGGAAAGTCGGCGGCCGCATGCTGGAGGACGGGATGCTGACCTGGTAGAGGCTGGGAGTCCCGCGAGCGAAGCGGCAACACGATATTGAATGAGAGATGTGGCCGGCGCCTCGGCGAGAGCACGGGGCCCAATGAAAGCTGTCTTCTGTTTCCGCCGTTTGCCCTCCCCTCCTCCTGCTCCTCCGTGCCCTCCTTCCGTCTTCCTGGGGCCCCTCCTGTTTCTCGCAATCCTCACCGTTCCTTCCTCTTCCTCCTTTTTCTCCTCCGTCCCGCCTCCTGCTCCTTTTCCTTCTCTGCCACGCGGGCCCATTCGGCGCGCGGGCCAGCCGAACCAAGGACGACGGCTCAGGTCAACCAGAGTGTAATGAATTTGACGGCTCTAAGACTGAGCGGAGCTCCTGTTGGTGCTTTCGTATACCATCGGAGGGCCTTCTTGGGCTGTCCTGGGGCCCTCGTGGGCTGTCTGGGGGGGCTAAGGCCGTCCTGGGGCCGTGTTGGGGCTCTCCCGGGCCCTCTCTGAAGCATCCCGTGGTTCTGTTGGGGCCCTCTTGGAGGTCTTTTATGGGTCTTTTGGGCGCTCCCTGGCTTTCTTGGCGCTTTATTGGCCCATCTTGGGGCCCCATTGGGCCGCCTGGACGCCATCTCGAGGCGACCTCGGAAGCTCGCAGACCATTATTGGGCCGTTCGTGGCCAGAAAAGGCGAGAAGCACAGAGTCGCTCAAAAACCAATGGAAAATTAAGGTTTTGGCCTGCTGAGGCCGTATTGGAGGTCTTTGCGGGGGCATCCTGGGCAGTCTTGAGCCCATGTTTGGTAATGTTGGAACACTTTGGGGCCGTCTTGGGGCCTCTTGGGCCTTGCAGAGGACGTCTCGGAAGTGCCTTCTGCTGTCTTGGGCTCCCGATGTAGGCCTCGTGTCGCTCTCTTCGGGGTATTTTGGGCCGCCTCGAAGCATTGTGGGGATCTCTTGGGGGCCTGTGGGGTTCATGTGGGGTCCATGTGGGGGGGGGGGGGTCGGTGACATGCCGGGTTTTTCCTTGTAATTTGATAGGTAGAAGGAATGTATTTGAGGTGTCTCCTTGGGGCTCACAGGGTAAGCTCGGGGCGAACGTCTCCCTCGACTGAACCATATCCCCGTTGTATATCCAGACAGGTGGACTTCAAGGGGGAGGGGGTCGGACACGGTTTTCGTTGTTCACAGATGGGCGTTGGATGTTCGACGGCAGCGACGAGATCCGGCCTTCAAGGTTTTCCGGCCTTTCCATGCGCTTGGAGGCTTCCTCCACGAGCGTCTGGATTGTCATTGCCCGCCCGAGGAAACCGTCG
Source organism: Prorocentrum cordatum (assembly GCA_963575745.1). Lineage (NCBI taxonomy): Eukaryota > Dinophyceae > Prorocentrales > Prorocentraceae > Prorocentrum > Prorocentrum cordatum. The sequence goes on along the minus strand of CAUYUJ010015603.1, from coordinate 257,840 downwards.
CCGTTCGCTTGGACTTGTTTTCCAGTCTCGTTTTGCCAAGCCCAATTCCACGCTGGGGAACATACTGTACTCGTGTCCTCGTTCGCCCGCCGGGATTTCCTCGCTCGACCCCACCAGTGCCTCCGCTCGCCTGCGGACCACTTCGCGCGCCACAGATGGGGGGGGGGCGGCCCAGGGCCGATCGAAGAACTCTGCGCAGGCTTCCGACACACTGAGTTTGTGCAGCTGTCTGTGGATGGGCGTCGCTGGGTTCGGCAGGCGGGGAGGCGCGACTCTGATCAGATCGAGGGCGCCTGCAGCGGGCCGCCGCCGCCAAAGGCTGGCCAAGCTGTTGGATGTTGTGTGCTCCCCAAGCCGTTGTCGTGAACCCTTGGGGGAGCCAGACGGAGGAGGAGGAGGAGGAGGATGAGGAGGGGGAGGAGGAGGAGGAGGAGGAGGAGGAGGAGGAGGAGGAGGAGGATAAGGCATCTTGGGGACCTCTTGAGGCCCTCTTGTGCCTCCTGGGGCTTTCCTCGGGGCCTCCTGGGGAGGCTCTGGGGGCGTCTTAGGGGCCTCAGGCTTATTGGGGGCGTCTAGGGACATCTGTCGTGAGGCCCTTCTCAGACGCTTCAGGGTCGTTTTGGGGGGCGTCTTGGTTCTTGTGCCGTCTTGGTGCCCTCCTTGGTCTATCTTGGGAGCCCCTTGAGAAGATGTTCCGTGCCTTTGTGCGACCCCCCCGTTGATAAGACCGCACGGCTGTGTTCTAGAGTTCGGATCTCTTCGTTTTCGTTCGTAGATCGTTCATGGTTCGTCCCTCGCCTCCCTGGCCTCACCCCCCCTGGGCCGCGGAACCCTGTATTTTTGCTCGAGGCTCGTCCGTTCGCGATTCGTCCCTGGCCTCGCTGGCCCCCATCCCCTCTGGTCCGCGGAACTCCTTATCTTCGTTCGTGGTTCATTCATTCGTGGTTCGTCCCTGGCCTCCTGGCCATCGGCACCGCGACTCATGCCTGAACCCCCTAACCCCCTGGCAGGATTTCTGTTCTTCCTTCCGCTGGAGGTCCACCTTCGCGGTGACCCGTTAAACTTGGGACCCACGGCGGCGCAGGGATTCGTATCGTTCTTCCGCGTGCGCATTGCCACTGGAACCTCTGAACCCCTCGGACTAGAGTGCTCCGAGCACTTGAGTGCAATTGGCACTAGCTTGTACTAGCGCGCAGCTGCTCCTAGAGTGCACCAGGTCCTGCAGTACAGCTAGTATTAGAGTGCAACTGCTGGCGCATCACAAGTTGTAGTACAGTGCACCCAATATGACAAAAAACAATTAGTGTTAGAGTACACAGTACACCTACTATTACAGTACAGCTGGTGCTACAGCCCGACGAGTAATGCTGTATTACCCCCACAATCTGCGCTCTCGCGCTTCTCCTCCTCTGGTTGCGCTGGGAGGGGGGGACCCCGCGCGCCAGCGCCCCCGCGGCTGAGAGTCCATCCCTCTTTTGGAATTTGGTGCAAAGGTCACCCTCGTGCTCGAACTCCTCGCCCAGGATTTCTTTCTTTCTTCCGCGGAAGCCGGGCCACCTTGGGCTCCTCGGCGCGCCTCGGAAATTCTTCCCTTCGGGATGGCCCCCCATGTTGGGTGGGTGGGAATGAGGGGTGACCCAAGTGGAGGTTGAAGAGAAGGGCCCTATAAAGGGGCCTTTTGGGGCCCGTGTTGGAGCCAGCTGGTGCCCAAGAGGGGCCCCCAAAGGACTCCTCTGGGGCCCTTTGCTTCACCCCCCATTCGGGTCACCTCCCATGGCCACCCGCCCGAGTGGGTCATGTGCTGGAGTTGCCCGGGTAGTCCCTGGCCCTCTCCCCCCGGGAGCTTCCCCTGGTCTTGCAGGCGCCCCCCCCCCCCCGCCCCCCCTGGACCGTTGCCCTGTCCTTGACGGGGCCCTTCATTCGTTGCGGTGCTGCGGGCCCCCAGGGCCGTCTTTGCCTTGAGCTTCGGACGCTCGAAACGGCGATAGCGTGAAAGACATGGAAGAACACAATCAAGATCACTGGATTTTGTCTCTGTGGGCCCTCTTGGGGGACCTCTTGGAGCGCTCTTGGGGCTTCTTTGGGCCTCTTCGGCGATCTATGGCGGTCTTGGAGGCGTATTCGGCCATCTTGGCGGCTTTGGAATCCCTCGCCGCTTCCTCGTGCCAGAGGCAGGGCACACGTGCCTCTTGTTTCTTGATGGCGGCATGATATGCCCTAGTGGGGTCCAGTACGTAAATATGTCCGCGCCTTCTCGAAGCTGTGCGGGTTGAACGGGTTGGTGGGAGGGGCGGGATGGGCAGGCATGGATTGGTTCTTATGCCGCGGGTAGGGCCGATGTTCGCTTGAGTTAGTGCTGCGGAGCATTGGGGCGATGCAGGGTTGACTTGTTTCTAAGGCGATGGGTGAATATCCCTAGCGGGGCAGGGACGATGAGGATCGCAGCCTAGAGAATCGACAATGCGCACAAGCCAAATTGTGCCGAACCATGTGGAACAGTAAGGTTATTATGTCGGCGGGATGTGTTGAACACCATGCTGTCTCGAAGAACCCGCTCAGGGATCCTCGCGCCAGCTGGTGACCAGGGGTCCATCTGCGTATTCAAGAAAACGCGTTCTGCAATCAAAGCTATGATCAGCAAACGGTTGCGGTCGAAGTTGTGGTGGGAATGTGTTCGACCAACGGTTTTTTTGCAGCCTCCGGCGATTTAAGGCATATGTTGAGCAAGCTGGCTGGCGCACATGACTTAGCAGACAGCGTGGTGGCAATACAACCGAAACGTCTACACCAGTTTGGCGTCAAGCGTACGGTACATCGACAAAATGTTGCACCACCTGGCGCCGACGATAAATCGCATCGCTGTTATATCAATCGTTTGTTTCCCCTCCCCTCCCCCCCGATCTTAATATTGGGTTCGGTCCGGGCTGGTCGAAACAGCTCGGTGGCGCAACATGTTGTCGGGAGCCCCCGGGCGGAACAGGGGCTCTTCGCCATGCACCCAGTATTGAGATCGCGGGGAAGAGGGGGGCAAGAGCAATGCAGTGCAGGTGCCAATGCAAAGCAAAAATGGTGCAACATGTTGTCGACGTACGGTATGGAAGCCCGAACGGGGCAGGATTGACAACGACGGACGTGCTCGCGAACGTAATCAGTTCAGACAAGTCGTTCGCTGATGATCGGAGAGCCACCCAGAAGAAGCTCGCCGCCATTCTCAAGCAGTGGCGAGGCGTCCTGGCTTGCCTATAGGCCCATCAGAGAATGTTCTAAGAACCTTGTCCCCACATCCAAAGTGGGGTTCTTCTTTTCTCTGGACACCCCACGCAGGAAGTCTCACCCCTCACCCCCTCCTTTTCCTCCTCATCACCCAGCACCTCCTCACACTCTCACTCACTCATCATCACACTCCTCCTCCTCCTCCTCCTCCTCCTCCTCCTCATCATCGTCGTCATCATCATAATCATCATTCACTCACTCTCTCACTCACTCACTCACACACCCACGCTTGAGGAAGTATCAGGCGGGAGCCTCGTCTGTGAGTGAATTGCGAGGAAGTTTCAGGCGGGAGCCCCCTCCCTATGGGGCTCGCGGATCATGTTACTAATCCGAGCTGTTCATTCAGATCCTGAAACTGTCGTCACTTTTGGGCTCCTGACTCTTGAATATGGGGGAAGCACCAGGCGGGAGCCTCGTCTGTGAGTGAATAGCGAGGAAGTCTCAGGCGGGAGCCCCCTCCGTGTGGGGCCCGCAGATCATGTTATTAATCCGAGCGGGTCGTCCAGATCGTGTAACCGTCGTCACGTTTGGGCTCCTGAGGCTTGAATTTTGGGGAAGTATCAGGCGGGAGCCTCGTCTCTGAGTGAATTGCGAGGAAGTCTCAGGCAGGAGCCCCTTCCCTATGGGGCCCGCAGATCATGTTATTGATACGAGCGGGTCATCTAGATCGTGTAACCGTTGACACTTTTGGGCTCCTGAGTCTTGAATATGGGGGAAGCATCAGGCGGGAGCCTCGTCTGTGAGTGAATTGCGAGGAAGTCTCAGGCGGCAGTCCCTCCTTATGGGGCCCGCAGATCATGTTGTTAATCGGAGCGGGTCGTCCAGATCCTGTAACTGTCGTCACTTTTGGGCTCCTGAGTCTTGAATATGGGGGAAGTGTCAGGCGGGAGCCTCGTCTGTCAGTGAACTGTGCGGAAATCTCAGGCGGAAGCCCCCTCCCTATGGGGCACGCACTTCATGTTCGCAATCCGAGCGCGTCATCCTCGATGGGCTCCTGAGGCCTGAATCTGGGGGAAGCATCAGGCGAGAGCCTCGTCTGTGAGTGAACTGTGATGAAGTCTCAGGTGGGAGCTCCCACCCTATGGGGCCCGCAGATCATGTGATTAATCCGAGCGGGTCATCCTCGAACCTGTAAGTATCGTCATTTTTTGGCTCCTGAGGCCTGAATCTGCTGGAATTATCAGGCGGGAGCTTCGTCTGTGAGTGAACTGCGAGGAACTCTCAGGCTGGAGCCCTCTCCCTATGGGGCCCGCGTTTCATGTTGGTAATCCGAGCGGGTCATCCTCGAACCTGTAACTGTCGTCACTGAGGCCTGAATATGAGGGAAGTATCAGGCGGGAGCCTCGTCTGTGAGTGAACTGTGAGGAAGTCTCAGGCGGGAGCCCCCTCCCTATAGGGCCCGCACTTCATGTTGGCAATCCGAGCGGATCATCCTCGAACCTGTAACTATCGTCACTTTTGGGCTCCTGAGGCCTGAATATGGGGGAAGTATCAGGCGCCCCCGTCCCAATGGGGCCCGCGCGCTTCCTTCGGGTCGTCCTCCGGCGCGTATCCGCCGGGGCGCACGTCGTGCGTTTCCTCTGAGTCGTGTTCCGCACGAGGAGGAAGGAGGATGCAGGAGGAGAAAGAGAAGCAGGAGGAGGAGGAGGAGGAGGAGGAGGAGGAGAAGGAGGAAGCAGAGGGCGAGAAGGACGAGGAGGACATGGAGGAAGAGGAGTGCCTAGGAGGCCCCGGGATGTCCCGGGAGTCCTAGAAGGCTCAAGGAGGCCCCAAGAGGCCCCAAGAGTCCCCAGGAGGAGGCAGGAAGCCTAAGGAGGAGGCAGGAGGAGGGGGAGGCGGAGGAGGAGGGGGGGGAAGATAGAGACGAGGAGGAGGAGGAGGCGGAGGAGGGAGAGGGAGAAGAGGAAGATGGAGAGGGGAGGCGGCGGAGGAGGAGGAGGAGGAGGAGGAGGAGAAGGAGGAGGAGGAGGAGGAGGAGGAGGGAGAAGGAAAGCAGCAGGAGGAGGAGGAGGACGCAGGACGCAGGAGGAGCATGGGGAATGGGGGGAAGAGGCATAACGAGGAGGAGGAAAAGGAGGAGGAGGAGGAGGAGGAGGTGATGGTGGAGGAGGCCAGAGGAGGAGGCAGGGGTTGAGGCAGGAGGAGGAAGAGGCAGGAGGAAAAGGAGGAGGCAGGAGTAGGTGGGAGAAGCGAGGGGGCAGGAGGAGATCCCCAGGCAAGCTAATCAGATTCTCATGTGGGGTCCTACCGTCGGAGTAATGGATTGCTGTGGTTTGCGCGAAATGTTCTTAGAACATGTCTGGCTGAAGCTGTCTTGTCTTAACACATCGGCTTGATGCTCTAAGAACATTGTTTTTGTTCTTAGAACACGTTGGGGTTCTAGGAACATGTCGTGGTAGGCCTATAGGAAGACCGGGACGGTCGGCCCCTCCTCAAGATTCAGGGCACTTCGTGCTGTTGCTCCTCGCCTGTCGTTTCCCCTCCGCCTCGCCTACCTTCCTGCCCTGCCGGCATTGCCAGGAGCTCGAGGAGAGATTCGTCCAGGCCGCCCGTCCCTCCCCGCCCCGCACCCCGTCGCCGGCTGCAGTGCATGACGTTCTTGGGATTGGAGGAGCGAGGAGGAGCGAGGAGGAGGAGGAGAAGGAGGAGGAGGAGGCGGAGGAGGAGGAGGAGGAGGAGGCGGAGGCGGAGGCGGAGGAGGAGGGCGGGCGGGGCACAAACTTCACAGAGATAATGCGTCAAGTGTTCCAGTGGACCCCTCTTTGTTGCCCTGTGTCCTGGCTCGGCGATCACAGCTCTCATACAGGAGGCATCCCATGCGGGGGGTCTCGCGGATTCGAGCCTAGAACGATCTGGGGCTCACGAAGATGCGGGCAGGGGGCAGTTTAACAGAGGAGGCCTTACACATTTGCTGCACAGACACGCTAACGGCGGTGTAGGCAACGACGATATAGGGTACAGTATTGTGGGTGAGGGCGGTTCGTGGCCGACCCAATTGCAGGAAAGCGCCGTTCGTGCTCTCCTACCGTTTGTTCTGCGCGAGCTCGGCCCCGCAAAATCCAGATTCCCAACATCGCCGTTAACCAACATCGCCGTCAGCGTGGCTTCGGACAATAGCCATGTCTTGCCCACGGGCGTGTGGATCGCTTCGCGAGACCTCCTGCCCATACTCTGGTCCCCAGAGGTTAACATGATATCGCTGAAGTGCGCAGTTTGGCAGCCGCTTCGCTGGGACCAATGCGTGTTAGGGCCCCCCTGCGGTAAGCCGTTCTGAGGGCACACCACGGAGGCTCGCTGACAGACACATCGAGTACAGAATACAGCCAGATGCACATCGTTCAGGGTGCTTGTCAAACTCCGCTCCTCCTCGCCTTTCTCTCCTTATGCTTATTCTTTCTCCGCGCTCTACCCACCGCCACCGACTGGAGGCGGTGGGCCCACCTGTATCGCCAGCCCCGCTGGCTGTCTGTCTTGTGGTTGTCCTGTGGTTGTTCTGCTGATGGTCTCGACGGCTATACCGAGGCGAGGACAATCAATAGGTGCAACGATACATTACGATTCGTGCTGCATATATACGTTGGCAGTTTGGCAAGTCTTCCGGTATTCCGATACACGGAAGTATAGGGTTGTGCCCGCTTGCAGCATACGTAGATGAATGGTGCCGATCCACGTATGTATGTATATAACTGTGTTTATGATGTCTGTAAGTTTATGTATATGTACATATGCATGTACATCTATACACATAGGAACACACATGCGTGCATGTATGAATGGATGGATGAACAAATTTATGCATGTATGTATGCATGCATGTGTGCTCCCCAATCAGTGCTTGCACTGACGGGGTCCTAGCGGATATTGAAAGAGAAGGCGAATGATTCATGCCGATTTTGGTGGCAGGCCGGGTTCCCGGGTTCCCGGTTCCGGGTTCCCGGGTTCCCAGTTCCCGGGCCGATTTCGGTGAGCGGCGAGGTTCCCAGGTTCCCGGGTTGCTGGTCGATCTTCTTATCGATCGGTCTCAGCATCGATCTCATTTCCCATCTCTCGTTCGATCTCACCATCGATCTCACAATCGATCTCACAATCGATCTCGCAAGCGATCCCACTAGAGATCGCACGAGCGATCTCGCGATCGATCTCCCTATTATCGATCTCATTGAATCGATTTCACTCTCGGTCTCACGATTGACCTTACAATCGTCAACTATCGATTCCACTATCGATCTCATGATCGATCTCACAATCTATCTCAAGATCCATATGACTGATTCTCAAATCATCCACTGAGTGGGTTCTCTCAGGTGTAATATCTAAATCTATGTGTGTATGTATGCATGTATGTATGTATGTATGTATGTATGTATGTATGTATGTATGTATGTATGTGTGTGTGTGTGTATGTATGCGAGTGTGTTTGTACGTATGTCTGTATGTATGCATGTGCATACATATTTGTTTTCATACAAACATATACATGCACGCACGACTGCGTTGGCGTTTCGCGCCATGCACCTTGGTCTCTCAAGCCGTGCACCTGTTGGCACTTGGCGCCGTCCCCTTTGGCCTTGAACTTTGGCTGCTTCCCGTCCAGTCACCTCGCCCGTTCCTGTTTGCTCTTGCCCTCGCTTTACGGATCGGTGCGCTACCCAAACTCTTCTTGGGGTGCGTTTTGATTCGAATTTCGAGGCAGACCCGATCACGTGCTGCGAGAACGCCACCTGCAGGCCCCGACAGAACGTCGAGCCAAAATCGCGTGCCTTCGCGCGATCCTGCGCCAGCTGGTGTTGTTACGGCCTGCGCGTCGATTTTTGACACCGCTTGGATCGTTCAGCCGTGGACGGTCGCTCATTCCCGTTCAACGGCTACGGATACATGGGTACGTACACGGTTGAAGAACATGCTCCCATGAATGACGTGGAAGGGCTTCCGTGTGGCGCGCGCTGTGGCCCACTCGTGGCCCAGGCTGCCCGGGATCGCAATGCGAAGCAACGGCAAGCCACGCGAACGGATGCCAAACAAAGCAACACATTGTCAGGCAACGCCGCAGAAGACCTAGCAATGCAATCTGAAGTTATTTGCAATGTCTTTGGTAATACACCGAATCCCGGGTTCGCCACGAATTTAGAGAATTGTGTTGCGAACCGTGAATGCGGCCGCAGAGGATTTAGAGAAGAGCCTAAGCTGCGCCGTTCGTGCTTAGACTTAGAGGAATTGTGCTGCGAACCGTGGCTATTCTCTGGTTCGTGCCTAATCTAGGATATAGCGGCTTAGAGAATTGTGCTGCGAACCGTGAATTGTGCTGCGAACCGTGAATTTAGAGAATTGTGTTGCGAACGGATTTAGAGGATTTAGAGAATTCGCCCCGGATGCGGGCCAAGTGGGTGAGTTCCGCAGGGGACGCCTTCAGGAAGACGCACGACAGTGCAAAGCAATGACGTTCCCGGCCCCTCGCGTGGCCACCACACCGGCTCGTTCGTTGCCCCAGTCGCCCGGTCGCGCTATGCAAGGCAATGGACAGCAACGCCTCATCGTTCCTCAGCGCACTTCTCGTTCATCCACGCTCTCGCCTGGCATTGCGAACCATGTCCTTTCTGCCGCAGGGTTTTTTTGCGGAGGGTCTTCGCTGGAGAACTTCTTGGGGGCCTCGGGAATGCCTCTCGAGGGCTTTGGGGACCTCTGGAGGCCTCCTCGGCGCCTCTTTGGGCCGTCTTGGGGATCCTTGTGAAGCCCGTGTTGGCCGTCTTGGGTCCCCTTTGGCCCTTGTGCCGTTCTGGGGCCTTCTTGGGAAACTTGGGCCCTCTTGGGGACCTCCCATGGCCCTCGTGGGTCTCTCTCGGAAGCCCGTGGGGGCCTCGCGAGCTTCTTCGAGGCCGTCTTGGAGCTCTATTGGGGTACTCTTGGCCCGGCTTGAAAACCTCTTGGGGGCCTCCTTGGGGCGATCTCGCAGGCGTCTTGGGCCGTCTTGGACGCTGCCACGACCCAAAAAGCATGTGCTTCTTTGGGGATGCATCGATTTTTGTCTCTTGGGCGCTCTCCTGAATTCCTGCTGGGGCGTCTTTGGGGCCTCTCGGGCCGTCTTTGGGGCCTCATGGGCCGTCTGGAGGCAGTCTTGCGCTGCCGTGTGGCCGTGTGGATCTCCTAGGGCACTTGGGCCCTGGGGACCTCCCATGGCCCTCGTGGGTCTCTCTTGGGAGCCTTTGGGGGCCTCGCGAGCTTCTCATATGCCGTCTTGGGGCTGTCGACATGAAACCCTCTTGGGGGCCTCTTGGGCCTCCTTGAGGCGATCTCGCAGGCGTCTTGGGCCGTCTTGGATGCTGCGACGACACCAAAAAACCGAAGATGCTACACATGCACGTGTTCTTCAGGAAGGTGGACGATGTTTGCCTTTTGGGGGCTTTCCTGAAGTCCTGTTGGGGCGTCTTTGGGGCCTCTTGGGCCATCTTGGGGGCTTCTTGGGCTGTCTGGATGCCGTCTTGCGCTTCCGTGGGGCTCTCCTGCGCCTTTCCGACCACTTCTGTGATCGCTTTGAGTTTGCTGGGAAGGCCCGTCAAAGTGCATTCGGAGGCGCGGCGAGGCTGGGGGGCGTCTTCCAAGGGCGTCCAGGGGGGGCCCCGAGCTCCATATCCAGGGGGTCCGTTTTTTGGGAAGGTGGACGGTTTTTCCCGCCCCCCTGGCTTATAACGGTATAGGATGATGAACAGAACATATAGTTAAGTAACACATCAATTGATCAATTAACGAGTGGCACGTGTGTGCCCAGGCTCATACGACAAAATCTGAAAGGGCGTTTGAAGCAGGAAGACACCATGACGGCGGGATCGGAGATGGAGAAGGAGATGCAAGATTGGCTGGCGGAGTGAGCTAAGCGATTAACAAGAGAAGGGTAAGCACGATTCCCACCAGCCGATTTGTTTCACCAGACAATTTGTGGAGGGAAAGAGAAGGAGGAGAAGAGGAGGAGGTTAGCTGCTGGGAGTGAAATGCAATAGCGAGGTCGCACTCGAGCGCAGGTGGGGTTGCCACACCTTGCGATGTGTGTACCAGGGCCCCCCAGGAAGCCTCAGGAGGACCGACTTGGATACCGGAAGAGGCTCCAGGAGGCCCCAGGAATGTGAGTGTTGTGTGTGTGTGTGATGTGTGCTCTGTGTTGTGCGTGTTTTCTGTGCGTTGTAGGTGTTGTGTGTGTGTTATGTTTGTCTAGCGTGTGATGTGTTGGGTGTGATTTGTGTCTCTGTGTGTGTGCATGTAGTTCTGAGGCCCCAGGAGGCCCCAGGAGGCTCCAGGCGGCCTCAGGAGGCCCCAGGAGACCCCAGGAGGCTCCAGGAGGCCCCAAGAGGCTCCAGGAGGCCGCAGGAGGCCCCAGGAGGCCCCAGGAGGTTCCAGGAGACCCCCAGGAGACCCCCAGGAGGCTCCGAGGCGGGGTCTGGGGTACCAGAAGGTACAGACAGCCCCAGGAGGCTCTAGGAGGTTCCAGAAGGCCCCCAGGAGGGTCCGAGGCGGGGTGGGGGGTACCAGAAGGTACGTCGGGGCTCGATTTTGGGAGGATGTCTCAGGCGAAACCGCCATTCTCTGAGAATCGGGGTCAAAATCATTGAAATTACAATATGTTTTTGAAGGTTCGATGCTAGAATGTTGAAATTCCGATTTGTTTTTGGATCCTGACGTCACGATCTGTGTCAGGGGTGCCACCGATTTTCAGAATTTCGAGGATGTCCCTAGCGAAACGGCTAGAAAAATCGCGAACGCGGCGCGTACGCATTAATTGCTTCTGAGCTCTACTCCCTCGGAGAGGTGTGCATGATAATTAATTAGTAAACAAATAAGGCGGGCCCCCTCCCTGCATGGGTGTCCCCCACCTCGATCACATCTGGATTACGTTCCCAGTACCGCGCTTCCCGGCCTCCCGGGGAGCCCCCCAAACGCCCAAAGACAGCCTAAGACGACCCCAAGAAGCCCCCAGAACGTTTCCAATGGTTTTTGTCGACGTTTTTCGCCTTCTCACGTTTTCCCGCTTCCAACGCTCCAAGACCGAGGAATTTGAAAGAAGAGCGAAATCCAGAGATTCCCTTTTTGTAAGTTCAACAAGAGCCTGCTTTTTTTTAGACTCTGGCGAGTTTACTTGCATGGACGGGGGGGAGGGGGGGCTGAGCCTGAAGCAAGCCGCAAACGACTTGCACGTTCGGGGGGGGGGGGGGGCGAACGCCATGCAAGTAAACTTGCCTGAATCAAAAACAAAAAAAAACAGGCTCCAAATACGCCCCCCCTCCTCCCGGAGGTCCCACACCTTCCCGGAGCATCTGCGGAGCACTCCCAGCACCCCGCTTCTCGACCTCCCGGGGAGTCCCCAGAACGCAGAAGGACACCCTAAGACGACCCCACAAAAAATCCCAGGGCGCAACAGAGAATAATTTCGGGGGGGACTGTGGCGGCGCGTTCTGTGAGGTGCTCAACGGCGTGGTTTGATGTATGATGTACTTATTTGCGTTGTGTTATCTGATGTGTGGCGTTGTAGTGTTTCTTGGTTTCTGAATATCGTGGGATCCCTAGGAATCCCTTCGTCTCCCCCCACGTAAAGAGCCCGTGTGTAATCCGCACAAGAGGAATCATTTTTTAACCCGCCAGAAGGAATCCCTTTGCAATCCTCCACAAAAGAAATCCTTTTGTAACCCGCACAAAAGGGATCCCTTTATAAAATCGTTGATTCCCCGTTGTTTTTGTCAACGTTTTTGTATTGTCACGTTTTCCCGCTTCAACGCTCAAAGACCGAGGAACTTGAAAAAGGGAATTCCAGAGATCTTTTTCTTTTTTAAGTTGGGACTCCCACTCCGTACCTTCCTCGAGCCCCATCAAGATTTCGGAGTCACATGCAAAGATGGTTCGGGAATATTGTTGAACTCTCTGACGCTGTCTTGGCACTCTCTTGGATGGTTTTCGTGACTTTTTGGCTGCCCCTGAGACCACTGTGGAAATCGAGATCCCATGATCCCATGAGTTGAAACATTGCCATTCCTTGCATTTAAAACTCACCACCTGCTAATTATTGCAAGAAGATCCCGAGATGCACCCCAGCGGACCGTGGCCTGTATCCAGAAAATTGTTAACCCACAGCCCAGGCACGGCAACTTGAAAAAAATGGAAATCCCACAATCCCCTCCTTTCTTTTGAAGTTCACCCCCTGTCTACTCTCAGCTCCCAGAGAAGAAACCAGGAAGCCTTTGAGGACCCCAATTCGTTGAATACCCCATAGAAGTTAATGATTTCCGCGTTTCCGCAGTTCCCCTCCTATACGATTCTTAGGCTTGCGAAGGGCCGCCAAGAGAGTCTTAATATGCAAGAAGCAGCAACAATTAAATTCCATGTTTTAGCCCACCAAGCCTAGCTAGAACTTGAGCGCGCACACATATATATATATATATATATATATATATGTATATGTATGTATGTAGGTGTACTTATATTTATACATATATATATATACACACATGCACTCCCGCTTATATAGTTTGATTACCCGGGACCCCCCCCCGAAGTCGGACCCCCCGAATCGAGGGCCTCTGGGACTTGGACCCCCGGACCCGTGGCCCCGGGGACCCCCCGGACACCCCTGCAGGAGGCCCGCTTGGCGTTTCAGTGCTCCTCTGAGCCCTTGCTGGGCCTAGGCAGCGGGCCCCAAGCTGTCAGGAGGGCGGCCGAACGCCCCTCGAGGGACCCAAGGGGCCCCAGACACCAGACGCCCGAGGCCGACCCAAAGAAGACCCCGACGAGGCTTCCAAAACGCAGAACACAGATTGCCCATGTTTTTTTTGTTGTTGCATGATTTTGGGGATGCCCTGTTCTTCGGTCTTCTGGGCGTCCGAGACCGCCTGGGAAGCTCGAAAATCGCAACGAAACCAACTGAAAGGGCTTCCCAGGCAGTCCAAGAGAGCCCCAAGACGGCACAACAGGGTTCCAAGATGGCCTAAGAGAGCCCCATGACGGCCCAAGATGGCCCCAAGCCGCACTCCGAAGCATTCCAAATCGTGACCCAGTCGTTCAGGGAGACCGTTGTTGGAGGCAGGGTGGCCCGAGGAAGCTCCCAGAGGCCCCCAGAAGACGCCCAGGCCTCGAGAAGGCCTTCAGGAAGCCTGAAAAACTTCCGTGAGGCCCCTAGAGGCTCTCCAAGGATGAGCCTCCGCAAAAAGAGCTGACCAGGATGGGGGACCAATAGGGGAGAATTCGCAGGGTAGGGCGAGGAAAAATAAACATGGAGGAAGGGTACAAAACCACATCATCATAACGACGATGCCGCATAAGGCAAAAAGGAGTCATCGTTAAATTGTTTGTTTAACCTGCCTGCCATTCCGCCTGCATACCAAACTTCAAGGACCAGGGTGCATGGCGCGAAGCGCCAATGCAGTCTTGTGTATATGTGTATATATAAATATACATGTATGTCTGTGTACATCGGTGTATACAGACGCTTGCGGCAAACCCCGTGACCGTGCATGTGCAACAGCGCAGCAGAGGGGACACTGCCTGTAGGAACGGCGCCCCTCCCCTCCCTCACCGCCCCCCCCCCGTCTCTACCCCCCACCTTCCCGTCCCCCTCTCCTCCCTCTCCGCCCTTCGTCTCCGCCCTTCGTCAAGGGAGGAAAAACCACATCGACCGGACAATTGGTGTTTACTAAACGGCCCTGCCCTGGTCGTTTTTTTTTTTTTTTTTTTTTTTTTTTTTTTTTTTTTTTTTTTTTTTTTTTTTTTTTTTTTTTTTTTTTTTTTTTTTTTTTTTTTTTAAAAAAAAAAAAAAAAAAAAAAAAAAAAAAGCCCTGCCTGGATTGTTTCCTTCTTTGGGTGCGTTTACTGAACGGCTTCGCGTGTCGGGGTGGTTATTATCGGGGTGGATTTTCTGCCCTCTACTTCGTCCCCTCTCCGCCCTTCCCTCGCTTCCCCCCCCCCCTTCGTCCCCCCTCGCCGCCCTGCCATTCTTCTCCCCCGCCCCTCGGCCACTGCAGGGGACGCTGCGGCCGATGGCGGCCTTCCTCGCACAGGCGAACTCCTCCGAGGAAGGGGAGGGGGCAGGGCTGGACCTAGACGGTGTTTTGGCGACGTCGTGGGCCGTTTTCGTTTCGGTGTCGTTTTGCAGCAAAGGCGAATCTCAAGACAAACCGAGGAAGAACGAAACCAGAACGAAAACGAAAAGCACTGGTCAGGTCCAGCCCTGGTAGGGAAGACACGGGCGCGGCAGGGGCTGGTCGATGAGCAGAACAGCGAAGGCGGCTTCGGCAGTAAGTCACTGGAGCCCTGTATGCCCTCGGACTTCCGATTTATCTAGGGGTCGGCAGCGTGCGCGCGTGCGCCGGCGTTTGGTAGTCGACGACAAGTCGTCGATTCAGCGTCGACGTGGTGCCGATGTGGCGTGGATCAACGTCGACCGTCGGCGAGCGTCGGTTCGCAAGAGCGAGCAAGATGGCACAGAAGGCCCCCATGAGCTGTCACAGCAGACGGAGGCGAGAAGGAGGGCGCGTTCGACCAGAGTGTTTTGCACCTTCAGCCCTTCTGGGCTCGGCCTGGGAGCGATCGCGCCGGGGGCGTTGCCGCCGCCCTCTGCCCCGCACAGTCCCTCTGGACGCCCGAGATGGGCACGGAAAAAATGGGTACGATGCACAACAGCAGTTCCTGTTCATTCTGAACAGGATTCGCTGTCCACGCCGCCGCGGCCTGTGCACGTTTGAGACAGGAGGCCGCTGTTGGTTTGGGACAACATTTGTTGTTGGGCATTGTACCCATTCTTTCGGTACCCATTTCGGGTGTCCAAAGTCCCAGTCTTGCGGAACGGTTGCCGTCCTGGACCCCACGGGGAGCACGCCGAGGCGTGGAGGGGCCACGGTCCGAAGGAGTTGCGGTGGGGGCGTTGGCTAAGGAACGTGCCCAGGAGGCGGTGGTGAAGGAACGTGCCCGACCCTGGAGGATTCCTTATCTGATGGGGGGGAGGAGGAGGAGGAGGAGGAGGAGGAGGAGGAGGAGGAGGAGGAGGAGGAGGAGGAGGAGGAGGAGGAGGAGGGAGGAGGAGAGGAGTGTGTGATATCCATGGCCAGTCCACGATTGGAGTTCACCCAGCTTCCAGACCGTGGATTCCGTATCCAGTGCTTCCTTATCCAATGCCCCCACCGCAGAGGTTGCGCGCCACGCGGGCAAAAGAAGGCCACGATCGCCAGGCGCGCGGCCGAGCTTGGCAGCAGGCAGGTTGAGCAGCAGCAGCAGCAGCAGCAGCAGGAGCAGCAGGAGGGCGTTGCTGATACCGCTGCTCTCCTCCCAGCTCTCGCCCATTCGGTTCCCATCATGCCACGCGCTGCGCTGCAAGCGAGCTCAGTTCCCGCAGCCGGCAGCTGGCACGGCTGGCCCCGGAGCTCTCCCGGCCGCCACAGGCGCAAGCAGAGGCTACGGTCGGGAATGTTTGCATAGCGTGTCGCGCCTCCAGTTCTTCACCACCCACCAAACCACCCCAACCCAACCCGAAGGCTCAGATTTACCCTCGATTTCTAGTGGGGGGGGGGTCCGGGAACATCGAAAAGAACACACATGGAGCCCATACCCCCCCAACCCGAAATTCGGGTCTTCGGGTTGGGTTGGGGTGGTCTGGTAGGCAGTCAGTTCTGGCCCACCACGTTTTGGCGCGACACGCTATCCACCTCGCGGTTCCCAAGCGCCAGCGTCTCGAGTTCTGTCCTTGCCTCCCGCCCCGCGGAGCGGAGCGGGACGCCATCCGCTCGCAGGGCACGGCGTGTCGCCCCGGGCGCCGCGGCGACACGCCAAGCAGAAGCTCCCGACCGCAGAGGAGGAGGAGGAGGAGGAGGAGGAGGAGGAGGAGGAGGAGGAGGAGGAGGAAGGGGAGGAGGAGGAGGACAGAGGAGGACAGAGGAGGACAGAGGAGGAAAGAGGAGGACAGAGGAGGGCAGAGGAGGGCAGAGGAGCAAAGAGAGGAGAGGGAGGAAAGGGAGACAAGGGAAGAAAGGGAGGATGGGGGAGGGAGGAGGGAGGAGGAGGAGGAGGAGGAGGCGGAGGAGGAGACCAGCGCAGGAGGAGGGCACCTCGTCGCGAGGCGGCCCAGGCCGGCAGAGCCGACGGGTCCGACCCCTCCTGCGGGGAGCGGCGGCCCGGCGAGCGGCTCGGCTCCCCCGGCAGCCGCATCCCAGGAGTCTGGAGGTCGGAAGAGGGGTGTGGCACAAAGGCGTGTGGTGCCACTCGTGGGGATGGCGAGGTTATTGTAGTGGCCTCCGGCCAGTGCCGCCGTTCCGGAGCGCTCCTGATGCTATTGTTGTTGAAATGGACGATGACGACGACAACGGACGACCAACGGTCGACGAGCGGGACAATTACGGCGACGACGAAGAGGGGTGTGGCACAAAGGCGTGTGGTGCCACTCGTGGGGATGGCGAGGTTATCTACGATGCTCCGAGTTTCTGAATAAGCGTCGGGGGGGGGGGCGAGCTGTGTGTAAGTGCTCTGGGAAGCTCTGTTTGAGGACACGGCGATACAACCCTTACGGGGCGTCACCCCCGCCGACAGACCGCATCGACCCCCGTCGCGGGCAGCCACCGCGCGCCGAAGGCGCTTCGACCCCCGTCGCGGCGCGACGACGAGGCGAGGTTGACACCCGTTGGGGGGTACCCCCCCACGCATGTTCAGAAACCCAGAGCAGATGAGACCTCGCCAGATCCAGCACTGGCAGCACACCCCTCTACACCACACGCCTGTCGTGCCCCAGAAGAAGGAGGAGCGGAGGCCGAGTCCCTCCCCTCGAAGAACAAAGGGCGCCATAGATCCGAGGCGGGAATTCACACATGACCACCGCCTGGAGGGTCAGTTTTCGGAGCCTCGGCAGGCGGTGGACCTGGACATATTCGGGCCCCCGGGGGCCGAAATATATCCATATCCGGAGCGCCAAACGCGTACGTTTTGCGGAGGATCGCTCCGCATCGCAGGTGGGGTGCGAGCAGGTGGGGTCCGAGGATCGCTCCGCATCGCCTGGGCAACGCCGGTGCGGCTCGATGTGGAGCACGACTTTCCCCACGCCGACGGCGCCAAAGCGTCGCCGACGTCGCCGATGCGTCGCCAGTTCATCGCCTATGCATCGGCGACGCGGCGCGATCCACCGATCCCATCTACTCGGACCGCATCTAGCAGGCCTCTAGTTCTAGAAGGAGGATCCGAGGCCGATTGCCCCCCCATTCCCCCTCCCACACATTCCTTTCTGTCCCGCCGGCGCTGTAGAATCACGACCAGGCGGTATGCTCACGGGATGCGTCAGCATGAACTGCAGACGAGTCTGTGTGGACTGCGCTCCGGCCGAATCTGCGAGATCCCGCGCGAGAGACGGGCAACGACGAGCAAGAGAGCGAGCACATCACGCAACGGCCAGGCAATGCGCGCAGGGCGGCGAAGCAGGGGCGCCGGCGGGCGCCGCACCCAGAGGCGAAGACAGCAACCAGGGGGAGGAGGAGGAGGAGGAGGAGGAGGAGGAGGAGGAGGAGGAGGAGGAGGAGGAGGAGGAGGAGGAGGAGGAGGAGGGGAGGAGAGGAGGAGGAGGAGGAGGAGGAGGAGGAGGAGGAGGAGCCACCGCCAGAAGATGTCTACATCTTCCGCTTCTGAGTCGTGCCATGGGATCTCGAGGAGCGGTGGACATGGGCATCTGCCCGCCCGCGTTGGCGGGCAGGTGTCCACATCCGCCGCGCTCCCCGAGCCCTCGGAGCACGGCCCAGCAGCGGTGGTTATGGTCGGATTCCGGCGGCGCACGCTTGGCGTGTGGCTTCCCTCCAGACTTTCGTCCCAGCGAGCAGCTTGCCCGCGAGAGCTCTGCCCGATTCGTGTGGCGCCCGGCGGAAGGTGCCCGGGGCCCCGACCCCCATGTCGGTGCCTCCCCGTGGCCCCCGTGGCCCACCAGCGCCGGCCCCCCAGTCCCGGGCCCCCCGTCGTGCCCCCCCCCCCCCTCCTTCGTGGCCCCCCATCGTTGGCCCCCCAATCACAGGCCCCTCCATCGCGCCCCCCCTCCTCTCGGGCCCCCTCATCGTAGTCGCGTGCAGCTGTCCCTGTCTCGGGTTGCACACATCCTCGACGGCACGCTTCGAGGGGCACCGCGGGCAGCAGGCTTGCTCAGCGCTGTCGTGTGTGTGTGTGTGTGTGTGAGTGTGTGAGTGTGTGTGTGAGTGTGTGTGAGTGTGTTTGTGTGTGTGTGAGGGAGGGGGCAGTGTGCAGTGGCAGTGCGAATCCTTGCGCTGTGCTGGCTGAGGCGTGATCGCGCATGATGGGGCTGAGTTCCACCCAGACCCCCGGCGTCGTGATTTTTTCATAACGTCGACCCCCAGAGGCCTGGACCCCTTCTCCGGGACCGGCTTTGACAGCCCCGAGGCCTGGTAAGGGCCCCCGGAGGCCGAAAATGGTGAACACCTCCCGTCGTGTTTTTTTGGTGTTCACAGCGCGAGGAGGTCTGGGCACGGAAAATCAAAGAGCTGCCCCCGTCTCGGGTCTGCCCCTCCCAGGGGTGTCGCCGGGACGGGCGCGCTGAACATCGATATATCCTCTTTTGTCGAAGTGTCCCAGCAGGCGCTACCCCGACGCAGGACAGCGTCACACGAGGGAGCATCGACGCTACCCGTCCATCCGAGCCATGGGTGGCCGTGCTTCAGAGCCCCGAATTATCAGGGGTAATTCGGGTCAGGGCTAACTCGGGTTCGTTTTTCGGGAGTCCGAACCCGAGTTATCCCGGGCCCGAGTTACCCCGGATATTTCGGGTGTCCAGAGCCCCGAATCATCAGGGGTAACTCGGGTCAGGGTGAACTCGGGTTCGTTTTTCGGGAACCCAAACCCGAGTTATCCCGGACCCGAGTTACCCCGGATAACTCGGGCGTCCAAGTGCTGGCGCGCCCCCGTGGGCTCACCGGTGTCGCCGGGAGTTGGCCGCGCAGGGGGCAGGCGGGCCGCGCAGGGGCGTGCGCGGAGGCCCCCCGCGCAGAAGCTCGCGGGCGGAGGGCGGCGGCGCGCAGCGCCCGCGAGGCGGGCCGAGAGTGGAGGAGGAGGAGGAGGAGGAGGACGAGGAGGAGGAGGGGGGGGAGGAGGAGGAGGAGGCGGATGAGGAGGAGGAGGAGGAGGAGGAGGAGGAGGAGGAGGGGGAGGAGGAGGAGGAGGCGGAGGAGGAGGAGGAGGAGGAGGAGGAAGAAAAAAACCCGACCTCCGATAAGTGGCGTGTACTGAACGACCTCGGGCGTTTACGAAGCGGCTTCGCTGGTCGGGGTACTTACTACAAGCGGCTTCGCCTGTCGGGGTGCTTGCTGAGCGGCGTCGCTGGCGCAAGAAGTGGCGTTTGCGAAACAGCCCTGCCGTGGTGATCGTTTTTTCCCAACCATCCTGTGGTGTTGGGTCCTCGTTTTGAAGAGACGGTCCCCGCGTTCCTCCTCCTTTCCTCCCCCTCATCCCCCTCCTCCCTGCGATTCACCCACCCAATAGAGCGTTTCGTGGCCCCGTAGGGAACTCCACCGAAGGCCCCAGTGCCACCGTCCGCATGCGTCCTAGAAGCCCAATTTGGCACACCCCTCGCACGTTTCGTGGCCCCATAGGGAACTCCACCGAAGCCCCCAGTGCCACCGTCCGCATGCGTCACGAAAGCCCAATTTAGCATTTCCACGAACCCTTTACAGTGCTTCGTGGCGCCATAGGGAGCTCCACCGAAGCCCCTAGTGCCACCGAGCTCTTGGCATTTTCACCCGTCTAGTACAGCGTTTCGTGGCCCCATAGGGAGCTCCACCGAAGGCCCCAGTGCCACCGTCCGCATGCGCCCCGAAGACCAAATTTGGCATTTTTACCCACCCAGTACAGCGCTTCGTGGCCCCATAGGGGGCTCCACCGAAGCCCCCAGTGGGACCGTCCGCATGCGTCCCGAAAACCCAATTTGGCATTTCCACCCACACAGCACAGCGATTCGTGGCCCCATAGGGAGCTCCACCGAAAGCCCCAGTGGGACTGTCCGCGTGCGCCCCGGAAACCCAGTTTGGCATTTTCACCCACCCAGTACAGCGCTTCGTGGCGTCATAGGGAGCTCCACCGACGGCCCCAGTGGGACCGTCTGCGTGCGTCCCGAAAACCCAATTTGGCATTTTCACCCACCCAGTACAGCGCTTCGTGGCCCCATAGGGAGCTCCACCGAAGGCCCCAGTGGGACTGTCCGCGTGCGCCCTGGAAACCAATTTTGGCATTTTCACCCACCCATTACAGCGTTTCGAGGCGTCATTGCTCCACCGAAGCTTCAGTGGGACCGTCCGCATGCGTCCCGAAAACCCAATTTGGCATTTTCACCCACCCAGTACAGCGTGTCGTGGCCCCATAGGGAGCTCCACCGAAGGCCCCAGTGCCACCGCCCGCATGCGTCCCACACACCCAATTTGGCATTTTCATCCACACTACAGCGCTTCGTGGCCCCATGGGGAGCTCCACCGAAGCTCCCAGTGGGACCGCTCTCATGCGCCCCACACGCCCAATTTGGCATTTCGCCCACACAGCACAGCGATTCGTGGCCCCATAGGGAGCTCCACCGAAGCCCCCAGTGGGACCGTCCGCATGCATCCCGAAAACCCAACTTGGCATTTTCGCAACCCAGTACAGCGCTTCGTGGCCCAATCGGGAGGGAGCTCCACCGCAGGCCCCAGTGCCACCGCCCGCGTGCGCCCCACACACCCAATTTGGCAGTTTCACCCACCCAGTACAACGTTTCGTGGCCCCATATGGAGCTCCACCTGAGCCCCCAATGGGACCGTCTGCGTGCGCCCGGGAAGCCCAATTCCGCATTTTGACATACTCGTTGCACCGTTTCGTGGCCCCATAGAGAGGTCCACCGACGGCCCCAGTGGCACCGTCCGCATGCGTCCCACACACCCAGTTTGGCACTTTCGCCCGCCAAGTGTAGCGTTTGGTTGCGTCATAGGGGAGCTCCACCGACGGCCCCTGTGGGACCGCCCGCATGCGTCCCGAAAACCCAACTTGGCATTTTCACCCACCCATTACAGCGCTTCGTGGTTCCATAGGGACCACCACCGAAAGCCCCAGTGGGACTGTCCGCATGCGCCCCGGAAACCAATTTTGGCATTTTCACAAACCAATTACAGCGCTTCGAGGCGTCATAGGGAGCTCCACCGAAGGCCCCAGTGCCACCGTCCGCATGCGCCCCGGAAGCCCAAATTTGGCATTTTCACCCACCCAGTACAGCGTGTCGTGGCCCCATAGGGAGCTCCACCGAAGGCCCCAGTGCCACCGCCCGCATGCGTCCCGAAAACCGAATTTGGTATTTACGCGCGCGCACACACACACACACACTGCAGCGCTTCGTGGCCCCATGGAGAGCCCCACCGAAGCTCCCAGTGGGACCGCCCGCATGCGTCCCGAAAGCCCAATTTGGCATTTCGCCCACACAGCACAGCGTTTCGTGGCCCCATAGGGAGCTCCACCGAAGCCCCCAGTGGGACCGCCCGCATGCGTCCCGAAAACCCAATTTGGCATTTTCATCAACCCAGTACAGCGCTTCGTGGCCCTGTAGGGAGCTCCACCGCAGGCCCCAGTGCCACCGCCCGCATGCGCCCCACACGCTCAATTTGGCATTTTCACCCATCCAGTACAGCGTGTCGTGGCCCCGTAGGGAACCCCACCGACGGCCCCAGTGCTACCGCCCGAATGCGTTGCCCCCCACCCAGTGCAGCGCTCCGTGGCCCCATGGGGAGCTTCACCCAAGAAAATATTGACAATTGCGGTGCCCACAACTGCATATGGTTGGGTCCTTCGCCAGGATAATTAATTATTCGCTGTTTTGCCGATCGGCGCGGGCCTGCAACCCCCCCTCCCCTCCATGAACTAGGTCTTGGCTGTTTTTTTGGCGCCTGTTCCGAGCGGGTGGAGTCCCCCTAAGAGGCAGCACTCTTGCAAACAGTCACACTAAGCAGAGGTCTGGAGTCAGACCCCCCCCCTCCGCCCAATGTCGAAACGCTGAATAAAAAAAAACGCTCACCTGGTCGATTCCTTCCTCAAGGCTGCGTTTGCGAAGCGGCTTCGCTTCTCGGGGTGCTCGCTCTGAGGGCGGATATGTTCTGCCCGCTCGAGAGCGAGGGGCGTGCTCCCCCAACAGGGCGTGCCTCAGGAGGGAACGCACTTGTGTTAAATCGGGCCTGTCCCTCTACAGGAGGAATGTTCAAAAATACTAAAGCAATAGTTTTGGGCCGATATTTGAATATTTGTTGTTGCTGCTGTTGCTTTTGCTGTTGTTGTTGTTGTTGAACATTATTAATTCTAAAGAATAATTATTGTTGGGCCCCCTGGTGCGCGCCCCCCCCCGCCGCGCCTAGGCCGCAGCCACGTTTTCATCATTTTCGTGAGGAAGCCTCAGGTAATTCGAGTTGATCAAGATCCGGTTGTTTTGTTGTAATCCGTTTTCCCTTGCAAAAAACACTATAAAATGACATTTCTTGTTCTAATATAATCAAATTTCAAGAATCCCTTGCAAAAAATAAGGTAAAGTGGACATTCGCGCGCGCAAGACGAAATCCTTCCAAAAGCTTAGTGTTCGGAGCGATTTTAACATAAAAACATCAAAAAACCAATGGTTTTTCAACAAAAAAATGTCAAAATCTCATCCCGCGCGCTCTTGCGGATTCGTAGGAAACCCAACACTTTTTAAACATTTCTGTCAAACGGGCTTTTGCGAGCAACTTTTTCGAACTTCTGCGACAACGGTTGCGCACCTGCCAGGGCCATCATCCCTGTCAAATAATACCATGCGGGACACATTCGTTTTTTTGCGGGACATACACCGCCCCGAATAAGTGACCAAGTTCTGTGGGTGTGTACCCCACGCCAGTGTAGTAGCCACGGTCGTCCGCACGCCACGAAGTGAAGTGTCCCAACGTCATAGGGCGGGAAGCTGGGTTTGGGTGGTCGCGAAGAGTCGTTTGGATATTTGGTAGAGCTTGTAATGCCCCCCCACGAAGTGGGGGTATTGCCTGGTGTCGTATGAAAACCCTGGCACTGGGGAGAACACCACGCGTTCGGTAAAATGTTGTTGTTGTTGTTGTTGTTGTTGTTGTTGTTGAATTCTCACTTCTGAAGAATAATTATTGTTGATCCCCCCCCCCACAGGTGCATATTGTTTTTTCTCAATCAAAGTGTGCCCCTCGACGCTCGCACCCTGTTTTTTGACAGGGAAAGTCTTCCTGCTCAAACTGGCCCCCTGGCCCCCGGGTTACAACAACAACGGCTCCCGCTTGAGACTTCCTCACAATTTAGCCAGGACCCCCGCTCCCGCCCGAAACTTCCTCGCATTTGATTCAGGAAGCGCGCTCTCGCTTGGGACGTCCTTACAATTTATTAAGGAATCGCTCTCCCGGCGCTCTGGAGTTGCGCTCTCGCTGGAGACTTGCTTGCAACTTACTGAAGAGTGGCCTTGCGTTGGAATTTCCTGCAATTTGCCCAAGCGCCGCGATACCGACACCCAGGCACCCAGGAGTCGCGCCCGTTGTGGCCCCATGTGCATGCCCTTCGCGGCCCCGCTGTCGCCATTTGTGTCCCCCTCACCGTCCTACGTGGCCCAGTTGCTACCCTCAGTGGCCCCATAGTTGCCTTCTGTGGCCCCGCATTATCTGCACTTCGTGGCCCCCGCTCGTTCGCGCTCTTCGTGGCCCCATACGCATTCCCTTCGTGTCCCCGCTGTCGCCCTTCGTGGCCTACTTCGTGCCCTTCGTGGCCCTGCTGTCGTTCTCTCTCGCTCTCGCTTTCGCTCGTCGTCGCCGTCGTCGTCGTCGTCGCCGTCGTCTTCGACGTCGTTGTCGTCGTCGTCGTCGTCGTCGTCGTCGTCGTGGTCGGTCCCCTGTCCGTCCCTCTTGAGGTCGGGTCGACGGTCCGCGGCCGCCCCGCCGATCATCCCCAAAAGGGGTTCGATCGAAGACGAAGAGGGCGGGTATCGAGGGTTTGGGAAATACGCGTTATTGGACACTCGAGCATATAATGGCGAACAGTCTTAGAATTGTTGAATATTATTCCTTCTAAAGAATTATTATTGTTGGGACCCCTGGTGCGCGACCTCTGCGCCGCGCCTAGGCCGCAGCCACATTTTCATCATTTTCGTGAGGAAGTCTCAGGCAAAACGATTGGTACCGGATCCGGTTTTTTGTTGACGCTCGTTTTCCCTTGCAAAAAACATTATAAAATGAAAATTCTGGTTCTTAGTTGATCAAATTTCAAGAATCCCTTGCAAAAAATAAGGGAAAGTGGACATTCGTGCGCGCAAGACGAAATCCTTCCAAAACCTTAGGTTTCGTAGCGATTTTAACATAAAAACATCAAAAACCCAATGGTTTTTAAGAAAAAATTGTCAAAATGTCCTTCCGCGCGCTCTTGCGGATTCATAGGAAACACACCACTTTTTAAACATTTCTGTCAAAAGGGTCTTTGCGTGCTACTTCTTCAGGTGCTTTGAACTTCTCCAACAACGGTTGCGCGCCTGCGAGGGCCACCATCCCTTGCAAAAAATGAGACGAAGTGCACATGCGCGCGGCCGCCGCGCGCGCATGTCGAAATCCTGCCAAACACAATGGGTTTTCAATAATTTCAAGATGCGATGTTCAGAAAACATATGAAAACGCACTACTTTCTCATCTGCAAAATCTCGAAATCCATTCGCGGTCTCTTGATGAATCTTTAAAACCCAAGATGGCCCCAACAGGCGCGCAAGATGGCCCCAAGAGGCGTCCATGAGGCCCAAAGAGGCGCCCAAGATGGTCCCAAGAGGCTTCAAGAGGACTCCAAGAGGCCCCCAAGAGGTTCCAGAGAGGCTCCAAGGTGGCTCCAAGAGACCCCCAAGATGGCCCCAGGAGGCGTTCTAGAGGCCCCAAGAGTCCGCCGTGAGGGTCCAATAAGCCCCCAAGAGGCCCCAAGATGGTTCCAAGGAGCCCCCCAAAGGCTCTCAAGTGGACCCCAAACCGCGCCAGGAGGCTTCCCCCCTTCCCCAAGAGGACCCCAAGCGGCCCCAGGAAGGCCCCCGACTGCTGACGCACATATCCGTGGCCATCTCGGATCAAGGTATCGCCTGTGTTCTTGGATCATGGCTTTGACGGCGAAAGACCTTCACGAGCAGTATGGCCCTGAGCTGTCGCGGCCTCCCTTGGCCGACTGCGACAGCCCGTATTATTTGCATCAGGCGCTCCAGGCAAAGGGTCTCAATGCTAGTCACCAGGCGTGCAAGACTTGGTGGGCGAAGTATCGGGTTGTGACTGGCACGGTCAGTATTTCTAGCGCCAAGGAGCTGGAGGAGCAGCACGGCTCTGCCATCCGCCACCTGGGCATTGAGCATAATACCGCTTTCAAATTATGCCGGGCGCTCCGACAGTTGGATCCACCACTGTATGTGCCAGATAGGGTCGCAACGGCGTGGCTACTGCAGTATTCATCCAAAGACACGCTTGTCCAAGTGCAGAACGCTGGCCACTTGGAGACCTGGTATGGAGAACGTATTCGCAAAGACATGCCCGAGGGGACCACTGACGGGGCCGTCTTGAAGCAGTGGCTCCTGGGACATTTATCTGTATCTGCTAACGCCAGGGTATGCCAGAAGTGGCTCAGCACGGAGTGGGGCGCCAAGGGAGCATTGAATACTGCCCAAGCTGTGGAGGAATGTATAGGCCAGCGTCTTCGACTCAATCAGTATCGGGAGAGCTTCGCCGACGAGGCCGCCGCGGAGGTCCTCTCGCAGATTCTCTCGGAGAGCGATCCTCCCGTCGCTGTCAGCGGTATGGTTTTGAGGCAATGGTACGTGAAGTATCACCCTGACTCTGGACCTTTGCAGTACGACACGGCCGAAAAGCTCAACGCGGCACTTGGTGACCACATGCGCGATGTATATCCAGGGCTGAAGTACCACACGTTGCATACCGTGTTGCGTATGCGACGGAAAGCTGTCTTGGTGTCCCGATCAGTGTTGAGAAAGTGGTGCGATGTGTATGCGTCGGTGGGCTCCTCCGTGCAGGCGGCGGCTTCATCCGCCCAGGCCGTCACCAAGCGTGTATTGAAGCGCCCGGCGGCACAGGTCGCAGGCGGTGTATTGAAACGGCCAGCCGCCGCCGGATCTGCCCGCGTGGCCAAACGGCCTGCCGCGGTCGACTGGGAGGAGCCCGTATCCAAGCAGCAGGCCACGGCAGCTTCTTCCTCCACAGATGTGGTTCGTATGACGCTGATGACGGTGGAGGCTCTAGAGGCGGCATGCGGCAAGCGGTATCGAGAGGAGGTCTCCGACCTGGGCCTTGGCCTCGACTACCGGAATATGCAGGTGCGTCTGAAGGCCTGGGGGTATGAGACGGGTCAGAATGTCTGTCGAGAGTGGCTTGGCAGGTATCGCCTCGGAGACGGTGCCAAACACGGCAATTCCGCCGTCTACGCGCTGTCGCGCAGGGACCTCCAGTACTGGTATCACGTAGAAGGCTTGAGGGGGCGAGCGCTGGTGGACAAGTATCGCGCGGAGACCGGGGTATTTGCCCATTGCGCTCACCTTCAGACGTGGCTGAAGGCGCCCTCTCAGCAGCTGGCACTACTGGAGAATGCTGAGGACATACATCGCCACGTATGCGGGGAGTTTGTCCTGGAGCAGCTGCAGAAGGGCGTCTCGGCCGAGGAGGTGAAAAAGCAGTTATTGGCGCAGTATCTCGTTGATTGCAGGACGACGCAGCGGCTCATAGCGTATCGTCGCTATCGCGAGCAGCGTGGCGAATACTGGACCAGCGACCACCTGGAGCAGCACGAGTGGGAGTTTTTGTATTCCTTCGTCTCTCTGGATAGCAAGCTCGGGCACACCCGGGGGGTTGCTCCCTCTCTGCGCGCCCGGGCCAGATCTGCTCTGGAGACTGTGCGTATATCCTTATGTGAGCGCTTGGGCGTGGCGGAAGAGTTGGTGCCTTTGCACAATCTTGCGGTATTTTTTGGAGAACACGAACGGCATGCCAGGTTGGCTCTCGAGTATCCGGATGCCTTCGTATACAAGGATGTGCTGCCAGGCCCTGTGTTGGAGGCCTACGAGAAGACCTTCCAGGGCCAGGTGCTGCCCAGGACTGCGCACGCGTGTATCTCCGACACAGAGCACGGCTGGTATGCGAGAGCTTGCAGCGTGGCGACAGCTGACCGTTGCATAGTATTCCCGAAAATGGCGGCCGACGCTTGTCTTGTTGCTGCGTATGCCATGTTGAAGTGCCAGGAGGTATTTCAGCGACAGTCTTGGTCCATGTCATTACTCACCAGTATCCAGGCCACCTACCAGAAACAGTATAATTTGACGGACTTTGCGTTCTGGGTGTGCTACGGGAGTTGGTCCGCTTGCGAGGCCTGCGGCTCGTTCTTCTTTAATGACGAGTATTTCTCGAATCGTGTATATCAGGACCGCAGCACGTCGGAGCAACCAGACATGCTGGCGGCGTATCGTCGGCAAGTACCGCACGACCCGGTGGTGCACGCCTGTGGCCAAGTTGGTATATCTTCGAGATGGTGGTATAAGCCAGGCATGTATACGCCTGTGGTTGCCACATGCCCTTGCTGTTCTGGCAAAGAGACCCCTCTCGAGAAGTTCAACCGGCGTATGCAGAACCACGGGAAGGCCCTCAAGGTAGCAAAGACGTCGGAGCTGTATAGGATCCCCTTGGCCACGAAGTCGGGCTACGAGGCAAAGGAGTGTATCAGCTGGCCTCGGTATTCCTTTGGGCAGTTCTCGCTGGACCACACCACTGGACCCTGTATGCACGAGATGACCGTGGACGAATGTCGTGCTCTGAGCATCGTCGTATTGAAGACCTCCGTGCAGCAGGAGCGGTATGGCGCCGCGCACCAGTTCAACTGGAAGAAGGTGGGGCTCTCGCGCGCGTATTTCAAGAAGGACCTGGTCTGCGAAGCGAGTCTGCCTACGGACCGGTGCAAGGCTGCGTATCACTTCTTGAGGGAGCACAGCAAGTATTACCGCGTCTTCCTGACGGAACAGAGGATCCGCGCGGGCAGGGGCTCCCACCACGACGACGACGACGACGACGACGACGACGACGACGACGACGACGACGACGACGACAAGACGACGACGACGACGACGACGACGAGAACGACGGCGACGACGACGGCGACGATGACGACGACGACGACGACGATGACGACGACGACGACGACGACGACGACGAACGATGACGACGAGATCGACGGCGACGTAGATGATCACGAGGTTGATCAACTAAAAAAAAAAAACCCAAAAAAAAACAACAACAATAAAATAGCTTTCTGCCCTCCCAGAGGATCCGCATCGAGAATCGCAGCTCCTTGAACCTGTCCTCCTACGACCTCTTTGTGGTCATGAAAGGTATCGAGTGTGCCATGTATCCCGTTTTGTACCCGACCACGGACTTCACAGATACGGGTATAATGGAGCACTACTATGCCGAGACCCAGGACAGCACGAACCGTGTGGTATCCATCGGCCTGTCTTGGACTCGGAAGGTGCTGTCCAGTGCCCGCGTATATGGCGAGCAGCGGGACCTGCCGTTCTTTCTGTACGAGAAGCACCTGGCGAACAAGTATTTCAATGCACAAGTCCGTGCCAAGAGCCTCGGCGTCACTGGGGATGTCATGTCTCGGGACTCGCAGGCGTCTACGGGGTATTGGGAGATTGTGCAAGACTCCCTCGCTGATCTTGTGCGTATCATGCTCGTGCGCTGCTACGACGAGAAGAATTATGAGGCCCTGTATCAACACTGCCGGAATCTTCGGGGACAGGTCTGGCTGTGCGCGTTTCCGAACTTGTTCATCACCATCGCGCCCGCGGAGTGGAAGTTCCCGAGGCCGTATTTCATGGAGCCGTATCTTCGCTGTATTTTTGCTGGTGCGTATATGATGTCACTTCATATGCACTACCTGGTTCGCTGTATCTGGCTGTTCCTGGCGAACCGCTGGGGCCACAAGTACTTCATCGTTTACGAGTGGTGTATGAAGACCGAGTACCAAGGCCGTGGCACCCCGCACTGGCACATCTGCGCGTGGGTTGTATGCTTTGGGCTGTTGCAGTATCTCCAGGGGCGCACCGGGACGGCTGTCGTGTCGGCATTCGTCAAGTTCCTCTCGCGTGTATTCTGCGCCGAGATAGATGTTCAGATAGGCAACGGCCGGCTCAACTACATTTCAGGGTATGTCGCGAAGGACCACGATGCCGTCTTCCCAGATGGCCGGTCGGCTCGACCCCGTCACGGGCGAGTATTACCCAAGCGATGATGAAGTGCGCTGCAGTATGGAGCGCTGGCACACGCCACCCAACGACGAGGCGTATGCGCGGCAATGGCTGAAGCAGTGTGGCTCCGAGAGGTGGTTCGCGTGCGGTATCTTCTCCCCTATTGTGTGGGAGGGCGTCAGGGGCGTATGCCTCGCCGTATCGAGCGGTATGTCAACGAGGCTGTCGAAGACGAACAACGACCCGAACTACCAGCACAGTAGGGGGGGCATCCCCGAGCCGGATTGGGTATACTTCGAGGCCTTCTTCTACGCGCACGCGGTATTCGGGAATGTCGCGGTATTCCAGGATAAGAAGCTTGGGAAGCCCATTGGCTTCCTTCTGGACGTATTCGACACGCTATGCACCGGGCGAGGTATCGTCGCCTGGAAAGCCCACCTCTTCATCCACCCGGGCCAGTGGATGTATAGCAGTATGCGGTATTTGCTCGGTCAGCTCGATATTCCCATTCACGCGGAGATCGTATCCGGCCTCTCGTACAGGGCCCTCGCCACCTTGGACGTATTCATTGCGTATCACACGGCCTTCATGGGTACGGACCCGCCGTTCATGGCCCTTTGGAACGTATCCCATGAGGTCGGCCCAGAGATAAAGTATCCGCGTCAAGACCAGTGGTGGTGGTTGCCCGTATGGCGGTGTGTCGGTCAGAGCGACGAGTATCCGAACATGCTCGATTACCCGCTCTTGCCGGCGCATGTCGTGGCCGCGTTCGCAACGCCGTATGCGAGCCCCGACTCTCCCGCCAGCAGGCGCATGGCCAATATCATTGGCCATTTGGGCCGTGTATCCAAGCGTTTTCGCGACGTCGCAGAGGACGAGTCGCCTTAGTATGCTTCGTCTACATTCATAGTGCCAGTGGACCTGTTTGCGAAAGCAGGAGAAAGTATGAGCATTGCATGCGTCATCCTTGGGGCTCCAAGGTGGCTCCAAGAGACCCCCAAGATGGCCCCCAAGATGGCCCCAAGAGGCGCCCATGAGGCCGCAAGAGGCGCCCAAGATGGTCCCAAGAGGCCCCAAGAGGACTCCAAGAGGGCCCCAAGAGGTTCCAAAGAGGCTCCAAGTTGGCTCCAAGAGGCCCCCAAGATGGCCCCGGGAGGCGTCCAAGCGGCTCCCAGAGTCCTCCGGGAGGATCCAATAAGCCCCCAAGAGGCCCCAACATGGTTTCAAGAAACCCCCCAAAGCCTCTCAAGAGGACCCCATGCGGCGCCAGGAGGCTTCCCCCCTCGGGGCCCAAACAAGTGATCAACCTCTGCGGGTGTGTACTCCACGCCAGTGTAGTATCCACGATCGTCCGCGCGCCACGAAGTGAAGTGTCCTGACGTCATAGGGCGGGAAGCTGGGTGTGGGTGGTTCCCGAGAGTCGTGTGGATGTTTGGTAGAGCTTGCATTGCCCCCCCACGAAGTGGGGGTATTGGCTGGCGTCGCAATAAAACCCTGGCACTGGGGAGAACACTGAGCGTTCGGGTAAAATGATTGTTGTTGTTGTTGTTGTTGTTGTTGTTGCCCAAAATCCGTCTGCAGGGGGACACGGCCGATCTAAGACGTGTGAGGTCCGCGGGCGCTCGGGTGTGCGAGACGGTCAGGCGCCGGTCAAAGCGAGGGGTGGGCTGCACCGGAAGCTCGTGCAGGCACGAAGCTCGGGAGCCTGGAGACGGGGGTCCATGCAAACGGGGGTCAGCCAGAGCGCCCGATCTTGCAGGATCCTGCAGGGCCAGGGTCGCATTGACCCAGGCTTGGGTGCAGGATCCTGCAGGATTTTGCAGGACCCTTCGCGTGGACCCGTGTTTGGGTGCTGGATCTTGTAGGATGCTGTAAGGCCTGGCTGACCCGGGTCGGGACTGACCCGGGTCAGAAGACCCCCGAGAAGCGAAAGAGCATCGGCACGAACGAAATGGGTACGGAAAGAATGGGTACAATGCCCAACAGCAGTTCCTGTTAATTTTGAGCAAGGCTCGCTGTCCGCGCCGCCGCGGCCTGTGTCCATTTGAGACAGAAGGCCGCCTACCCAACAGCGGCCGCTGTTGGTTTGGGACAACATTTGTTGTTAGGCATTGTACCCATGTTTTCCGTACCCATTTCGGGCGTCCAAAGAGCAAGAGACGAGATCAGAGATAAAGACGGGGCCCGATCGGACCCCAAAGGTCGGCGCGGGAGTGCAGGGAGGGCGTGCAGTGGCGCGCAGACACAAATAGTCGTCGGCTCCCATAGAAGTACGCAAAGTATGGGAAGCGGGGGGGAAGACGAGCATCAGAAAAAATGGAAAGTATAGGGGAATCCTGGGATTTGTGTCTAGCTATTTGCGTGTCCCTGGGCCCCTTCAGTACCGCGCGCGCGAGAGCTGCATTCATCGGCCTGTTCTGGAGCTGCAGCAGCCGGGATGGGGCCTCCGAGTCGCCCAGCGGCCGAGCGGGCCAGGCATTTGTGGAGCCCAGGGTTGCCGTGGGATGCCTTGTGTTCTGCCTGGACAGGCCCGGGCTGGTCTCTACGCCAATCCTGGGCCCAAGCAGGGTGTGGCCAGGATTTGCTGCGGCGTGCGGCTTCCAATTCCCAACACAACCAGGGAGGGGCCGAATGCAGCGCAGACTGCAGCCTACTCTATTTCCTTCCTTAAACGTGGGTGGTGTAATTTTCACAGCGCGCACTTTTGGGCAGCAATCTGATTTTCGCCGGCGTTGGGCCCCGAATAATATTTACCGCCGGCCCTCGCGAGATGGCGGCTTAATTTTTGCCGGTGCCTATGAATACAGATCGTTCGCAAAATTTACGGTTATTGAGTTGTGCTTCATACAGATGTTCGTCAATTGTGCAGCAAACGCGCTCGCGCATTGCACGTGTCCCGCGTTTGTTCACATTCGCTTGCCTGGAGAGCTACCACACGTTTTGATCAGTATGTTTGCGCCATGTCTTGCGGATATGATTTGAGAGGTGCGTCATGCGTTTTTCCCCAACTTACGAATTCCAGCAGGTTGTGGCGGGGTAGGTCGAGAGAGCAGCACGAGAGATTTTTGACTCAACGTTTACATCTCGCACGCCTCGACGGCACCTACCTGCCACGGCCCCAAGAGACCCCCCAAATGGCCACGAAGGCCCAATGAGAGACCCAAGACGGCCCAAGAGGTCCCCATGACGGCCCCAGGAAGCTACATGGGACCTTCATGAGTGCCCCTCAGGAGACCAGGACAGCCCCAAGACGGCCAAAATAAGGTCCATGCAGGCCCCGAGAAGTAAGACGAAAAGGAGGCACATGTGACGGCATTCCCTTCGTCGTCCTCCTCCCCATCTTCATCGCCATTATATTCGTCGTCCTCTTGATGTCCATTGGCATCACCGCCATCATTATCATCAACATCATCATCGTCACTGCTACAACCATCATCATCATCATCATCATCATCATCATCATCATCATCATCATCATCATCATCATCAGCTTTATCGTCATATTTACAATTTGGTCAATTTACCGCATCTGGCTGAACCGTCCTCATTTTTTTCACCATCATCCTCATGATCACGTGATCATCTTCACCATCAGCATCGTCATCACCACCATCATTAATTACCATATTCATAAGGTTCACCATTATCATTGGCGACGCTGAGATGGTGCATAGTTTTCGCTGGCGCTCGGGCGACGTATTTCTCGCCAGCGTGAAGATTAGGTTCTGCGACAATTTTCGCCGGCGTGGCACCCCCTACGACGTTTGCTCCCCCACGTTTAACAATGGAAATAGAGCAGATGAGACTGCAATGCAACAGGCGCTTGAATAAGCTCTGGACGCTCCTCGAGGAGACTACACATCAGGATGCCACTTTTACTTGCAGCGCACCTAAAACAACATCTTTGATGCGGACGAGGTCGCTCCCTCTACGCCCGACGGGCAGGCGGGTCAGCGTTTCGGCGGGTCGGTCGGCGTCGGCCTGCCACACCTCCGACTCGCCTGACGGCGTGGTCGTCACCGGACCGTGCAGGGACCCACGAGGTGCGGACGGGTCGGCGGGGCCTGCGGGGGTCCCCCGGAAATTGGCCTGCGCGCCAGGCTTCGTCCTCCCCGCGGTCCCTGGAAGCCGCGCGCCAAAGGCCAGCAACGCGCAGGGGGGGGTAGGGGGGAGGGGGGAGGCTTCTCAGTATCACCCCTAGTCCGTAGAAGGCGCGGGCCTTGTCTGTAGACGTGAGGCGGGCGCCTTCCAAGAAGCAGCCTCCTGCTAAGCAGCCTTCCCCCCTCCCCCCTACCCGCTCGTGTGCGCCGCCAAACAGGTCACTCTTGCCTGGGGTCACCCTCGCGTGTAGCCGAACGAGGTCGAAAGACGGGCCGCCTGGCCGGCTCCGTGTCAGGGTGTGAGGCGGCGCTTGCTCGGAGCTGGGGTCTCTCGGGTTCCCTGCGGTCCTGGAAGGGCAGGCAGCTCCACACGCGGTGACATTGCAGCCGAATGTTTGGGATGCGCCTTCTGGTTTCACGCGGGGCTCGATGGCCCAGAGTTCCTTCCATGGGGTTTCCCCTGGCGTGCCTCGTGCACCTGCGCAGAACTGAGGCCCCGAAGGGGCTTCTTTCCTCGTCCTACGGTTCCTTGCGGCAAAGTTTCGGCTGCTCGGCAAAACGCATTCATTGATTGATGGAGTTCGTCGTTGCTCTCTTCTCCACCCCTCTCCAACTGATCACTGGAAAAGATGGTCTGGAAAGGGCAGGGCTACTCGCAGGGACTCCGGACGCTGGGGACGTGCTCCGTGGGGAGGCAGCGGGAAGTAGCATCTGAGTGGAGGGCCTGGGCAGTCTACCAGGAAGCTGTACACATGCGGCGTTCGAATGGGTCCTCGCCTTCGAAAATCGAAGGGGTTGATATCTCTTCCTCGGCGAAGGCGGCGGAAGGTCGGCGGAATCTGGCGGAAGCTTTCAAACGAGTTCGCCTCCGCCTGCGGAAGCTGGCAGAGGCTCTGCGGAAGGCGGCGGAAGCCAACGTCGGCCCCCCAAGAGATGGCAAGATTTTGTTGTTCAGGTTTCTTGAACATACTTCAAGACGCGGGGGTGGACAGAACCCCAACAGTGACACGTCGATTAGTGAATTGTCCGTTTTCGGTTCTCGAGAGGGCGCCGTGGCCGTTATTTTCCAGGCTTGCGCCCGCCAGGTTTGAGCCCGAAGTCGTTGTCACTAAACCACGTTTTACTGAAGGGAGGTCTGTCCATCCCCGAAAGACGCGGCCAGCCTGGGCGAGAGCTGGATACACATGTGGCCACATGTCCTTTCGGCCCTCGGCCCCTCCGCGGCTGGGCGCGCCGAGGTTCCGCATGCGTGGATCCACCGTCCGTGTGGCTTGCGGATAGTCCGCACGCAGGTCCAGCCGCGCGTGTGCGTGTGTGTGTGTGTGTGCGTGTGCGTGTGCGTGTGCGTGTGTGTGTGCGTGTGCGTGTGTGTGTGTGTGTGTGTGTGTGTGTGTGTGCGTGTGTGTGCGTGGGTGTGTGTGCGTGTGTGTGTGTGTGTGTGTGTGTGTGTGTGTGTGCGTGCGTGCGTGCGTGTGTGTGTGTGTGCGTGTGTTCCAGCTGCATGCAACATCACGCCGTGCACTTTCTCTCTTCATGGTCTGCATGTGGGGGGTGGGCGGGGGGCTGAGGACAGGGAGGGGGAGACGCCAGAAAGGGAGGCAAGATGATATCAAGAGGAGAGTTCGAATAGTGGGAGGAGGATGAACCCGCAATGCGCGATGCTGATGGTGGTGATGATGGCGGTGATGATGGTGATGTTAAGGGGGTGGTGATGGTGATGGTGACAATACGAAACAAGAATCATCATGATGATGTTGATGATGATGCTGCTGACGATGACACTGGTCATTGTGATGTTGATGATGGGTATGACGATGACGCTGATGATGATGGCGGCGGTGATGATGACGTTGATGATGATGATGTTGATGCTGATGTTGGTGATGATGCTGGTGATGAGAAGGTTGCTGGTGATGGTTTTGATACTGATAATGATGGTGATGCCGATGATGATGACATCGATGATTATTGTTATTACTACTACGGTGAAGGTGGCGATGATGATGACGACGATGATGATGATGCTGATGATGATTATGAGTACGATCACGATGACGATGAGGATGGTGGCGGTGATGTCGATGATGATGATGACGATGGTGTTGATGCTGGTTATGGTGGTTGTTGTGATTACGAATGATGGTGATATGTGTTGTTGCTGACGATGGCGAGGATGATGATGATTATGATAATAATAATGACGATGATGATTATTGTGAGGATGGTGATAATAATGATACTGATGATGCTGATGATTATGATGGTGATGCTGATGATGACTGATGATGATGATTGCAGTGTTTCTGTGTGCGCATCATATCCTAGCGCCGCGGGTAGCGGCGTCATTTCCGCCCATCGAGGCGGACCCCGTCTGTCCTTCCAGAAAGGAGGACAGCAGTCACGATTCATTGCAGGTGGTCGGTTCCACACTTGCTACCCAGCTCGAACAGACCGAGAACCTATAGAAAAAGGGCACGGGCGCCGTGAACCTATAGAAAAAGGGCACGGGCGCCGTCCCCATCCGTGAGAAACGAATCTGATTGAATCGGACCTCGACGGAGCTCCCGAGAGAGTAGGGTTCATCTCGATCCAATCGATCCGATTCGGCATCGATTTCGGCCGGCCCGATCCGATCCGATTCGAGTCCGCTGCTCAGGCGATGCGATG
>CAUYUJ010015603.1:209049-219049 GCA_963575745.1 Prorocentrum cordatum | reverse complement strand
CCCGCAGGCGATCGAGCGCATGGGCGAGCAGATCAGAGGCGCGTCGAGCGCAGGAGGAGCCGCTCAAGGTCTCGTCGACACCAAGGGGATAGGCAAGCCCACGACGATGGGCGACGATCAGGAGAAGTTCGGAGCTTGGAATCGCAAGATGGAGAACTACGTGATAGGCGTGTACGGAGAGAGCTTTCGTCCTGTTCTTCGGTGGGCTGCAGAAGCCGAACGCCCCGTGACGATCGAAGGGGCACAGGAGGCGCACGGAGGAGTACCAGAGCTGGAGACCAAGGTCCACCAGCTGTACGCGGCGCTGATCAGCACGACGGCAGACGGCAGCGAGAGCAACGACCTCGTGACGGGCGCCCCCGACGGGAACGGTCTAGAGGCCTGGCGGAAGCTTCACCGCAGGTGGGACCCGACGACAGGTCCGAGGAAGAGGCTGATCCTGAGGTCGATCATCTCGCCTCCGAAGTGCAACGCGGAAGAGCTGGGGTCCGCCTTAGAGAAGTGGATCCAGCAGATAGGCAAGTACGAACGCCGCCAAGGAGAAGACGGGCTGGCCGAGTTGCCGGAGGATATCAAGATGGCGGCCCTCGAGATGCTCGTGCCTCAGGACATCGAGAACCACCTCGTACTCAACAAGCATCGGCTCGTGACGTTCCAGGACAGCCTGAACGAGGTAATGACGATCGTAGAGGCTCGGACCGGCGTGAAGATCAAGGAGCCATCGATCCGCGCACGGGCGCATCATCCGGACGACATGGACGTCGGATCGTTCGGAGCCCCGAAAGGAAAAGGCAAAGGCAAGGGCAAGGACGGCAAGAGCAAAGGGAAAGGCAAGACCCAGGAGCCGAAGGGGAAGAGCAAATCGACGAGCGGATCATACTCAGGCTCCCGCACATCCCCGACGGGTTCGGGCCGTGGTTCAGGGCACACGGCACCCCGAAGCACCGGCGTGCGCTTCGACGGCTACTGTCGGAACTGCGAGAGATGGGGCCACAAGGCATCCGAATGCTGGAGGAAAGAGCAGGGATCGAGTACGAGGGCTGGAACTGGATCCGCAACGGGGGCAAGCGCTGGTGGTAAAGGGGGCAGCCGCGGCGGCAAGGCCGGCGGCAAGGCGGCAGGCAGCCTGGAGGAGGAGCCTGAAGCGGAGGTCGCCGCTCTGGACATGGGCAGCTTGGACTGCCTGGAGCTCGCCAGCGGCAACGGCCGCGGCGTAGCGGCGGTCGACCTCTCCCCCTTCGTGCAGGACGACTGGATGAAGTTCAACTGGGACAGCGGTGCAGCTGTCTCAGCATTCCCTCGGAGCTTCGCGCCGCCGACGGGAATGAAGGGCAACGGCAGCACGTATCGTACGGCCAGTGGTGAGCTCGTCCCGGACGAGGGCAGCTTGCAGCTCAAGGCGGAGGACGAGTACGGAGTGCTACGAGCGCTCAAGGGACGCGTGACGAACGTGCACAAGCCGTTGATCTCGGTGGGGCAGGCAGCAGGAGCTGGACAGTGTTCATTCCTAGGCCGCAATGGCGGCTGGATATTCCACGAGAAGAGCCCAATCGGCAAGCGCGTGGTAGGCATGCTGGAGAAGGAGGCGAAGACGGCGAAGCACCAGATGCTGCCGGTCTATCGTGAGCAGGGCGTCTACAACTTCTACCTCAAGAAGGGCCAACATGGCTCGGTTGCTCCTCTCGAGGAGGGACTTTCGGCGAAGTCGAAGTCCGAGCTGGTGGAGCTCCTCAGCGGCAAGTCGAAGGAGGAGCTGCTGGAGATCTTCGAGAGGACAGTCCCCAGGAGGCAGCCCTCGGCGTAAGTCCACTGGAAGACTCAATACCGCGGTCCCCTGCGGCATCGGCTGCAGGGGTGGCAGCGGCGGGGTCGGGACCTTCCGACATGAGACCGCCGGGTTTTCAGCCAGCGGCAGCTGCCGCGGCCGACGTTTTGCCAGCTGCTCCTGATGGACAGCAGGCCGACGAGGGCGAGGAGGAGGCTCGCCCGAGGGTGCTGAAGGCACCTCATGAGCCCTCTCAGAGGGAGATCGCCGAGCACGAGGCGATGGGACACGCGACTTACCGCAGCTGGTGTCGCGTGTGCATTGCGGCCAAGGGCCAAGGCCAGCCGCATCTTCGCGCACCGGAGGACGACGAGACAGCGGTGCCGGTGGTCTCGTCCGACTACGCCTTCATGGGCCAGGACGACGCGGACACCATGCCGATGCTGGTCCTTAGGGATCGACGCTCGAAGATGATGGCAGCGACATTCGTGGAGAAGAAGGGCGACGACGCCTACGCCATCAAGTTCTTCGCACGCTTCTTACGGATCCTGGGCTACAGGAAGATCGTCAACAAGTCCGACGGCGAGCCAGCGATCCTGCTGGTCAAGAGGCGTGCGGTGGAGGAGGTTCCTGGCCTCGAGGCCATTCCCCAGGAATCGGCACCGGCCGATCATCAGGCCAATGGGGAGATCGAGGTCACGGTGCGCGAGATCAAGAAGCAGGTGCGAGCGCTCAAGATGGACCTGGAGTCCAAGCTGGGCGTCAAGGTGGAGGACAAGCACCCGGTGCTAGCGCACCTGCCGGAGCACGCCGCATCGGTAATCAACCGATATCGGCGCGGCCAGGACGGCAAGACCGCTCTTCAGCGGCTCACGGGACGGCAGTGGAGGAAGCCGGTCCCGCTCTTCGGCGAGCGCCTGATGGTGCGGTTCGCCGGGGAGCGCACGAGGAAGAACGCGCTGGAGGAGCAGATGGTGGAGGCTCGCTACATCGGCCACCACCCGCGCGACGGATCGATGATGGTCATCACGAGCGACGGTGTGAAGAAGGCGGTCGGCTTTCGCAGCCTGCCGCAGAGCGAGAAGTGGATCACGGCGGGCTGGGACAGCCTGAAGGGCCTGCCGTGGGACGTGGCTCCGCGTGCGGCTAGCGCGCCGCGGGCCATCGTCGGGCCGGGAGAGGCCGGTCCGCCACCGATTGTGGTGGTGCCGCCGCAGCCGCAGGCGCCGAGGAGGATGTACGTCCTCAAGGCGGACGTCGAGCGGCTGGGCGCAACGACGGGATGCCCAGGGTGCGTCTCGATCGCCAAGCACGGCAAGGTGCTGGCTGGCCATGCGCACAACGCGGTGTGCAGCAAGAGAATCTTCGAAGCGCTGGACGCTGAGGAGGCAGGCCGGGAGAGGACCGGCCAGTATCGAGAGCGGAGGCAGGGCCAAGAGGCCAGAGTCCGACCGGCGGCAGCGGCCGCGGCAGGGACCCCTCCGCCGAAGACGGCTCGGAGGATCACCGAGCCGGTGGCAGCGGCGGCGTCGGCGCCGGCCGCGAGCCGATCGGCAGCAGCGCCAGTTGCAGCGGCGCGCATGCGA
This sequence comes from Prorocentrum cordatum, assembly GCA_963575745.1. Lineage (NCBI taxonomy): Eukaryota > Dinophyceae > Prorocentrales > Prorocentraceae > Prorocentrum > Prorocentrum cordatum. The sequence continues at coordinate 215,698 of CAUYUJ010015603.1, read as the reverse complement.
GAGAGCCATCCGGGAGCATCAGGCTCCGGCGTGGCGGCTCCTTCAGGAGGAGCGAGCTCCAGTTCGGGAGCAGTGAGAGCGGCAGAGGCCGCCGAGGATGTCGACATGACCGCGACCAGGTCGCGGCTGAAGCGCTTGGCGGAGGTGGCCCCGGATGACGTGCCGGAGGCCCTCGAGCGCGGTGATCCACAGCCGGCAGACGTGCCGGTACCGGTGGACATGGAGGATCTCGCGGCGCAGCCGGCGCCAGCGGAAGGACCTCAGCTGCCAGCTGGAGTGGCAGTCGTGTGGAACGCCAGTGAGGGGAGACACATGCGGGCGCTCGCTCTCGACGTGGCGTCGATCGAGCTGGTCGAGCTCGGAGTGCTGACGAGGGCGAAGGCGGAGTTGCTCCCGCTCGTTCGCGAACAGGTCAGCGGCCATTGGGCCAGTGTCGGCGTGGACATCGCCGATGAAGAGGTGGACAGCATCGCCTTATCGGCGTTGCAGCTGGGCGCCGTGGACGTGGCAGAGGTGTACTCGCCACATCGGTTCTCTGCTCGGGCGGCGGAGTTTCAGCTGCGCCCGGGCTTCGCGGCGGACCTGGAGGAACTCAAGGAGGACGGGACGCCATGGGACTTGCGGCGACCCGAGGATGTCAAGGAGCTCGAGGAGCAGCAGGAGCGGATGGATCCCATCCTGCTCACGGGGTCCCCTCCATGCGAGAAGTTCAGCTTGCTGAGGGGCCTGAGCGCCAAGTTCAGGACCGATGAGCAGGAGGCGGCTGAGATGGAGGAGGCCAGACACCACCTGAAGGTGGCAGTCGACGCCTACTGGCGTCAGCTCAGGAAGCCAGGCAGGTACTTCCTGCATGAGCATCCCTGGAGTGCGCGATCGTGGAATGAGGACATCGTCAAGGAGCTGGTCGCGCATCCAGGAGTCTTCACGGTCAAAGGCCCCATGTGTCGGTGGGGCATGAAGCTCACGAACCCACGCAGTGGCCAGGAGGAGTTCGTGCGCAAGGAGACTGGGTGGGTCACCAACCACCCGGGCTTAGCCCAGAGACTGCAGGGCACTTGCAGCAATGTGGACGGCCGCGCGGAGTGGCATCGCCACATCACGCTCGTGGGCGGCATCGCGCGGTTCGCGAAGGTCTATCCACCGAAGTTGGTGGAGGCGGTGCTGGAGGAGCTCAAGGACACGCTGAATGACGTGGGGGAGCTCAGCACCGCCCAGGTGCAGCAGTCGGGCCCAGTCCCTGTGGACGCGGCGGTGCCGCCCGGGGACTGGACGAGCTACTGGGACGACGTCAATGGCGGCTACCTGGAGGCGGGCCTTGTGGCCCAGGCTCGCGCGGTCGAGCGCGAGTGGGTCAAGAAGCAGGAGCTGATCGAGATCGTCCCGAGGTCTCAGGCTTTCGCTGAGACTGGGCGTCCGCCCATCCCACTCAAGTGGGTCGACACGAACAAGGGTGACGCGGAGAGGCCCAACTACAGGAGCAGGCTCGTCGTGAAGGAGATCAAGGCGAAGAAGCGTCCTGACGAGCAGCTGGAGGCGTCCGAGGTCTTCTCGGCAATGCCTCCTCTGGAGGCCATGCGGTCGCTGGTCTCGCTGATGGTCACGTGGGCGCGGGAAGCACCGCTCCACATTCAGGAGTCGCTTCGCAAGAAGGGCAGGAAGCCGGGCAACTTCAAGATCGGCTTCTTCGACATCAGCAGGGCGCACTTCTACGGGAAGGCGCAGCGGAGGATCTTCGTGGAGCTGGAGGAGGAGAGTCGCAAGGAGTACGGCGAGGACAAGTGTGGCTTACTCCTCAAGTCCTGGTACGGCACGCAGGACGCCAGCAAGATCTGGCAGGGCGACTACACGGAGCTGCTGGAGGAACACGGCTACAAGGCGGGCGTGTCGTGCCCAGCGGTCTTCTACAAGGAGGTGGACGAGACGAGGCTGCTGGGGCACGGCGACGACTTCGCGGTGCTGGCTCAGCAGCAGGACATCGACAGCTTCGAGGCCACGTTGGGCAAGAAGTACGAGTTCAAGAAGACTGCGAACCTCGGCTTCGACGAGGGCGACGACAAGCAGGCGGTCTTCCTGAATCGGGTCATCGAAGTCAGTGCGGGAGTTCCGCCTGGCGGTGGCCGGCCCTGCCGGCATGCGATGATCGAGCCGGACAAGCGGCACGCAGAGATCGTGATCGACGAGCTGGGTCTCAGCAAGGCCAACGGCGTGGACACGCCGATGGAGAAGCGCAGCGCCGACAAGCAGATGATGGATGCGAAGTCGGCGGCGCTGGGAGCGGCGGAAGCTTCGCGCTTCCGATCCCTCACCATGAGGATATCCTACCTGTCTCAGGACAGGCTGGACTTGGCAGAGGCATCGAAGACGCTCGCTAGGTCCATGCAGACGCCGACGGAGGCGAGTTGGCTCATGCTCAAGAGGGTTGGCCGCTACCTCAAGCGGCATCCCAGTACGGTGACGGTTTTCACGGAGCAGAAGATGTTCGACAAGATCCGGGTGTACGTGGACTCCGATCATGCGGGCTGCGCAGTCACTCGGAAAAGCACCGGAGGCTTCGTGGCGATGCTGGGGCATCACGTCATCAAGCACGGCAGCAATTTGCAGTCGACGGTTTCTTTGAGCAGTGGAGAGAGCGAGTACTACGCCCTGGTGAAGGGCGGGAGTGTGGGCCTGGGTCTACACAGCCTCTTCGCAGACTGGGGGCTGGACCTGAAGGTGGAGCTCGCCTCAGATTCATCGGCGGCCCGGGGCCACGTCCAACGGCGAGGTCTCGGGAAGATGCGACATGTTCAATCACGATACCTGTGGATCCAGGAGCGCGTGGGTAAGGGCGATCTCTCGATCGCCGCAGTTCCTGGTAAGAACAATGTCGCGGACGTGCTGACCAAGAGCGTGGGTGGATCTCTTTTGAGGAGACACATGGCGACGCTCAACATCTGGGATCGGGCACCGAGTTCGACCCAGAAGGATTTCAAGTGAAGGAGTGGATCGAATCCATGCTCCGCTACCTGTGGGGCTGGATGAGTTTCCGCCGGTGGCGGTATGATCGCACCGGACGGGTGAAGTGAGGGGCTCGCGGCATGGCCGCAGCCTGGCTGATGAGATGGGCGCGTCGGCTTGGGCGCGCCCGCGTGTGACGTTGAGATGGGCGTGTCGGCTTGGACGCGCCCGCGTACGACGCATGTCGTGCCTGGCCGGGTTGGCGGCCAGGCCCGAGGAGGAGTGATTCTGACACCCTCCTCCGTGTACCTATTTTGGCTCAAGATGGAAAAGAGATATCTTGTCCATCGGCATAATATATCGTCACTGTGTCCCTCAATAGTTCTGGGGGTACCTGTAGTCCGGGGGGGTACCTATAGTCCGGGGGGGTACTTGTAGTCCGTGGGGGGGTACCTGTAGTCCGGGGAAGGGGTACTGTAGTCCGGGGGGGTACCTGTAGGGGGGGGGTACCTGTAGTCCAGGGGGGGCGCGCTGGGGGGTACTTGGTAGTCCGGGGGGCTTGTAGTTCCGGGGGCTAGGGGGGTACCTGTAGTTCCGGGGGGGGTAGTGGGGGGTACTTGTAGTCCGGGGGGGGTACCTGTAGTCCGGGGGGGGGTACCTGTAGTCCGGGGGGGGTACCTGTAGTCCGGGGGAGGGGTACTTGTAGTCCGGGGGGTACCTGTAGTCCAGGGCCCCAAAACTATTGAGGGACACAGAGTAGTAGTAGTAGTAGTAGTAGTAGTAGTAGTAGTAGTAGTAGTAGTAGTAGTAGTAGTAGTAGTAGTAGTAGTAGTAGTAGTAGTAGTAGTAGTAGTAGTAAGTAGTAGTAGTAAGTAGTAGTAGTAGTAGTAGTAGTAGTAGTAGTAGTAGTAGTAGTAGTAGTAGTAGTAGTAGTAGTAGTAGTAGTAAGTGTAGTCGTCGTAGTAGTAGTAGTAGTAGTAGTAGTAGTAGTAGTAGTAGTAGTAGTAGTAGTAGTAGTAGTAGTAGTAGTAGTAGTAGTAGTAGTAGTAGTAGTAGTAGTTATAGTAGTAGTAGTAGTAGTAGTAGTAGTAGTAGTAGTAGTAGTAGTAGTAGTAGTAGTAGTAGTAGTAGTAGTAGTAGTAGTAGTAGTAGTAGTAGTAGTAGTAGTAGTAGTAGTAGTAGTACTAGAGTGTAGTAGTTAGTAGTAGTCGTAGTAAGTAGTGTAGTATAGTAGTAGTAGTTTAAGTATAGTAGTAAGTAGTAGTAGTAAGGTAGTAGTTAGTAGTAGTAGTAGTAGTAGTAGTAGTAGTAGTAGTAGTAGTAGTAGTAGTCAGTAGTAGTAGTAGTAGTAGTAGTAGTAGTAGTAGTAGTAGTAGTAGTGTAGTAGTAGTAGTAGTAGTAGTAGTAGTAGTAGTAGTAGTAGTAGTAGTAGGTAGTAGTAGTAGTAGTAGTAGTAGTAGTAGTAGTAGTAGTAGTAGTAGTAGTAGTAGTAGTAGTAGTAGTAGTAGTAGTAGTAGTAGTAGTAGTAGTAGTAGTAGTAGTAGTAGTAGTAGTAGTAGTAGTAGTAGTAGTAGTAGTAGTAGTAGTAGTAGTAGTAGTAGTAGTAGTAATAGTAGTTGCAGTTGTAGTAGTAGTGGTAGTGGTAGTAGTAGTGTTAGGAGTAGTAGCAGCAGTAGTAGGAGTCGTAGTAGTAGCAGTAGTAGTAATAGTAGTAGTAGTAGTAGTAGTGGTAGTAGTAGTAGTAGTAGTAGTCGTCGTCGTCGTCGTCGTCGTCGTCGTCGTAGTAGTGGTAGGGCCACCCTTCTTTTATTGCCGTTAGCGTTCCGCCCATATATGGCCGGTACTTTTGTAAAGCCGTCAATTCTGGCATATGCAAACCGAATACTAACTACGAAAAAATTGCATGTGGTTTATGGCTGGATTCCTTCGCGCCCAACGATTTTCGGAGGATTCCTTCGGTAGCCTTTCGCGTTCGTCATATTGCCCCCCAGAAGAGCGTCGGAGCCCTTACAACGCCCTGTGGGTTCCTGCGGAATTGTTCGCGATTCCTGGCGGGGCCTTTCGGATTCCGATTCGTCGCGGCGGGATCCGCAGTTTCCTGGGGATTCCTGAGGCATCCTGAGGACTCCCGAGGAATCCAAACGAAATCCTAAAGAATCCCGGGCACCTCTGAGGAACCCGGGAGACTCCCCAGAATTCGTTAAATCTTGAGCATGTCCTACAGATTTCTGGGAGCTTCCGAGGGGCCTCTGAAAACTTGTGAGGGCTTCCGAGAGGTTTCTAAACACCGAGAGGCTTATGAGGGCTGCCGCAAGGCCACTGAGAGCTTACGAGAAGCCTCTGCGAGCTTCCGAGAGGCCCTGAGAATAGCTAAGAAGGTTTCTCAGAGCTCCCGGAAGGCTGTTGAGACACCCCGAGAAGCTTCTGAGAGTTTCCCAGATGTCTCTGGAAATTACCGAAAGGCCCTGTGAGCGCTCGAGAGGGCCGGAGAGCTCCCGAAGGGGCTTCTGTGAGCTTCCGAAGAGGTATCTGAGACATCCCGAGGGATCTCCGAGATATCTCAGAGGTCCCGAGAAGCCTCTGAGATGCCCCGAGAGGCTTCTGAGAGCGTCCGGGAGACCTCTGAGATGCCCCGAGACCCCTCTGAGAGCGTCCGAAAGGCTTCTGGTAGTTCCCGAGAGGCTCCTGAGAGCCCACGAGAGGCTTCTGAAAACTCCGATCGGCTTCGGAGGGCCCCGAGTGAGACTTCAGAGAGCTCACGAAAAGGCCTTTGGGATTTCCCGAGAGGATTCTGCGCGCGCGTCCGAAAGGCCGCAGAGACCTCCCGCGATGCCTCTGGGCATTTTTAAGACGTCCCGAGGGTCCTCTTGGGAATTCCTGGGAGGTTCCTGAGAGCTCCCGAGAGGCCCCTGGGAGCTACCGAGAGGCTTCTGAGAGCCTCCGAGGGGGCGCTGAGAGCTTGTGGGGCCGTCTTGAGGGCCCTTGGGGCCGCCGTCGACATTTCTCGGGGGCTTCGTGAAGCGTTTCGACAGCCTCCTGGGCCGTCTTAGAGCCGTCATCATACGCTCGATGAGCATAGTAAGGATGCGCGGTGAGGATGCAAGGGCCTTGGAACGCCGTGTTGACGTTTTCCGCGCGGCGCCCAGCATAATACCGAAGGATGCCAAATACAGAAGGGGCAAGGATGCAAGGGTAGCCTTGGGATGTTGCCCCATCCTCAGTTTCATGGTTGACTGTTATCTGCGGGGCCATCTTTGACGCCTGCCAGAACGGGAAGGCCTCCGCGTGCAGAAGAGACATACACCCGACGCGGTATGCTTATTCGGGCCCGTCGGGGCCTTCTTGGGTTAGCCATTGGGGTCCCCGCGGGCAGTCTTGGGGGCCTTTTGGAGCACGGTGAGCGACGAGATGAGGACGGCCGCGGCGATGGCGACAATGGGGTGAATGATGCTAATCAGGCGGAGGACGGTGCGTGGGCGCGAGAGCTTCGCAGGCATCAACAGAACTCAGCAGACATCAGCATCATTCAACAGGGCTTAGCAGAACTCAGCAGAATTAGCAGGGCTTGCCAAAACTCACCAGGACTTGCCAAGGCTTACGAGGGCTTATCAGGGTTTGTCAGTGCTTACCAAGGGCCAGCAGTTTTTTTTTGCCTTGTTCAACAAAGCTTGGCAGAGCTTAGCGGGACGAAGCAGACCAGAGTTTGCAGGGC
>CAUYUJ010015603.1:203383-206449 GCA_963575745.1 Prorocentrum cordatum | reverse complement strand
TAGTAATAGTAGTGGTAGTAGTAGTAGTAGTAGTAGTAGTAGTAGTAGTATTAGTAGTAGTGGTGGTGATAGTAGTAGTAGTAGTAGTAGTAGTCGTAGTAGTAGTAGTAGTAGTAAATATTTCATTGTGGTATTAATCGTAGTAATGGTAGGTAGTGGTAGTGGTAGTGGTAGTAGTAGTAGTAGTAGTAGTAGTAGTAGTAGTAGTAGTAGTAGTAGTAGTAGTAGTAGTAGTAGTAGTAGAAGTACTAGTAGTAGTAGTAGTAGTATTAGTAGTAGTAGTAGTAGTAGTAGTAGTAGCAGTAGTAGTAGTAGTAGTAGTAGTAGTAGTGGTATTAGTAGTAGTATTAGTAGCAGTAGTAGTAGTAGTCGTCGTCGTCGTCGTAGTAGTGGCAGTAGTCGTAGTAATAGTAGTAGTGGCAGTAGTAGTAGTAGTAGTAGTAGTAGTAGTAGTAGTAGTAGTAGTAGTAGTAGTAGTAGTAGTCGTAGTCGTAGTCGTAGTCGTAGTCGTAGTCGTAGTAGTAGTGGTTTCACATTTATGTTACGACTACAATTCGTGCAATTATTTGTGTGCTCTTCCACTTCTATTTCTCTTCCTTACGGTTTCTTCAGCCACGGCAGTTCTATCAACTGGCGGGGGCGCGGGGACGTGTCAATCTTTATGCGGGGACTTTCTTGTGGCAGCGCTGCGCGGCGTAAAGACGCAGCGCCAGGAATCGCCGAGTTGGTTTCCGAGTTTTCGCTCCAATCGAAAGTTCATTATTTATCGCAAGAATATTCGTGGATTGAGTTGTGGTGAACGATTGCAAGAACTGGTTCTCGAATTCGAAGTCGCCCGGTGGGATGCGCGCTTGATTAGACGTGGCGCGCAGAGACAAACGAGTTATTCAGGACCTCTGGTGGTCGCGTGTTTGCTGGGGGGGGGGGGGGCATCCAGAACAAGAGCGCGGGGTGGCAATTTTGTTACGCAGGGATTTGGCAGATTCGCTGAAGTCAGTTGCTGTGAGAACCGAGCGCATCATGTACTTCGAGCTTGGTTCACGCGGCCGCATCGCTAGAGTAGTTGCGGCGTGTTTCCCGCATTCAAAGTACGCCGACGTCCACGTAGAAGAGATGCGCGCTATGCTGTTAGAGATACTGCGAGAGGCTAAACAGAAACAACATGTGTTCTTACTGGCTGGGGGTTTCAATGCGGAGGCGGGCAGCAGGACCGATGCGGGCGATCCGAGGGGCGTCGGTGCATGCGGTTTTCAGTTAGAGAACTCACGTGGGCAATGGCTGAAGCAACGGGCATGCTTGCAGCGATAGGTCATTCGAAGTGCTCTTTTCTCGCAGCCAGTCTCCCGGCGAGCGACGCGCAGAGGGCCCAGAGGGCAATTGCGGCAGATCGATGTCATTATTGTGGGCCGTTTGACGTGGAAGTACGTCAGAGATTGTGGATCAGCGCCAGAGCGCGACATGAATTCTGACCACCGCGCTGCAAAACTCATTTTGCAGTTTTCCGCAAATCAGAAGGGGGCCACGAACGCCGCATCGCGAGATGCATTCCCCAGGAAGGTGGATTGGAAGACCGTTGACAACAGCGAATTTAGAACATTTGTGGACAATCGACCGCGGGAGCTTGTCACGGACGCGACTGTGAATGTGAAGGCTCTTCGGTTTGAGAGTGCGATCGTCGACGCGGCTGTCGGAACCTCGACCCAGAGTAAGACAGGTATCAGCCCAGAGCACAATACTCTTCGTGGCAAAATTTCAAAACTCATGGAGGGGCGACGGCAACTCCCTGCCGGCGGCGGCGCTGACCGCGCCAGCATCAGCAATAACATTCAGAAGACGATCGAGAAAGCACGGAAGTTGAAGATCACCGAGCGCATCACACAGGTCTTGGATTGATTCACGGGTTTGGTCACAAATCCTAAATTGAAGTGCTCACTCAAAAAGCAGATGGCCACCAGCATGCTCGACGGAAACACGATCGTGACGTCGCGGTTGGAGATGGTGAATGCGTTCGCGTCTCTTTGCGAGGAGTGGTGCACGAGCACGCGCGCGGCGCCGCCGGCTCCAGAGCTGAGTGGCAGCGGTCTGGATCGACGCGTGGACGCATTTACCAAATCGGAGGTCCAGCAAGCAATTCAAGATGTACGCCGCAATCGTTGTCCTGACGGCCCGGGCGTTCTCAGCGAAATGCTCACTCATGGTGGGGGGCCTTTTTGGATGCGCGGGTTGATTTGTACAGCGAGATTATTCGCCCTGATGCTCAGCCCCCGGACTCCTGGAAGCAAGTGGTGACCACGGTGATTTCGAAGTCAGGGGGCAAGCGTTTGCCTGAGAATTGCAAGCCTATCTCGGTACTATGTTTACTGATGCTATACAAGCTATTCGCGCGCCTCTTACGCAAAAGACTCGCAGGCACCCTGGGCCCCCAACGAAGTCCAGACCAGGCCGGCTTCAGGAGTGGCTTCTCCGCGGACGACGCCTTGTTCACGGCGGAGCAGCTCCAGGAGAAAGCTCGCGATTTTCCAGGCCCGATTTGGTTTGCGGTCATGGATTTCCAGGAAACTTTTGTTTCAGTTGAACATCGAGCAGCATGGAACGCACTGGCCCGACAGAGTGCACCAGTTGCCTGCAATTCTTTGCTGCGGAAGTTGCGCAGCGAGCAGTCAGCGCGCGCCCGCGCAGACGTGGAGAGCCGGCGATCCACCACTGCCCGGGGCACGAGGCAGGGGGACCTTCTGAGTTCATTGCTTTTCACCGCCCTGCCAGAGGACTTGGCGCGCTCTGCCAAGCCCAACTGGGAGCGACGACAACGTGGTTTACTTCTTGGGTATACGGGCGTGTCAAATATAACTAACTTACGACTTGCGGACGACATCTTGTTGGTTGGTAGGACACAGCGGCAGATCGAACATATGTTGGGGGGCATCCGGAGAGCGGCTGGAAGCCTGGGCTTCCTCCTCGCCCGGAGAGAACAAATACCCTCACGAACACTACTGTTGGGGCGAGCCGCGGACGCGCTAAAAGCGCACTCGTCGACGACCTTGCCATTGAGATTGTTGCTTTGGCTGG
>CAUYUJ010015603.1:183383-200883 GCA_963575745.1 Prorocentrum cordatum | reverse complement strand
GGAGGGCTGGCCCGATCGACATATTGATCGCTTCGCGGGGGGGGAATCCAGAAACAACTGCATCTGCAGAAAGTGCCAGAGTTCCGCGCGGATTTCTTGGATCGGCGCTGGGCCCCTTGGCGGCTGCTCTGGCGCTGCCCTTGGCGCGGTCCGCGCGCCAGTGACAGGGGTCCAGCACCGATCCAAGAGATCCGTGCGGGACACCCCCATTTGATATTGATGCCGCTTGTTCTTCGTATGTGATCACTTCGCTGAGCGAACATGCCATGGCTGGGAGGATCAGGAGGAAGAAGAGGAGGAGGAACAGGAGGAGCAGGAGGAGAGAAGCGACAAGATCACCAGCTCGCAGGCGGATGGCACAGACGACCGAGCTGATGGGGGAGGAGGGGAGGGACGACTTGACGCGCTACGTCGCCCAGCCAAAAAAACAGAAGGAGGGGGAGGAGAACGAGCAGGAGGAGGAGGAGGAGGAGGACCAGCAGCAGGAAACGCCGCGGCCCCTGTGAGTTGGCCCCGAGGCTTGACAAAGAAGAAGGAGGAGGACGAGGAGGAGGAGGAGGAAGAAGAGCGGGAGGAGGAGAGAAGAAGGCGGAGGAAGAGGAGGAGGAAGAGGAAGAGCGGGAGGAGCACGAGGAGGAGGAGGAGGAGGAGGAGGAGAGGAAGAGGAGGAGGAGGAGGAGGAGGATAGGAGGAGTGGGGAGGAGGGAGGAGGAGGAGGAGGAGGAGGAAGGAGGAGGAGAAGGAGGAGGAAGACGAGGAGGAGGAGGAGGAGGAGGAAGAGCGGGAGGAGGAGGAGGAGGACAACGAGTCGCATGAGGGGAGCGGTGGGCCGCCGCTGCGGGCGGCGCTCGGCGCTTGCCCCGCCCTCGTCCTTCCACTGCTCTTCCCCTGGCTGCGGCCCCGCTCCACCTCGGGGGCTCGTTCTGCTGCGTCCCGGCGCCCTCGTGCACGCCAGCTCGCAGGGCTGGACCTAAACGCTGTTTTGGTGGGCTTCGGCTGCGTTTTCTTTTTCCGTTTTGGCAGGGAAGTACAAGGAAGACGGGTAGAGCGAAACGAAAAGCAAGACGAAAGCAAAACGAAAAACATTGTTTGGGTCAAGCCCAGTTCCTAGAAGTTGTCACGTACTCTGTTGTGACTCCTTGAGTGTCAGGTTGTATGAATGATCGATCGGATCATAAGGGGATGCACGCACAATGCTTTAATACATCTGGATTGGCATCGCTGCCTCTGCCCCGCGCTCTGTTTACACTTGGCCCGTGATGCGAACGGCACGCGCACGAGCTACGGTGCCAAAACCGTATGATGCGGATGCCTACGAAGAAGAAATCGTGCACGCCAGCTCGCACGTGTTTTGCGTTTGCCAGTGCGCCGTCAGGACGAGACTTCCTCTGTCTGCATTCGTCTCCCAAGGTGGGCAGACGCCGTGATCGATGCCGGAGGGGGGGGGGCGGGAGGAGCCAGTCCGCCAATCGCGGGGCTGCAGCCGTTCGCATTTTCTTTCGTTCGACCCCCAGGGGCGGTACATGCTTGCGCACGCAGGCTCTCAGAGCCCCGAATCATCAGGGGTAACTCGGGTCAGGGATAACTCGGGTTCGTTTTTCGGGAGTCCGAACCCGAATTATCCCGGACCCGAGTTACCCCGGATATCTCGGGCGTCCAGAGCCCCGAATCATCAGGGATAACTCGGGTCAGGGTTAACTCGGGTTCGTTTTTCGGGAACCCAAACCCGAGTTACCCCGGACCCGAGTTACCCCGGATAACTCGGGCGTCCAAGCATTGAAGCCCCGATTCGCATTCCGTGGACCGTGGACGAAATTTCGACCGATCGTGAGCAGGGCGGTCGATCGGGTTGTCGTCCAGCGGGGCCGCCCGCCAAGCTGGCGCCAGTGCGGGCTCGGGGGGGGATCGCGAAACTGTCTCTTGGGCCACCGCGTGGCACGAGCTGTCTAAGCATGTCGGGGGCGGCACATTAGGACTCCCAGAACCCTTCCATTCCTGTTTGATTCGGGGGAGCGTAGGACCCGGGTTTGCCAGGACTCGGGTTCGCCATCGTTTTTTGACGACCGCGACTCGGATTTTGACGAGGAGGAGTTTTGTGGGATGTCTGCAGCGGGAGGCCTCGTCAAAATGCAGGCTCGGCCTCGTCATTTTTTTGACGACCTCGTCGGGGATTTCCGAGTCCCCCGTACCCGGGTCTTACGTCTCCCCGATTGATATCGGATGAAGATTCGTTGTTTTTTGTTGTCGACATGAGGTTTGGAGCAACTCGAAGGAAGCAGAGTGTCCGAAACGAGCAAACTTAGGAATATCACCCCGTGTGCGGCGTGGTCGGGATTTGGGAGTGGTCCCAGATGGGGCTGCGGGTGCGGTATTATCCAAGGTCGGGCGGCGGTGATGTGCAATTGTAGCAATGCGGTAAATCTTCACTTCAAGAATTCTGAACCATGCACATGTGCTGCTTTACTTCACTCGGTGGTTCTTCAAGCCTAGCAGTGTGCCCCCTCCTCATCCTCGTACAGGATCCGGCCTGAATAAGGAACACTTACTTTTAAAACGGGGCTCGGTCGTTCCTTTGGTCTGCGTGCGTTCCGCTACCTTTTTGGCGGCGGGCCCCCTGGTGTGCCTTCAGATTTTGGACGCGCGGGTTCGTTTTTTGGATGAGGGCGGCTGGCCTAAGCAACGGGGCTCCAAGAGGGGCTCGGTTCCTTGCGCTTGCTTGACGCAGTGCGACGGCGGTCGCGCACAAGCCCGGCGCCTCTCTCGGGACCCCCCCGTCCCTTGCGGGGCGCGCGTTGGTGCTCCCGCCCTTCTCTGCGTGCCAAGATGGGGGCATTAAGGCCCAGTTCCTCGCAGGAGCACCTCCCGTTCCTTAGGCCGCGCGGTTCGGAGGTCTTTGGTTCGACATAATGCAACGGTGGTCGCGTTCAGGTGGAACCCCTCTGTTGGGCCCCCCCGTTCCTTGCGGGGCGCGCGCCAGAGCTTTCGCCCCCTATAGTAGTTTGGCAGACGGGGCGGGGGTCGAATCGCAAAAGCAAATCGTAGCGGAACGCCGCTAGAAAGGGGCTCGGCCGTTCTCTCGGACTTCGTAGACTCACTTGGAAAAAGCGGGCTTTGTTCCTTATTCATAGTTCCTTAGGTCAGGCCGCATCCCGTGCGCCTCCTGTTTCCGAGAGGCTCGCGCAAATTCTGGAGCAGAAGGCACTTGCAGTGTTTTGCCACTGCTCCTTCGAATGGTGGCCCCAGCAAGGATTTGAATGTTTGGAGCAGCTGGGCTTTTTCATCGCCTGGTCTCCAGTGGAGAAGGAGACGGGCAGGGGCGGCGAGGGAGAGGGAGAGAGGAGGGGAGGGAGCAGGAACAGGATGCGGATCGTCTGTTTGTTTGTTTGTTTGTTTGTTTGTTGTGCCTTCTTGACAACCAGAGAGTCAGAGAGACAGAGAGACAGAGAGAGAAAGCGAGAAGTCGGAGACAGAGAGAGAGAGAGAGAGAGAGAAAGCGAGAAGTCGGACACAGAGAGAGAGAGAGAGAAAGAAAGAGAGATATAGAGAGAAAACAAAAAAAGGCCTTCTCTGGGGACCTCCAGAGGCCTCCGGGCACCCCTGGAGACTCCTGGAGGCAGCCGCCGGCCTCCGGGCGGAGGAGGGGCCCAGGCGGCGGCTGCCGAGGGCGCCCGCGTCGGCGCCGCCGCTCTCGCCTGCGGCGGCGCTCGCCCCGCGCTGGCCCCGTGGGCCTCGCTCGGGCGCTGTGCCTCGTTTTGCTCCTCGGCGCGGCCCCTCCGAGGAGCGTCGCCCGGGCGCGCGTGGTGCGGCTCTCTCCCTCGGCGCGCCGCCCCTGCGCTCGGAGCCTCGCTCGCGAGCACGGGCGCCGCTCTCACGCGCGAGCGGCTCCGCGGCCCCTCCTGCGGCCCAATTAAGGGCCTCGGCCGCCCGACCCTTGGCGATGGCGCTGCCCGGGGAGGCCCGCGGGCTGCTCTCGGCCGGCGCCGAGAGCGACGGGCCCGCCGCCCCGCCCCGCGGCGCCGGCGGGCCCCCCCGCCGCCGGGGCGCGAGGGGGCTGGCGCTGTGCGCCGCCGCGGCCTCGGCGGCCGCGTTCCTGGCGCTGCGGGGCCGGGCCCTTCGCCACGCACCACCCCGCCCCCAGGCCAACCCGAAGGGCCCAGGGTGCCCTCCATTTCCACGGGGGGGGGGAGCGCGGGAGAAAGTGGAGAAAAAGAGCACGGAGAGGAGATCCCAGAGTATACCCTGCGCCCCGTTCTCCCCTGCTTGTCGGCCTCCTTGGAGGCCCTCGTCGCCACCGCTGGATTCGCCTGGAAATCCTGGTCAGCACGCGCCCCGGGATAGGTCCGGAGAGTAGCGGTACCCGGAGATCCGACGTCGTGATTCTTTCAATGCGCGGTCCCTGGAAGTCTCGACCCATTTCCCAGGACCGGTTTTTCATCCTGAGTCGCTTTTTGAGGGTCCCGAGGCCCGGCGAGGGCCCCTGGGGGCCGAAATCTGAGGAAAACCTCCGTCTTGACTTTTTCAATGCGTGGGATCTCTGGGTATCGGCACCTTTGCGCTTCCCCAGGCGCTGCGGGGCCGGGCCCCCGCGCGGAGCTCGGGCGCAGGCCCGGGGCGGCCGCGCCTCGGGCCGGGCCGCGGGGCGGCCGTGCTCCTCGACGAGCAGGCCGGCGCGGGCTGCGCCCGCGCGGAGGGCGGCGCCGCCGAGGGGGGCCCCAGCGGCTACGGGGTCTGCGAGGCCATCGGGGGCGAGTTCCAGCGGACCGGCGTGGGCGTGCGGTCTCGCGACGGCGAGCGGGATCGCCGCCTGCTGGAGGCGCTCGGGGGCCACCTGGACAGCCTCGACGGCAGCGCCGAGTTCCGCGGGGAGTTCCGGGAGGCGCTCGGGGCCCTGCGGCGGCTGGAGGGCGTCAACGCCAAGGACGTGCTGGCGCTGCGGGAGACCTGGACGGAGGAGGACTCCGCGGTGTTGGGCAAGCTGGGCGGCAGCAAGGTCCGCGGCGTGCTGCCCAGCGTCGAGGACCTCTCGCGTCTGCTGGCCGACCGCCCGTGCGCCATCGTGGCCGCCGCTGGGCCGCTGGAGGGCTCGCGCCTCGGGGGCGAGATCGACAATCACGAGGTGGTTGCGCGATTCGGCGGCGAAGCCAACGGGAGTGCGGACGCCAGGTCGGTGGGCAGCAAGACCACCGTGCGCATCCTCGGCGACTCCGCTGGGACTCCGTCCGAGGGGCTGCTCGCAGAGTTCGACCTGGATGCGCAGAGGCCCTGGCGCCCCTACTGCCGGGAGCTGCGCGCGGGGCCCTCGGAGAGGCCTGGCGCGGGAGTGCCGCTGTACATGCTGAGGCCCACGGCGCTCTGTTCCCTGGGCGCCGCGGCAGGGTTCACCAGGCGCTTCCTGTTCTATTGGCTCGTGGGCCGCCTGTTCACGGATCTGGACCTGTACGGCTTCACGAGCGACAGCCTTGAGGAGGTGGCGAGGGCGGGGGTGGCGAACCTGAAGTTCGAGCAGCTGGTGTACAGGCTCGCGTTCGAAGAATCGACTACGGTGGAGACCCATGCCAAGAAGTACCCTGCTTTCCTCCAGGGTGCCCTTGGTTTCTTGGGTTACGATGGTTTTGCTATGGAAAGCGTGACTACTCCACACCAAACATCGATGGACGTCCTGCGGTCTCAGGGTTGGGCTTCTTGTGGCAGGTCTCTTTGGACTGGCCTCCTGCACACGTAAGAGTGACCTTTCGCCGGAGTGACCTTCGGTGCAGGCCCTGTGGGGCCCCCACCGTCGCCGAACGCAATGCGCCAGTAGCGTCCTGCGCGCTGGTGCTTGGTCCCCCCGCGGCCCCCGACAAGCCGCGCACCGCCAGGCCACCCTCTCCCCGAGGGCCGCCTCCTTGCGTGCAGCCGAGCAGGCTCGCGTTCGAGGAGGAGAGCGGCAGGCTGACGTCGGAGTTCGGGAGCGCCCTCGGCAACGCCAGCACCTCGGGCCCGGCTCCTCCTGCAGCTCGGCCAGCCACGCCCACCCCGGGCATCCGCGTCGACGAGCAGGACGTCTGTCGGGGGCGGCACAGAGGAATGTGATGACTAGGGGGGAGGGGGGATATCAGGGCGGGGGCCATGAGATCTCCAGAGACTTCAGGGCGCCTCTTTTTATTTCAATGCGTCCCTGGCCCCCCCTGGGCCGCGCACATGTCGCCGGCCATGATTTGCGCCCCCCCCCCCCTCTTGGACACCCCCCTCCTCTTGGCCGCCCCCGAGTCTACGAGCTCGGTTGTCCACGCGCCAGGCGCCTTCCTCGATGCACGGGCGCCTCTGGCGCCCATGGGGGCGCAGGAGAAAGCTGTCGCGTGGGCTGAGTCGCCAGCCTCCCTTTGCTGAACCCCTGCCCAGGACGATGCCGAGGTGACCACGACGACGACATCGGCGACGCTCACCTCAACGACTGCGCTCACGACGCTCACGACGCTGGCGATCCACGCCGGGAATCTTTCCAGATCCACAGATCTGGAGGCGTGCCCCCGAGGATCTGGCGGGGCGCCGGATGCGGATAGTTTCCGCCCCCCCCGGGGGCTGGGCAGGGGCCCACACCCGGCGCCCTGCGAGGTCCTCGCCGTGCACGCCTCCAGGCTGGCGGAAATAGGCGTCGACTACACGCAAGAGTGATCTTTGGCCAGAGTGACCTTTGGTGCGGGCCCCTTTGGGGCCCCCCCCCATCGCCGAACGCGATGCGGCAGTGGTGCCTGGCGCGCTCGGGGTGGGCCCCCCCCGCGGCTCCCCGAAAGCCGCGCACCAGAGGTGCCTCTTGCCCAGGGTCGCTCCACCACGTGTGCGGCAGGCTCGCGTCGTGTCGACCGGCGGCGACCCCAGCGTGGGCGGTCGAGGTTGGACGCCGCCAGTGGCCCAGAATCGGCCAACATGGAAGGAGTTGGCGATCGCGAAGCCGCCGATCCTTCAAGGCTGAACGATCGACGCAGTGTCATCAACCAACGCTGGGGTCGACCCAACACGAACCCTTGGTAGCCGAAGACAGGCGACGCAGGAGCGTGTTTCTTTATTGCTTGGGGCATAATGGGCATTATAGACCCCGGCCCCCCCTCCCCCCCCTCTAACGTAACGCCCCTCCCCCCCAGTGCGCTCTGGGCAGTGCCGCCGTGCGCACGGCGGGGGGGAGGCGTTACACCATACCCCCCCCCTGGCCCCTCCCCCCTCTGTAATGCCCACTAGCGCTGAAAATAAAGCATACGTGTTGAGCTCCGTGCCAACACGCCACGTGCTGCGTGCTGCGTACCGGCGCAGCAGTAGAAGCTCTGGGCTCTCCGGCCACGCGCGGAGGGGGGGGAGGGGGGGGGGGCAGGGCGAGGGGGGAAGGCTTCTCGGAAGCACCCCTGCTTCTCCGAGGGCACGGGCCTATTGTGCGTATCGAAGCAGCGCGCTCCAGGCTGCTCTGGCCCTCGGCGGCGGCGCCAGCAGCGAGGCAGGAGCCCGCCCCCGGCCCGGCCGCGATGGCTTGCCGGCGGCCGCTGCCGGCTGCTGGCGCAGGCGGCGGGGGCGCTGGCCGAGCTGCGGGCCGCCTGGCGTGTGCCCCGAGGGGCCGCCGGGGGCCTTCGAGGTCACCGGTGTGGACCTGCGCACGCGGGCCTACGACCAGCCCCCCAGACCCCTCGCGTGGTGAAACCAGCACGGCGGGGGTTTGTCGCCATCCTCCTCCTCCTCCTCCTGCTCCTCTCTCCCTCCTCCTCTCCTCCTCCTCCCTCCTCCTCCTCCTCCTTCCCCTCCCCATCCTGTCTTAGCATCGTTGGTGAGTCTTGGGTTTCCACTGGTCCTCCCCTCCTCCTTCCTCGTCCTCCTCTTCCTCCTCGTCCCCTCCTCCTCCTCCTCCTCCTCCTCCTCCTCCCTCCTCCTTCTCGCTCCCGCTCTTTCCCTCCTCCTCCTCCTCCTCCTCCTCCTCCTCCTCCTCCTCCTCCTCCTCCTCCACTTTGGCTCAAGCGTTCGCATGCCTGGTGCGCGGCCCGCCGTCCCTGGGATGGAGGCCGCCACGCGACGGGCCAGAGGGGCTCCCGCCCCCGCGCTGGCCGCGGCCCTCGTGGAGGCTGCGGTGCGCGGGGCGGTTGCCGCGCAGGCGCCGAGGCGGACGGTCGCGGCGGTGGCGCGCTCGGCGGTGTCGGCGGCACTCTTCGGGTGCTCCGCGCTGCCTGTGCCGCCCGCCGCCCGCGGCCCTGCTGAAGACGTACCTCGTGAACAGGGTGATAGTCCTCCTGATGGCGGAGATGTGGCGGCCGCCCACGCTCGCGCTGCGAAGCGTCGGCGCCGCCGTCAGCGCCGCGCTGCGCGGCGGGCTGCCGCCAGGACGGTCAACGACATGCACGTGGAGGAGGAGGAGGAGGTCCTGGACGCGGAGGCCACCGCGGCGCCCGCAGCCACTGCGGCGGCGCGCGGTGCGGCGGGTGATGCTGCCGCGGACGGGATGGCCTACCTCGACAACGACGCTTGGGCCGACGACGCTCGTCGCGTGGTCCCGTGGGTCGCCACCGCGGCGGCCGCTCCCCCAGCGGCGCCCTCGGCGCCTCGCTCGGCCGCGGCGCCCTCGGAGGCCCCTGCGGTGCCCTCGGCGGCGCCCTCGGCGCCTCCCGCGGCGGCTGCGCCCTCAGGGGCCCCCTCGAAGCTCTCGGAGGCCCAGGTGAAGAAGGCCCGCGAGGCCAATGCGGTGCTCGCGCGTCGCCTCTTCGGGGAGGCCGTGGCGCAGTCGCCGCCCCCCGACCCGCGATCTGCTGCTGGAGGCAGTGGCCGACCTCACGTGCCGCGCGGCGCGGGAGCGGTCGCCGAGTGCTCCTGGGTGCAAGCGTGGAGCTGGCGGCCGCCATGGGCGGTAGCCGGTCGTGCATCGTGGTGTTCGACTTCGGCGAGCACCTGCCGCTGGCGTGCGTGACCGTTGTTCGCGTCGCCCTTCGGCATCCATGTCGAGCTCACCTGAGCTCGCGCAAGCTGGGCGTGTTCGTCGTGGCCCATGGCGTACCCCGACCCTGCGGGTTGGGCGGGCGTGTGGGACACGACGCGCACGCCCAGCGAGCGCAACCCCCCATGTGCTGCTCGCGCTTCGGACGGCGCTCTGCAGCCACTGCTCCACTGCTCCTCCTCCTCCTCCTCCTCCTCCTCCTCCTCCGCCTCCTCCTCCTCCTTCCTCCTCCTCCTCCTCCTCCTCCTCCTCCTCCTTCCCTCCTCTCCTCCTCCTCCCCTCCTCCTCCTCCTCCTCCTCCTCCTCCTCCTCCTCCTCCTCCTCCTCCTCCTCCCCTCCTCCTCCTCCTCCTCCTCCTCCTCCTCCTCCTCCTCCTCCTCCTCCTCACTCCTCATCCTCCTCTCCTCCTCCTCCCCTCCTCCTCCTCCTCTCCTCCTCCTCCTCCCTCCTCCTCCTCCTCCTCCTCCTCACCTGCGTCGGCCTCCAGGGGCCCTTGCCGGGCCCCGGGACCGTCAAAGAACGACTCCAGATGAAGAACCGGTCCCGGCGAAGTGATCCCGACCTGTTGGGAAAAAATCACGACGTCGGGGGTCTGGGTCAGGTGCCACGACAGGGGGTGGCAGGCATAGGCGCCGAGCGCGTTCCACTGCACGCAGGGTGCCTATACTCGCAGACGTCCGAGGAACACATGCCACATGCCTGCCTCGGTGCAAGCGATCGTATGCAGATGCCCCGCGGCGGATCCAGGCCATCTTCGAGCAGTTCCTTTGCGAGTGGTGGAACGCGCGCTCCTGCACAGGGGGGATGCATCGCCCCCCAATCGCCCACTGATCGCTGGATAGGGGCCCGGCAGCCCCAACCGGCCCAGGGAGCTGGCGGATCCACCGTCGGGGGCCCATCGCCGATCCCTCGGCGCGGTGCATCGCCGACTCCAGCTGGAGGCGCCCCCTCCCGTGCCAGTCCCCCCCCTATCGCTGCCCCTGGCGCAGACGAGCAGCTGCTGGCCGAGCTGCGGCGCTACGAGGAGGCCCAGCAGCGGCGGCGCGCAGCAGAGGCGGGGGCGGCGGGAGGCCCAGGGGGCCCGCCAGGGGGGCGCGGGGAGGGCCTTCCCGGGAGCCCCCCCACCCCGCGCCGCCTTCGGCAGCGAGGGCGCCGACTCGGGGACCCCGCTGGGCCTTGGAGCTGCCCGGATGCGCCCGTGTTGGAGCGCAGCACGCGCTGTGCTCACAGCGTCCTCGGCAGCACGCTGCGCGTTGTCTCGGCGCGTGTTGGCCCACGTGTTGGGCGAACGCATCGCGCCAAGAGCGTGTGTCTTCATGGCTTGGGGCATAATGGGCATTATAGCCCGCGGCCCCCCCTCCCCCTACCCAGAGATCCAAGGTAATGAAAAAATCAAGACGGAGGTTTTCCGCAAATTTCGGCCCCCAGGGGCCCTCGCCTGGCCCCGGGACCGCCAAACAACGATTCAGGATGAAAAGCCGGTGCTGGGGAAGGGGTCGAGATTTCCAGGGACCGCGTATGGAAAAAACACGACGTCGGATCTTTGGGTACAACGTAGCGCCCCTATACCCCCCAGTGCGCTCCAGGCACTGCCGCCGTGCGCACGGCCCCGGGGGAGGCGTTGCATTCTAGCTCCCGCGCTGGCCCCGCCCCCCTCTGTGATGCCCATCGTCGCCGAACATACAGCCACGCGCTCTAAACCTACGTTGGCAGTCTACACGTGTCGAGCTCCGTGCCAGCACGCCACGTGCTGCGTGCTGCGTACCGCAGCAGTATAAGCTCTGGGCTCTCCGGCCGCGCGCGGAGGGGGGGGGAGGGGGGGCAGGGGGAGGGGGGAAGGCTTCTCGGAAGCCCCCCTGCTTCTTAGAAGGGGCGGGCCTTGTCTGCATCGAAGAAGAAAAAAAAGAATAAACATGAGCTTTTGGCGCTCGGCGCGGGTTTCTTGGATCCGCGCTGCGGCCCCCTCCCTGGCGCGCGGAACGCGCCATTGGGCGGCGCCGAAGGCGCCGCCCGGGGGCCCCAGCGCAGATCCAAGTCCGCGCGGAGCGCCAAAAGTCTACGAAAGTGGCGACAGTTGCGCAGATCGCAAGCCCCCAAGGGGGCGGCGAGAAACCGAGGTGATCCGCGTGGGACGTACCTCCGCTAGGCCTCCCAGGAGCCCACGAAAGTGGCGACGGTTGCGCAGATCGCAGGCCCCCCAGGGGGCGGCGAGGTACTGTTCGTGGCGTTTCTGCTCTTCTTTGCTGCAGGTGCAGGGCCGGCGCCTTCTAAGGAGCAGCCTCCTTCTGAGCAGCCTCCCCCCTCCCTCCCCTTACGCCACCCCCCCCCCCCTCCTTAGTGCGCGCCGCCCGGCCCTCTGGTGTTCGGGCCGTGCCTCGGATCTGGATCGTGGAGCCCGTGCGTGGCCGGGGCTCGCGGCGGCCGGAAGGGCCCCTGCGCTCCCCGGTTCGGCAGTCGTCGAGCAGTGGCGAAGCGTCCTGGCGCGCCTACGGGTCCACCAAAGAATGCTCTAAGAACCCTTGGTGGTGTGCACGAGATGTTCTTAGAACATTTCTGACTGAGTCTGTCTTGTTTTTAACGCATCGGGCTTATGTTCTAAAACTATTGTTTTGCTCTTAGAACATGTTTGTGTTCTAAGAGAATTTCGTGGTAGGCCTATAGGAATGCCGGGACGGTCGGTCCCTGCTCAATGGTAGCACGATGCTTTTAGGAAGTATTCTCAGAAGCCTCCGATCCCCTCCAGGATGGCTCCTGGCCTCTGAGAGATCAGGCGGTCGCAAGCATGGATCAAGGGGGCGTGGATTAGCGACGGGTCCCGCTCTCATTCGAAATCGCGGATATCGGCCGCCGAGCGAGGCGGCACGGGCCGCATTTTGGGGAGGGCACCTCCCCCGATCCATGGATTTGGCGACCGCGCGCCAAATCCACGGATCGCTAATCCATGCCTGCGCGCCCCCTAAGAGAGCAGCTTCCCTCGCACCACTCTCTGCGCGCCTCCAGCAGAGCGACTGGACGGAGGCTGCCAGCAGAACTTTCGCGTCCGCCCGCACCTGCCTCGAGAAGCTGGCGCACGTGAACGCGAAGGACGTGCTGGCGCTCCGGGAGACGTGGACGGATGCCGACACGGACCTCCTGCGGAGGCTGCCGAGGAGCAAGAAACGAGCCACGCACATCGAACCTGGGCGTTGCGGTGAATTTTGATCGACCTCCGCCATGTTGGGGGATTGAAGCTGGGGTCGGCGGTTTCAGACAACACGTGGTTTCACGGCTCCGAGCCCTCGAGCTCCCCGTGCTCGCCGTCTGCGGACAGGGCCGACGTCAAGCGTCTACTAGGCCCGCGCGCACAGATCTGTTTTGTCGGAGGTCGTCGGGGGTACCTTGGGTCGGCGATGGACCCCCCCCCCCAAACGTTAGCGGTCCTACGAGGAGGACGAGGACGAGGAGGAGGACGAGGACGAGGAGGAGGAGGAGGAGGAGGAGGAGGAGGAGGAGGAGGAGCAGCGGGGGTTCAGCGCCGACAGAAGAGATCGGCGTGGACCTCGTCAAGTCTTGTCTGTGCAGTTCTTCCCTGTGAGGGCTCCGGCCCAGGGTTCTCTGTGTTGTCGGGCTTTTGGCCCCAGACGGGATGGGTGTAAAGATACTTGCGCGAGGGGAGGCGCCAATTGGGGGGGGCATCCAACGTCCGCCTCGGCGTAGGTACACTTAGCACCAGCTGTCACGTGTGTCAAGGCCAGGGTCCGCAGGGAGGTATCGAACATGGGGCTGGCGGACTCTTCACAGTAAAACATACGCGCACGGAGGGGGTAGTGTTCAACATGCGCTTGGCATGTGTGCGTGTGGCACGTGTGTTCACGCGAGTGGGTGCCAAGGGGTTGTGACGAACATGCGCCTGGCACGTGTGTATTGGGCCAGTTGTTTAGCATGTGTAGGCGTCAACGGGGGTGTCGGACATGCGGCCAGCGGATTCCTCACCTGTACAAATACGTGTGCGGGGGGAGGGTCGAACATGCGCCTGGCACGTGTATGTCTGGCATGTGGCTTCACGTGTGTGGACACCAGGGGCGCTGTCGAGCATGCGGTGGTCGGATTCTTCACAAGTGCAAGCATGTGCGCGGAGGGGGTGCTGTCGAACACACATCTGACACGCGCTTACTTGACACTTGTTTTCGCACGCGTAGGCGCTCAGAGGGTGGCTCGAACATGCGGCTGGCCGAGTATAAAAAGACGTGTGTGGAGGAGGTGATGTCGAACATGCGCCTAGATCGCGTACGCCTAACTCGATTTGCCATCCATGTAGGCGCCAAATGGGGGTGCTGAGCACGCGGCCAGCGGACTCTTCACACGTGCACATCCGCGCGCGGAAGGGGTTGTGTCGAATGCGCCTGCATTCGGCACGTGGCTCCAGGCCCTTTGGCCTAGGCTTGATCTGGCCTAGGGCTTGATTTCGATCCGATACTCGCTCTTCCCCCATCTCTGGCTGTTCCCAGGGAGGCCTCAGGGAATGTGAGATAACCTGTATCGTCTAAGCTCTGTGCAAGCAAATTCATTACAACTGTAGCCATGGAATGACCTTCAGGGCCGATCCGCCCGTAGAATGACCTTCGTGTCCGATCCGCCCATAGAATGCCCTTCAGAGCCGATCCGCACACAGAATGACATGTGGGGTCGATCCGCCCATAGAATACCCTTCAGGGACTTCCGTGCGTGCTAGAGCCCCATCAGCGCACGTCGCCGTCGTGAATTAGAAACACGGGCCTGCCATCCGTGCCACGATAAGTTTGGAGCCGCACTGGCCCCAGGCTTTCTAGCGAGGAGCCAAAAAACTGGGAGCCAGGGCCCTGGAGCAGTCGGCGAGGATGCGCGTCCTGAGCCTCGTGGCCGACGGAACTGGCGTTAAGCCGGGCACGTCCCCCTACAGGAGGAATATTCAAAAATATGTTAGAAACAGTCTAGGGACGATTTTTGATGTTTTAATTATTTTGCATCTTATTTGAGTATTTGAATGGCCTCTGGCCAGTGCCGCCGATCCGAGGCGCTCCAGATGCTGGTGGTTGACACGACGACGCCGGCGACGACGACGACGACGACGACGACGACGATGGCGACCTCGACGCCGACAACGGACAACTTACGTCTAACGGGAGGAGGGAGGCGGGGGGCGGGAGGCGGAGGCGGGAGGAGGGGGAGGGAGGATGGAGGAGGGAGGAGGGAGAAGGGAGGAGGATGCGGAGGAGGCGGCGGAGGAGGAGGACGAGGAGGAGGAACAGCAGGAAGAGCAGGATGAGGAGGGAGGAGAGAGGAGGATGATGAGCACGAGGATGAGGATGAGGATGGGGACGATGGCTATCATGATGATGATGATGATGATGATGATGATGATGATGATGATGATGATGATGATGATGATGATGGTGATGGTGATGGTGATGATGATGATGCTGATGCTGATGCTGATGCTGATGCTGATGCTGATTATGTTGGTGCTGATGATGATGATGCTGATAATGATTATGATGCTGATGATGATGCTGATGGTGTTGTTGATGCTGATGCTGATGCTGATGCTGATGCTGATGCTGCTGCTGCTGCTGATGATGATGATGGTGGTGGTGGTGTTTTTGATGATGATGATGATGATGATGATGATGATGATGATGACGATGATGATGCTGCTAATGCGGAAGAGGAGGAGGAGGAGGAGGAGGAGGAGCAAGGAATGATAGGATGATGATGATGATGATGATGATGATGATGATGATGATGATGATGATGATGATGATGATGATGTTGCTGACGATGATGCTGATGATGATGATGAGGAGGAGGATGATGATGATGCTGATGATGAGGATGATGATGCTGATGATGATGAAATTTATGATGATGATGTAGATGATGATGCTGATGATGCTGATGCTGATGCTGTTGATGCTGGTGCTGATACTGATGCTGATGAGGATGATGCTGCTGCTGATGATGATGATGATGATGGGGAGGAGGAGGAAGAAGCGGAGGAGCAGAAGGAGGAGGAAGGAGGAGGAGGAGGATGAGGAGGAGGAGGAGGAGGAGCGGGAGAAGGAGGAGGAGGAGGAGGAGGAGGAGGAGGAGGAGGAGGAGGAGGAGGAGGAGGAGAGGAGGCCGGGACCAGGACCGAGAGCCGGGACGTCGGAGCGGGCCGGGAGTTAGGGCTAGGGCCAAGGCCGGGGCCCTGAGATGCTCATAACCAAGTTCTGGCAGTTCAAGAGAAGTCGTGGAAGTTGGGTTAAAGTTGTGGAAGAAAGTTGTGGAATATAGCTTTTCACTGTTTTGCTTTTTTTTTTTTGAAATTTCCCCCTATCTTAAACCACTCTATCCCCTAGCTTCCCCTATCTTCAACCACTCTACTTCCTGTACGTTTGCAATTTACAAAAAAAACGCTGCGAAAACAGATGTTTACCTAACAGCGTTTGCTGATAGGTTTCTAGTAGGGTCAAAAGAGAGCATCATGACTCCTCAGGGGGGTCTGGCGGGTGCCGGGGAGGAGAACCGGGAACAGAACCGGGAACAGAGCCGGGCTCGCTTTTCGCCAACAGTCACACACTTCGTGCTCTTCGACCTCCCAGAACTCCATTCCCGGGCGACATTCTGAATGCCCGGAGCCAACTGTAGGCCACTTCGTGCTCTTCGACTTCCCAGAACTCCATTCCCGGGCCACATTTTGAATGCCCGGAGCCAACTGTAGGCCACTTCGTGGTCTTCGAGTCCCCAGAACTCCACTCCCGGGCCACATTTTGAATGCCCGGAGCCCACTGTAGGCCACTTCGTGCTCTTCGAGTTCCCAGAAGTCCATTCCCGGGCCACATTTTGAATGCCCGGAGCCAACTGTAGGCCACTTCGTGCTCTTCCACTTCCCAGAATTCCACTCCCGGGCCACTGTTGCTGCTGCTAGTGTAGCTATTGCTATTGCAACTACTGGCAGTGCCACTGCGACTGCCGCTGATGTTGCCACTACGACTGCCACTGCGAATCCGAATGCCAGGCTGAGGCTGAGGCAGGCTGAGGCTGAGGCCGAGGCCGACGGCAGACTGAGGCTGAAGCTGAAGCAGGCTGAGGCAGAGGCAGGCTGAGGCTGAGGCTGATGCTGAGGCAGGCTGAGGCTGAGGCTGAGGCTGAGGCAGGCTGAGGCTGAGGCAGGCTGAGCCTGAGGCCGAGGCTGAAGGCAGACTGATGCTGAGGCTGAAGCAGGCTGCGGCTGAGGCTGAGGCAGGCTGAGGCTGAGGCTGAGGCAGGCTGATGCTGAGGCAGGCTGAGGCTGAGGCTGATGCTGAGGCACGCTGAGGCTGAGGCTGCGGCAGGCTGAGGCTGAGGCCGAGGCTGAAGGCAGACTGAGGCTGAGGCTGAAGCAGGCTGAGGCTGAGGCTGAGGCAGGTGGTGCTATGCCTGAGGCTGGCTGCGCTGAGGCAGGCTGAGGCTGAGGCAGGCTGAGGCTGAGGCTGATGCAGGCTGAGGCTGAGGCAGGCTGAAGGCTGAGGCCGAGGCTGAAAGGCATGCTGAGGCGGAGGCTGAAAAAGCAGGCTGAGGCTGAGGCTGAAGCAGGCTGAGGCTGAGGCAGGCTGAGGCTGAGGCCGAGGCTGAAGGCAGACTGAGGCTGAGGCTGAAGCAGGCTGAGGCTGAGCCTGAGGCAGGCTGAGGCTGAGGCAGGCTGAGGCTGAGGCAGGCTGAGGCTGAGGCCGAGGCTGAAGGCAGACTGAGGCTGAGGCTGAAGCAGGCTGAGGCTGAGGCCGGCTGAGGCTGAGGCTGAGGCAGGCTGATGCTGAGGCTGGAACTGTGACTGCCGTTCACTGCGACTGTCATCGCGAATGCGACTACGACTGCGAGAACAGCAGAATTCTACAACTGGATTCCCATCCGAATCTTAAGGGGAATGCTTCCAGATATGCTCCTACACATCGCTGTTAGGTTGCTTTGCCGGGATAATTTCTTTTGTTGAAATGTCCCCCTATCTTAAACCACTCTATCCCCTAGCTTCCCCTATCTTCAACCACTCTACTTCCTGCACGTTTACAATTTACACCAAAAAAACGCGCTGCGAAGACAGATTCTTACCTAACAGCGTTTGCTGATAGGTTTCTAGTAGGGTCAAAAGAGAGCATCATGACTCCTCAGGGGGGTCTGGGCGGGTGCCGGGGAGGAGAACCGGGAACAGAACCGGGCTCGTTTTCAGCCAACAGTCACACACTTCGTGCTCTTCGACCTCCCAGAACTCCATTCCCGGGCCACATTTTGAATAACCGGAGCCAGCTGTAGGCCACTTCGTGCTCTTCGACTTCCCAGAACTCCATTCCCGGGTCACATTTTGGATGCCCGGAGCCAACTGTAGGCCACTTCGTGCTCTTCGACTTCCCAGAACTCCATTCCCGGGCCACATTTTGAATGCCCGGAGCCAACTGTATGCCACTTCGTGGTCTTCGAGTTCCCAGAACTCCATTCCTGGGCATGATTTTGAATGCCCGGAGCCAACTGTAGGCCACTTCGTGTTCTTCGAGTTCCCAGAACTCCATTCCCCGGCCACATTTT
>CAUYUJ010015603.1:46727-183283 GCA_963575745.1 Prorocentrum cordatum | reverse complement strand
TTGCGTTTGAACGCGGTGGTTCGTGCACGCAAGACCGCGGAGGGCGTACATGTACACATGTCGGTGCTCGCTCAGTCTTCACTCTGGAAACCAGGGGGGGGGGGGAAGGAAGAAGCAGGAAGGATGGTGGAGAGGGAGGAGGGAGAACCAGGAGGGTGGAGGGGGAAGCAGGAGGGAGGGAGGAGGGATGGGCCCAGGCGTTCAGGTCGTCGACGGCTCCCTCCCGGTCGGCGCATCGGCAGGAGCTGGGCATGGAGTACCTGGGCGACGGCGACGACCCTCGCGTGGCGCGCAAGGTGGAGGACCTGTCTCCGCCAGCCATCTCCTGGGGGTCCTCCTCCTCCTCCTCCTCCTCCTCCTCCTCCTCCTCCTCCTCCTCCTCCTCCTCCTCCTCCTCCTCCTCCTCCTCCTCCTCGTAGCCATTCTGGCTCAGGGGCCTGGCAGGCGCTGGGACCCGTGCGGAGGCGCCCTCGCGAGCGCCGCGGCCGCGCTGCCCCCCTGGCGCGCGGCATTTGGCGGTGCGATGGGGCGAGGCGGGCGCCACGGGCCCACGGTCCGCCACGGTGCCGCCCTCGCGTCTGTGGGCACTGTGGGCGAGGCCGCCGAGCTCATGCTGCTCCTGCAGGCCAAGGGGCAGTCGGCGGAGCCTTCGCCAGTGGCGGCGGAGGCGCAGGCCGAGGCGGCCACGCGCGCGGGAGGCGGGCAGGAGGGCGAGGGACGCCTTTGCCTCGGAGCCCACGCGCAGCGCCTCGTCGGCTGTGGCGCTGAGCTCGTCGCCGCCCTGGGCGGCAGCACCTTGGCGAAAGGGCTGGAGAAGCTCAGGGACCAGGGGAGGAGGCCTCCACCGCACCTCGAGCGAGCCTGGCGGGGCATTGACACCGCCGCGAGCCTGCTTCGCCACCCGGGCATGGGCGATGAAGCCCTCGACCAGGCGCGGGCGTGGCTCAGTGCTGGCGGAGAGGCCCACGGGATGTCCAAGCTCGTGCACGAGGAGGCGGACTCCAGCGCGCAGGGGCCCAGGGAGAATGAGAGCAAGCTCGAGCAGAAGTCTTCCTGGCAGGAGCTGCTGGGCGAGAAGATGCTGGAGCTGGAGGCGGCAAAAGGCGGAGCACAAGCAGTCCACGGAACAGAAGGAGACCGAGCTGTTGGAGGCAATGCGGATCAAGGCCCAGCTGGTGGCCCATAACGCGGAGCTCCTGATGCAGCTTAGCCAGCAGGACCAGGAAATGCACGTCCTTGGGGAGATGCTGGACGACTCCCAGCAGCGGATCAAGCAGATGGAGACCGAGACGCGTGACCTCGCCAACGTGATCGATGAGCAGGGCAAGCAGATAGAGGAGCTCGAGGAGGCTTTGGACAACTTGCACATGCTCGCCCCGCTCGTGGAGGTCCCTGCCTTCCCCGCTCTGGACATCTTGCAGAAGAAGGGCGAGATCGACGGCGGGGAGGGCCAGTCGCGCAACGTCGAGCAGCAGAACGACGGCGACGCCCAGTGGACCGAGGGCCACACGCGGAGTTTCGCGGAGGGCCAGGGCAGAAAGCTCTACTTAGAGGAGGCAGAGGAGAGCATCGAGGACGGCCAGGTGCGCACAGTGGACGCGTACTTGCAGGTGGCCCTCGGCAACCAGCAGAGCATCGTGGAGTACCAGGGCCGTCCCCAGTGCGCCCACGAGACGGAGCAGAGCGACGGCGACGCGCAGACGGTCCATGCGCGGTGGGGGGCCGCACAAACAACCCCCAGCTGGTGCGCGCCGAGGCGCGCGACAAAGTGGCAGCCCAAGACTTGAGTCTTCCGAATCATCTACATATGGAAGATTCTGTCGTGTCTTGGAAATAATAAAAATAAAAATAAAAAATAAAATTAAAAATTGTTATATTAATTCATAATATAATATAGTATTCATAAATGAATAAATTCATAATAATATATTATAATATAATAAAAACAAGTATAACACTAAGTACAGATTCAGGCACATCCAGAGCCACTCACATCCACAATCACCCACATTCATTCAGACTCACTCGGCACGGTCCAACGCGCGCCCTGACGGCCTTAGCCGCCTCCGCCGCCGCCGCCATCACCGTCGTCGTCGTCGTCGTCGTCGGCCTTCGGGGGCTTTCCGCGTCGCCATGGCTGGGCGCAGCCCGAAAGATTTATGCGTTTGGACCCCAGGAGGGGTCTGGGGACCTAATTGAGCGGTCTTCGGCCGAGGTCGCCGTCGCCGTCGCCGGCGTCGCCGTCGCCGTCGCCGTCGCCGTCGCCGTCGCCGTCGGGCCGTCGCCGTCACCGTCGCCGTCGACGTCGTCGTCGTCGTGCTGGCCTCTTCTAGCCTTTGGCTCTGGCCCTGGCCTCCCCGACCTCCGGGCCGGGCCTCCGGGCTCCTGGCGGCCATCGCCGGCCGCGCCGCGGCGGCTCCATGCTCGTTGGCCGCGGCCGGCGGCAGGCAGGATGTTGTCTCTCCGCGACATCCTAGCCGCCGAGCCCACGGGCAGGGGCAGGGGCAGGGGCAGGGGGGGCCGCGAGGCCCGAGCATGGTCGGCGAGGTATGCGGGGGAGGTCAGGCACGCCCGCGTGCTCGAAGATCGGTTGAAGGCCATGGAGCCGCTGGTGCACTCGTGGAACGACCAGGTCCTCCGCGGCGGTGACACGATCCAGGCCGCCGCAGACGAGGGCGGCGGCGGTGGCGACGACGACGACGACGGAGGCGGTGACGACGACGACGACGGCGGCGGCGGCGGCGGTGACGACGGCAGCGACGATGACGGCAACGGCAACGGCGTCGACGACAACGACGTCGATGATGACATGATGACAAGGAGGAGGAGGAGGAGGACGACGACGATAACGGCGATAGCGACGAGGATGACGACGACGACGACCACGAGGAAAATTAGGAACTAGGACCCAACTAGGACGACGACGACGACGACGACGACGACATCCGACGACGACGGTGTCCGCGCAGGTCGAGGGCGTCGAAGAGGGCGAGTTCGGCCAGCACCAGCACCCGAACACTTATCGGACGGCGGGCATTTTGTCCGTCGCTTGGAAATCGCTGGCCAAGGATGTGAACATCGACCACGGCCTGAAGGCTCCGTGATTTTTCTTGCTCCTCCCTCTCTGTATCTGCATATCCTCATCCTCCTCATCCTCATCACCCTGATTCTCCTCTCCTCTCATCCTCCTCCCCCTCCCTCGTCCTCCTCATCCTCCTCCCCTTCTCATCCTCATCATGTTAACCCTCATTATCCTCTCCCGTTCCGTCCTTCTCAACCTCCTCTCCCTTCTCTTCCTCCATCCCGTGTCCTCGTCATCTCTTTTTTTTTTTCTCCTCCTTCTCCTCTCTCTCTCTCTCTCTCTCTCTCTCTCTCTCTCTCTCTCTCTCTCTCTCTCTCTCTCTCTCCCCCTTCTCCCTCCCCCTCTCCCTCTCCTTCTCCCTCCCCCTCCATCCGCTCCCAGCGTCTCTTTGCCCCATCTTCCATTCGCCCCCTCCCCTCCCTCCCTTTCTCTCTCTCTCTCTCTCTCTCTCTCTCTCTCTCTCTCTTTTTTTTTTTTTGTTTCTCTCTCTCTCTCTCTCTCTCTCCTCTCTCTCTCTCATCTCTCTCTCTCTCTCTCTTCTCTCTCTCTCTCTCTCTCTCTCTCTCTCTCTCCTCTCCTCTCTCTCTCTCTCTCTCTCTCTCTCTCTCTCTCTCTCTCTCTCTCTCTCTCTCTCTCTCCTCTCTCTCTCTCACTCTCTCTCTCTTCCTCTCTCTCTCTCTCTCTCTCTCTCTCTCTCTCTCTCCCTCTCTCCCTCTCTCCTT
Source organism: Prorocentrum cordatum (assembly GCA_963575745.1). Lineage (NCBI taxonomy): Eukaryota > Dinophyceae > Prorocentrales > Prorocentraceae > Prorocentrum > Prorocentrum cordatum. The sequence continues at coordinate 179,479 of CAUYUJ010015603.1, read as the reverse complement.
CTCTCTCTCTCTCTCTCTCGCGCGCGCGCCCCCCCCGCCGCCGCGCCCCCCCCCGGCGAGCCGCGGGGTGAGGGGGAGGGGGCGGGTCGAGGATCCAGGTTTGAGGGGGTCGAGGGGCGACGACGACGAAGATAAAAGGGGAGGGCGAGGGAGGGGGGGGGGGGGGTCGAGGGGGGGCAGCGGACGAGGAGGAGCATATGCGGGGGGAAGAGGAGGGTAGGGGAGGACGAAGAGGAGAATGATGAGGAGGATACGCGCACGTATTTTCTAGCATAGTGAGTTCTCTCTCCCCAGCACCCCGGCTCCGCCTCCCTCCATCCTTGGCCTCTCGCCCACGCTCGACCCTCCGTCGCAACCTCGATCCTCGGATTTCCTCTTCCGATTTCGACTTTCGCCCTCCTCGCATTCTCGCCCGAACCTAGATGGCGCCATGCGCCATGCTCGACCCTCCCCCCCACCCGCCCTTGGCGCGTCCTCCCTGTTCTCCCTATCCCCATCTGCCCCTTCGATGCCATCTTGCCCTTATGCCGTCGAGCCTCGACCCCTACCCCTCCCGGCGATATCCGCCTCCCGTCTTCGACCCCTTCGCCTGCGATCCCTGGTCTGCCCCCCCTCTTCCGCCCGACGCCAGGGCAGTTCCGACAACGCAGGCATGGTGATATGTGCGTCGGCGATCTCCCACTCGGTGCAGGAGGCTTTCCTAGACGGTGCCATGATCGAGGTGAAGGCCTCCGAGGCGATGCCCGTTATCAAGGTGTGGTATGACGCCACGCCGTCGCGCGTCAAGTTTGGTCGTCTTCAGGACTCCTGACGACGACGATCGACGATAGACAACGACGACGACCGACCGACCGACCGACCGACCGACGACTACGACGATCGACGACGACGACGGCGAGGACGACGACGTCTTGCTTTTCGCATTCTCCCCCTCTTTCCATTCCCGCCGCATTCTCTTCCTCGCCACTTCCCCTCCTTTCGCGTTGCCTCCGTCTCCCCCCTCTTGCCCCCCCCCCTTTTCTGCCCTCGCCCCCCCCCGTTCCCCCTGCCGACGCGCCCGCCGATGCCAGGAACAAGTGCTTCCTCACGCCCGGTACGCGGTGCAGGACGAGAAGGGCCAGTGGCGAAGCGTTTCGTACGACAAGTACATCTCCATGTTCGGAGCGAAGAGGCTACTCAGGCGGGGAAGGGAGGGGGGGCTTGTGGTCTTGTGGTCCACGGTGCAGAGGTTAGTTGTTAGTTGACGCGCTTGTTAAGTACATGTTGCGCGTGCATTCGTGTTTGCATTGTGCATTGCTGGCATTCCACGCTGCAACCTCCCCGGGGCCCCATTCGAGTTGTTCTCGGATCTCTGACACTGTGAGAAAGGAGAAAGGGCGGGGTCGGGGGTGCTCCAGGTACGGTATTGTGGATATTCTTGCGGCTGGTGCTAGTCTCGTCTATATCGACGGTGGCGGCGAGCTCAAGGGCGTCCGATCTTTCTCTCGCCCAGTCGTTCTTCAGAGAGGTAATGCTTCATGCTTGTACTCGGCATTGGAGACCGTCGTCCCTCATTTTGGAGTGAATGGCGTTCGAGAGTTGGCCAGATCTCTTAAGTTTGTGTTCTGCTTGGAAGTGCCAGATGCCGCGTCTTGTAACCTTCGGAAGCAAGAGAGAGTGAAACAGGACCTCCCAGACAATGCAGGTTTCATTGCAGGCAAGTGCACGGGCCATCAGGCGAGACGCATCATACAGTGGAAGGAGAAGCAGGTTGTGGGAGATGTGTTCGCTGTGTGTATCACGTGCTCGAATGTGAAGCATCAGAATCGTTTGCAGTCGGCCTTATGGACACTTCTTCAGGATGTTCAGATTATCCCAGGGGATCCGCCTCCACAGTATCGCCAGCATAATCGGTCCGTGTTGCTCCACACAGTTTTTCGACGGGGTGCTTTCGTACAGGGGGAAGCTGACGTCGAGGAGTTCGGCAAGGCATCTGAGGAAACGCTGGAGGGATCCCCGGAGGCGCTAAAACTTCTCGACGCTTTCAATGGAGATTGGACCAAAGAGCAAGTTCAGATATATCTAGGAGATCGGACTCTTAGCCCCGACGACGTGCGACTACTTCAGTTCTCGGCTTGTATAGAGTTGGATCTGTTGCTTGGCTCGGAGACCCGTTTGCCCAGCATTGATGATTGGTTCAGCGTTGCCGATGCAGCTGGTCGCGTCTCCGTGGGCATCCTCATGCATGGTCTGCTCCCTCGGGTCATGCGGAAGGGGCTTCCGCGATGGGAAGGTATGGGGGGTGGACTGCTTAGTTGCCGGTGCCCCCGCGGGGTCAGGGGCGCGGGGATTGGGGAGGATTTGGATTTCGGGTTGGAGCTCCTCGCCCCATGGAGGTAGCAGGTAGCCTCACTTGGATGGTGGAGGAGGGGGGACTTAAGCGAGCGAGGGGGCAGAGGGCACGGGGGGGGCGGGTTCGAAGGAGTTGGGGGAGCAGGGCCGGAGGAGGAACGGGGAGGCAGGCATGTGAGTAGTCCCCCCCCCTGGCGGACATGCTGCCGAACAACGCGCCGAACCCCCGGGGCGGCCAGGGCGCTGGGAGGTCTGTCGACATGGGGGCCCAGGAGCGTTTGAAAATCCAGAAGAAGGCTTGGAGGTCGAAAAAGTTCTTCGAGAGCGAATCGAGGACGCTTCGATGTGTCGGGCTTTCTGTTATTGGCATTGCGGTTGAGCATTTGATTGCGCGCACTGACTACTTAGATGAGCGCCAGAAGGGCTTGTATGACCTCGCGGTGCCCCATCTGAACCCGTTCGTGAAATGTCGTGCTTGGCTCGGTAAGCTCGTTCAGAGCGGTCGTAGTCTTGATTCTCCGCTTCGCCCGCTCTTCGACCATTATCGTTCTGGCGACGCAGTTCCAGAGCTTACTTTGATGCGGCTCTTCGTGGGGCAAGCGTTGGATATGGCAGCTCAGACTTGGTGGCGCTTCCTCGCGCTCCACGATCTTCCGTTCTCGCTCGTCCACGCGGTGAATCGAGCGCTGCCCCAGGGTGCTCGCCAGCAGGTGCTGTCGGATGCGTTCTCCAGGCCCGCGTGCTGCGTTGACGACGATTGCACTGCGAAGTTGAGGCGCGTGTACGACGACGATTGGAGAGCAGCTGCAAGAGATCCGAGTTTCGCGAACGGTCTCAGGAGCATCGCTTGGAGTTTCAATTTTGGGAACATGCGGTCTGAGAGATTGCTCGCGCTCATACGGAGGAGCTTGGACGGGAACATGAAGAGTAGCGATATTGAGACTATCTCCAGCAAGGATGGGGGTTGGGCGGGGAGTCGGCAGCACGCAAATGCATGATGCAGCATGTGTATATATATATATATATATATATACACGAGTACGCATGTATTTCTTAGCAGCGCATCGCAGTGCACGATGCATATACTGCATGGCGTGCAACGTAGTGTACCGCTGTCCACCGATAAGAATAATATCACACCTCAGCGCTGCGCGCAATGCGGCGTGACGCGGCATCTTTTGGTTAGCGGGCGGCGGCGCGGCGGCGGCGGCAGTGGCGGCGGCAGCTCCGGCGACGACTCTTGCGGCAGCGGTCTTGCCTGGACCGCTCGTTGTCGGGGGAGGGGAGGGCTTCCTGCAACAATTCCTCACGGAGCACCGCCGCCTTGGCCGAGATGACCCCCGGGTGCTGACGCGCCGCCAGGTGCTCGACATGGGGCTCCCGATCAAGGCGGCCCGCGCAGCTGGAAAGTCTAAGCCATGTGGGATCTTCGTTCATTTCAAGAAGAAGCTGGAGCAGGAGATGATGATAGACGAGGTGGCTGACGACGAGATGGAGAGTGCTGAGGGGGCCCCTGCAGCTGCAAAGAGGAGGCGCCTGAGCCGCGCGGAATACCGTGCTTGGCTCACCGAGGTGTCGGAGAAGTTCGGGGGCTTGAGCCATGACGAGATTCGCGCCTTGCATGCAGAGGTGCAGTTGGCGCACGCCGAGAAGATGTCTCTGCAGGCCGAAGGTGCACCAGATGAATGCTTAGCTTCTTTTGGACTTGGCGCTGCGGATTGCGTCGTCGACAATGTCGTGAGGGCGTTAGGGGGGCCCAACGCCCCCGTCACTGAGGAGGCTTACGATGCCGCTGTGGCCGAATATTTCGGCCTCGCCGAGGGGGACGTCGCCCCGGGCTTCCGCAAGTGCGAGGAGCTCTTCAGGTCGAAGTCGAAGCAGTTGCGCGACACGTTTATCGAGGACCAGGGGGTCATCTTGGACGAAGACAAGTTCGAGTACAGGCAGCTTTGCCCGACGCCCCGCCCAGGGCAGTGGGGGGATGGGGGGAGGGGGGCACAAGGGGCCCCCTCTGATTCATGGCTTGCTCGAGCGCGTGATTGCGCGCGTGCCTTCGCGTGATGATTGCTCGGGCGCGCGCGTGCGCTGCGCGTTATCGTGCGCGCGCGGGCGCCTCTCCTGTCTTCCGTTGGTATCGTTACCCCCTCTCTCTCTCTGCCCCGTCCTCCCCCCCCCTCTCTCTCTCTCTCTCTCTCTCTCTCTCTCTCTCTCTCTCTCTCTCTCTCTCTCTCTCTCTCTCTCTCTCTCTCTCTCTCTTTCTCTCTCTCTCTCTGTGCCGCGCGCCCCTTCTTTTTGTTATTATCGCTCATTGGGCTTCGTCATGCTGCAATGCCTCATCGCTCGACTCATCTCTCTCTCTCTCTCTCTCTCTCTCTCCTCTCTCTCTCTCTCTCTCTCTCTCTCTCTCTCTCTCTCTCTCTCTCTCTCTCTCTCTCTCTCTCTCTCTCTCTCTCTCTCTCTCTCTCTCTCTCTCTCTCCCACCCGTCCCTTTCGCGGCGCCCGCCCCCGGACAGGGATCTCGGCAGTTCGCGTCGCATTCATGGGAGTGATGACGGCGTTGGCGACGATGGCGACGTTGGCGACGACTGCGATGATGAGGGCGGCGGTGATGATGGTAATGGTGTAGTGGCGACGGCGACAAGGAGTAGCACGATGACGAGGATGCCGATGATGGTGGTGACGTTGGTGATGATGCGGGCGATGATGACGATAATGATGCGATATTGCTCAGGATGCCGATGAGAGGGAGGGGGCGCGGGTTGGGGCACGTTTTTTTCGAAGTGGGTGGGTGGGCGGGTGGGCGGGTGGAGGAAGGACTCAGGCATGCGACCGTGACGCGGCAGATAACGATGGTGATGTGATGACGGTGGCGATGAGGATGGGCGATGGGCCGATGGGGAGGATGAGTAGGAGGGAGATGAGTTGGAGTTTAGGGAGGGAGGCGATGGGGGAGGACGAGGAGGAGCATTATGATATTTTTATGGCCGCCATATGGTTCACGGAGTTTATTGGTCGCCTCTTGGGGGTCTACTTGGGTATCGGGTGGGCCTCGGGAGCTCGGTTGTACCTGGGGCCGTCTGGGCGTTTTCGGAGTCCGCCGGAGGAAGCTCTCTGGGTCGCATTGGATTTTCTTTGGGACATCAGGGCCGCCCGAGGGCCTCAGGGCCCTTTCGAGCCAACTTGATATCCGCGTGGGCAAGCGGGGGCCCTCCTGAGGCCCTCGCGGGCCGCGTCGAATCCAGAGGCAACGTTGGAAACTTTCCGTCGGTGCCCATGTCCGCGCGCGCCCATGCCAGGCTGACGTGCCCAGTGGCGCACCCGGGTCTCTGCGCCACGCTCGACGCCGACATCTTGCCGAGCGTGCATGAGGCGTCCAAGGCGTTGAGGGGGGTGCTCAGCCGCGCGTCTTCGGCTGACGCCTTCTGCTTGCTCGCCGAGAAGAAGGGGGAGGATGGCGCTTCCACTTGTGCCGTGCGATATTTTGTCTTGGGACATTTCAGAGGGTCAGGGCCGCGCTTGGCAATTCTGGCTCGCTCTTCTTACTGCCCTCCCGTTCTAAGTTACGACGAGAAGGATGGGGATTTCTCTTGGGCAGTGGACTTGAGCCTGGTTGCGGAGTTGTTCAGGGATCTGTCTGGCGCGGTCGGTGACCCAGGGGGTGCAAGCGCGCAAGCTAGGGCCGCCCCGACCGAGCCAGTCCACATTCATCCCTGTCTCCCTCACGGTGACTTCTGATCGCGTCGATTTCTACCTCCGCCTTGTGCCTTGCCCCCCTTCACCCAGCATGCCCTCGCCCCGCCCCCCGTCTCCTCTCCGCGCCCTCGCCCTCGTGAGCCCTGATGTTCATCGGAATCGAGGCCGCCCCCATCAGCTAGAGGTCGCCAGAGGGGGATGTGGAACTGGTGAGGCTTTGGTTTTGGTTGGGGCTTCGGCAGGCGACATCATGTTATTTTGTTCCGCCGTTCCCTTGGCCAACTTCTGCGACGAGCGCGGGGATAGGTGGGCTGTCGACGAGGAGGCCTTCGAATTATCCATGCAGAGTTGCGTTGTCCTGTACCCTGCCCCCCCGAAAGCCAAAGGCAGCAACGCTGACCAGGACCCGTACATCAAGGCTGTGAATAAGGGCCTGAAGAGTTTGATTCAAAAGCCGCAGAAACACGGCCCCGACGGCGACGGCGGTGTGAAGCTCAAGTTCCCTGGACCTGCCGCCCCTGGCCCTCCTGGCCCTGGCCCTGGCGCGCCCCCTGGACCCGCTGGGCCAGCTCCACCCTGGGCGGAGATCGGCGGGGCCGGCGGGGCCGGCGGCGGCTTCGATTCGGAGGCAGCGGAGTCTGAGGCATCTTCCCAGGAGACTGATGATCCCGAGTGGAAGAAGGGCGAGCCCGCTGGTAAGTTGGGCAAGCCCAAAGGAGGCGCATGCCATTACGTGCCGTTTGGGTGCGGCCAAGTCCTCCTGAATAGAGCAGGTAAGTCATTGGATGCGTTGTGTTACATGTGCGGTGCAGGTTTCGATAGGTCTCGGAAAGAACGCAAGGGGGCCAAGCAAGGCCACACTAAGGCCCAAGGAAGGCCGATGGGCTCGCATTGTGCATGGTTATCTTTGGATTGCCGCGGGGACCCCGAGTGGCACGCGGCCCAATTTTCAGACGCTGGCCTGCCCCGTGATGTCCGGAAGGCCGCTCGCAGGGAAGCGGCGAATTCAGGCGAGTTTACAGAGCTCTTTGAGAGGGAGAGGTCGCCCAGAGCGTCCGAGTCCGAGGGCGAACCCACTCACGTCCCTGTCAGGTCTGCTGGTGGCTAGTTAAAACGTGTCGGCGCGATCGGGGAGTGTGGCGAGGATGATCGGGCAAGGGGGCATATGGGGGTTGAGAAGGAGGGCTCGAAGGGGTCGGAGTAGGAGGGGCGAAAGAGATGGGGGAAAAGGAGGACGGGGAGGGCTGCGGAGGATGAAGGAGCATGGGCAGGGGAGAGCCAGACAGGCGGCAGGCGCCTACACTATTTGATTTGGCCTCGTCACCTCGGATACCTCAGCGGGTAGGTAGCGTTTATTATTTCCCTTTCTCCCCCGCCTGCCCCTGCCGCCTTCCCCCCGAACTCCTCCCGCCATCCTGCCTCCACTGCTCTCGGGGCCATGGGCATGGTTGGCCGCTCCCTCCCCTTGCCCCCTCTCTTGCCTCGCCCCTCTCGCATCGCCCCCGGGGCCAGCGCGCGGGTCTTGCATGTCTGGCACACAGCCAGCGCGAGGGTTAAGACCAGCCCAAGTTCCGCATGCGGTACCCTTGTGTCCTTCGCCTCCTGGTGCGCCACTTTGAGTTGATTATCGTTTTTGGCATCTCCATGGTGCGTGGGCCCCCAGGCCTTCGGCGAACAGGCGGGTGTTCTGCTTCCGCGTTCTTCATGTGCCAAGTGGCAACGTGTCGGTTGCATTTGGCAAGGGCCATCGCCGCCCTCGGAAACGATGGCATACCATGGGCCCCCAGTGGGGCCCCAGCTCGCCGCGTGTCCGAGACCAGCGCCCAGCTTCCGTTCCGCTGCCGAGGTGGTCGGTTCAAGTCGTTTTCGAACCGCGAGGTCTGATTTTTCACTCCTGGGCCCAGGGCCTGGGGCCCAGGGCACCTTCTGGACATGCCCCCGCGCGCGTTCCCCGACAAGAGCTTCGATGATGATACTCCGCTGTCTACCCTCGCGGCGAGCCTTCCGCGGAGGCGCTCGCGATCGCGGGCGGCGGCATCCTCGTCGTCCCCGTCGCGGACCCGCCGGGGCCCGTCGAGGCCGCGGATGGGTGGGATATGCAAGGGCCGCGGCCGCGGGAAGGCCGCCGATCGCTCGGAGGCCCTTGGCAGTCAGGGGGCGCAGACGGAGCCCGAGGGGAGCTTCAAGGCCGCTGGCGAGGTCAAAGGTAAGAGCCTTGACGCCAAAGAGGCGGCCCGCGAGGGGCGCCCGAAGGATGTGGGCAAAGAGAAGAAAGATAAGAAGGAGAAGAAAGGCAAGGATGCCGAGAAGCAGAAGCCCGATAGAGATCACAAGGACAAGGAGGCCAAGAAGGCCAAGAAGCGAGCCAAGAAGCAGGAGAAGCAGGAGAAGCAGGAGAAGCAAAAGGATGAGAAGGGCGATGCGAAAGCGAGTAAGGCACGTAAGGAAGGAAAGGATGCAAAACGTGATAGAGGAACGACGGGGGCAAGTTCGCCTGGCGCGCAGCAGACCGATAAGGAGAAGCCCGTGGTGCCAGAGACTCCTGGCCCCCTGAAGAGGCCAGCAGCAGCGGTCCCTGATGGCGAGAAGGGCGTATCGCCAACGAAGCACCAGAGTTTGGGCCCTAGGCCCTCCTTGGCCGCGATGCGCATGGCTCGGGGCCTGGCGCAGAATCGCAGGCAGCTTCGCGACGGCGGGTTCCTGGACAAGCTCATGGCAGCGTCCGGTGAGGAAGGCGCGGCGGCGGCTAAGGTGGCCGCCGGCGAGGTGCTGGGTGCGCCAGCGGGACAGGGCACCTCCGAGCGGACGAGCGAGATGGCAGTGGCGGCCACGGCTGAGCATGTGGGCTCCATCGGATCGGACCTGGCCGATGCGTCGCAACGCCCAGGGCAGGGGGTCGGGCACCAGGAGGCGGCAGGGACCCAGCCAGACACGCTGGACGAAGATCTGGAGAAACTGATAGCACATGTCAGCCCCAGCGAGTTGGACATGATGTTCGGTGAGGGGGCGAGGCGCGAGCTCGAGAACCTTCCCGATGCGGCTTCAGGAGCCGCGGAGTGCGCGCCGCCAGCTCAGGCCCCCAGCAGCGCTGGCGCTGCGGGCGGTGATGCGACAGGGGCCCCCCATCCAGCTCAAGGGGGGGCCGCGGATGCAGCTCCGGAGGCCGTCGATGCAACGGTGCCAACCCAGGCGCCGGCGCAGCCCCAGCCAGCTCGGGTTCCAGGCGCCGCCGATGCAACTCCACCAGCGCCAGTTCAGCCTCAGACGCAGCCGCCAGCGGTGGAGCCTATGAGCGAGCCTGGCACAGAAAGCGTTCCACCAGCACAAGGTATGCCTGAGACGCCGATGCTGCCGCAGGCGCTGGGGCCCGTCGTCGAGCCCGGCACAGGAGGGGTTCGGGGCTCGGGAGTCCGTCGTCGAAGGAGTCCGTCGTCGAGGGAGTCGATCTTGGCGGAGGAGGGGCTCGGGGCTCGGGAGAGGTCAAGGATCTGATGGGGGCGGCAGATTAGCATATGGTCATATGGGGGAGGGTGGCTGGTCGGGATCGCAGGCATCGGACAAGATCGCTAGATATCATCTTGCGAGGGGGTTGGGGCCAGGGCCAGAGCGTCGCCTCCGCGTGCAGCCCAGTGCGAGGGTGTGAGTTATGCGTGTGCGTCGCGGTCGCAGCCCCCGCTTTGCTGGTCGTCGCCGTCGCCCCCACCTCATATGAATCATGTGGCGCGACGCGCCAAGCCCTACCGCGCTATCCTTCAACTCCTTCTCGACGCACCTCTTCCCCTCATCGGTCGTTAGCATCGCTCCTCCCAAGGTTTCCAGTGCCCCCGCCTTCTCCAATTTACCATTTCCGCCCTCCTCGGGGCATGCTTCCGCTCGCCGACATCCTCTGATTCGCCCCTCTCTCAGCGGCCATGGGCGTTCGCTCCTGTCTCATTTGAGCTCTTGCCTGGGCCGGGGGGAGGTGCCGCGGACATGGACCTGGACCCCTTCGACGCCATGGAGTTCCCCGCGGCCGGGTGGGGCGACGACAGCGATAGCGTGCAAGAGGCGACGGAGCCGATCCTGCAGGATGCCGGATGCCCGTGCGGCTCGTGCACCGCGCGCTGTCATACGTTGATTCCTCTTGGGCCCTCCTCCATTCTCCCACCCCGTTCCCCCTTCCTTCCCCACCCCCCGCATCCTTGCCCCTTATCTTCTCTCCCCCCTGCCCCTGTCCATCCTCTTCGGCCCTTCGGCTGCGCGGCCCGAGCGAGCCTTCCCAATCAGGGAATTGACTCGGCCCCGATGTCAGGGGGGTATCTTCGCCTCCGCCAAGCCGCTCTCGCCGACGATGTTCGGGGCCCGTTGGCCCTCGTGGGCCTGTTCCCCGCATCCTGTAATGCAGTCCTCGATGCTCTTGCCTCTTGCCTGGCATAGTGCGCATAGTACACATGGACATTGTCCGCCGCACTCGGCGATTATCCAGGCGCTGTCTGCCCTCGGTTGTTTCACATATGGGGCCCGGGTGACGCCGCCCAAGGTCATGCGCCCCGTTCATTGTCCATTGTGCTTCGTTTGGCCGCTCAAAGGTGCCGTCTGATGAGGTCTGGGGTCTGGGTTATCGCCCTCTGGGCGCCCGCCCGGAGGGCGCGCGGGCGCGGGGGGAGCTGCGGCAGCATGGGGCGGCGCGGTGAGGAGTAAGAGGGGGGCCAGGCAGGAGGCTCGCTCGCCAACCAGGCCCAGTCAGCATTCTGGATTTAATCCGCCCCCGAGGCCATGGAAATGGGAAATGGTCCGCCCAGCGGCTTCGTTGGAAATGTGAACCCCCTCCCCCCGAAGTGTGGAGGAGCCGCGCGGCCCCCGTCATAGTCTTGTGGGGATGGCATATGTCATATGGCCTCCTGTTTGTTTCATCATCGCTCTCGCCGCCCCCGAGGTCCTCACCCGCCTCCCTCATCTCGGCAGCCCCCCCCCCCCCCCGCGCCAAGCCGTCCCCGTCCTTTCGCGACATCCCCGCCTTGCGCGCCACTCTCTGCTTCCTGGAGCTTTGTTTCTGGCCCGAGTCCGAGTCGATGTTTTTGGGGCAACTCTCTCGGAGGTCACTCGCGCCATCATGGCATCATGGATCCTTACTGGGAGTATCGCGATCGCGTCCGCCATCAGAGCATCGTGCACTGTTCAATTGGCTGGCTACGGATGCTGTCGCGTTCCTGGAGGGATTCTGCGACCCCGCGCATTGTCCTCCAGAACGCCACTCTGCCCGAGTACGTCGCCACTGTCGGGTCAGGGGGGCGAGGCAAATCTGGGGGGCGATGCCCGGGGCGCCCCAATCCCACCATGGACCGCGCGCAAGGGACCGTTGGTGGACTTACTGGATGGCGCGGCCATACCCCGAGCCCGGCATGGATTATTCGGAGGGCAGCGAGCCGCCCGGCGACCGCAGCGACGACTCGAATGCGTCGTATGACTTTGACACTGATTGAGGGCCAGGGGGTGTCTTCTAAGGACGACTGGGCGAGCTAGCCAATTGAATGATGGATGACGCATGGCGGATGACGAGAGGCTGGAGGAGAAGGAGGGGGGGCGATTGGGGGCCTGTTTCGTTGTCCTGGAGTTGGAAGGCGAACATTTCGAGGGCGCTATCATATGGTCGTAACAGAGGGGAACTCAGTGTGCGGGTTATCTCGAGGCTATCTGGTCCACTGGGAGCGCTATTGGGGCGTCCTGGCAGCCTTGTGGGCCACTTGGGGGCGGGGTGCGTCTTGGATCTTGGAGGTCTTCGGGCATTCTCAGGCCGTCGTGGATCCAGGAGGCCCCAGGGGCGCTCCTTGGGCCTTCTCGACCATCCTCTGCTGTTTATGGATGTGAGGGGGGCGCGGCGCCAGGCTCCTCCTGTTTCTCCCCCTCCTCCCCCTCCACCTCGCATCATCGTCCCCCTCCTCCCTCCTCGTCCTCTTCCATCCCCCATCAGTCCAGTCCTGCTTCCCCCTCCTTGTCCCTCTCCCCGTCCTCATCCACGTCCTCCAGTGGTTATATGAGTCTGACTGACTTTCGGGTTACCGCATGCCCGCTCATAGCGTAGCGTATGTTTATGCTGGGTCGTTCACGGACTCCACCGCCTACGACTGGCCCCTTGGGGGCCAGGGCCCAGGGGCCCAAGGGCCCACTGGGGCCAGAGATCGGGCTGTGCTACTCCGAGGCCTCCGAAGATAATCCGAGGTTCCTTTGCATGCGGCATGTAAGAGGCTGGGGCCCTGGGCCCCTGTCGGCGGCCCTCGGGCGCATAGAGGTTTCGTAAGTGCCGCGCGGCAGGCTGGCGGGGGCGCGAGGATAACTGCACGCGGGCATTCACCGCGCCATTACTGGTTGGCCTCATTCCGAGGGGTCGCGCGCGAGGGCGAAGGTAATCGCGGGCCGCTGGTCTCTAGGCGCAGCCGTCCTGTCCGCCCGTAGCCATCTCGCTCAAGCATTGCGTTTCTCGCGTTCGCTTGAGCATCACGCTTGGCGCGTCCTTCGCGCCCCTGCTGAAACCTTCAAGCTTACTTGCCGGTGGCGCTGATGGCGCTGAGCCGGCCAGAGATGCCTCGCTGCAACTACGTGGTGATGGGCGAGGACGTCACTTTGGTCAAAAAAAACTGGTACAACTTGTGGCTCGATCCCCAGCAGACTTGGCTGTTCGTCCCATTCACCACTCACTACCAGAAGATCGGGCCACATGATTACGCCGAGGACGACGAGGGCAAGACCGAGCAGTTCTACCGCGACGCTGCTACGACTGGCAAGATCAAGGAGGAGTTGGCCATCTACCTCTCCGACTACGTGGGGAAGGACATCACGGTGCAGAAGGCTTCGTGCAACCGGTGGTCGCCGCGCGTCCCTGAGCCGAAGGGTGACGCGTTCTCTGACGGCACGTTGGTCACACCGAACGGCTGGCTGTTCATCGGCACGACGGGCGACGAGGACGAGTCGCCAGACCCGTACGCGCAGGGCGATTGCATGGGCAAGTGGCCCTCAGGTGACTACCACGCTGCTTCCCAGGTGAAAAAGGGGACTGAGCACGGCGAGGCGGAGGCCGAGGCGGAGGGCCGCGGCGCGGCTTCAGATGGCGGCTCCACTCAGAAGATCACCATCTTCGTGTCAGAGAACGACGATTGGCACGAGTTCTCGCTTCCACCGAGAGAGGTGGTTGCCGGCGACTCCGCCATCCCGTCGCCGCTGAACGCTGCCAAGCTCAAGAAGATCGTCTCATCGAGTCTGCGCCTCTCGATTGAGAAGACCGACGTCTCCAAGTTGAGGGTCTGGCGCTGCTCCAAGGACGGGGAGGCCGTTGGAGAGCCGATGAAGGGCAACGTCATCATCCAGCCGAAGGCCGTCTACGTCATGGCGTTGAAGCAGGACACGCACGTAGAGACGGTCGACCCCGAGAAGATCGCGAACGACTACCTCGCGAACAACTTCGGCCCGAACTGAGTCGCTACTGGACGGCCGTTGCCTTCTCAAGGCGACCAGGGCCAGGGCCTTGCGCACAGCTTCGAGGCAGTGGTGCTGGGCGAGAGACGCGATCGCATCCACATAGCGTCTCCTTGCTAGCGCGCCCAGCATGCTGGTCGTGCGGCCATAAGAGCATCATAGAGCTACGGACGCCGATCAGCCAGCTCGCGTCGTGAGGCCAGTAGCTCAAAATCGTTGTCTCCCTCCATCGCAACCCTTTCTATTCCAAAGCTTTTCATGCCGATCCCCCCCATCGCCTACAGAGCGCCCCGATTACAGATCACCGATGCCCATGCTTAGGTGGGGCTTCTCGCTAAGTCCGCAGCGTCGTCCCGCTGAGGTCGTCGTCGTCGCCGTCGTCGTCCTCGTCGACGTCTGGGACGCCGTCGTCTGCGTCGTCATCGTCGTCGTCGTCGGCGGCGTCGAATGCTCCTCCGCCTTGTCGACCCTCGCCTCTCTCCGCTCCTCGTTGATCCTCCTGCTCGGTCCCCGACCCGCACTCTGCGTATCATGGGGCGCATATTTCCAGCGAGTATATATATATATAGAGAGAGAGAGAGAGAGAGAGAGAGAGAGACAGAGAAAGAGAGAAAGAGAGAGAGAGAGAGAGAGAGAGAGAGAGAGTTAGAGACACACGCGCACGCACGCACGCGCGCCATCATTGCTCATCAGCATCATAATCATCATCATCATCATCATCGTCATCGTCACCAGCGTTGCGCTCGAGCAGCGCCGCGGCCCCCGGCGGCCGATGGAGGCGCCTCCCATCGAGGCCGTGAGGCCAGCTTGGTTGCAGGGTGCGCGGAATTGGCCAAGGGAACCTTTTGGGCCAGCGAGAGGGGCGTCTCGCCTAGGCGTTTGGCCGCCTGGAACGGTCGCGGGCTTGGACTTGTTCGACGCTCCGTCGACGAGGCATGTTCGGATGCGCGCGGGGCAAAGCCTGGAAGGTCCTGTGGGCTCGGACCCAGAGTGGTATAACGTGCGGCGTTCGATTCGGCGGCAGCCCCGCTGCCCCTCTTGGCCCATGGAGGGGTCCACCCATGGACCGAGATATTGGTGGGCCCCCGGATGGGTGGAGCTCCCGCTCCCCGAGTTACAACCGCTAGATGCGTGGTTCTTTCCATCGCATGGCGTCGTGCCGCAGACTTGGTTCGCACCGCAATGGGGCTCCGCCTCACCAGGGGAAGAGGACCCAAAGTCGGTCGTAATGATATGGCAGGAATGGACGCATACATACGGTCACCACCCCAAGCTCAGGTTCCGACGGACACTAACCACGCAACACCCCTCACACATCACGTACCCCAAATGGGAGTCAAAGCCCCGCCGACACTACAAAACATCGGTTCCCCAGGTTCCTCATCTACGACGTCTTGCTGGACAATGGCGTGCTCGCCCTCGCCGGCGCTAATGCTAATGAGGACCGTGCGCCGCAACCAACCATCGCGCCATCGCCATATCAGCATCATCCACATCATGGAGATAGGGAGAGAGGGAGGGGGAGGGAGAGAGGCATAGGGACAGAGAGAGTCTGGGAGAGAGATAGACATAGGAACGCGATCTATGCATATATGTCTATATAGAGGGATAGATTCACGATGCGCGATTGCAAGGGAGGGAGAGGAGGCGGTGGGCGGGGCATGGGGGTGAGGATGACGACGGGAAGGACGGAGGAGGGAGGGCAGTGGCTAGTCGGAGGATGGGTGAGGCGGAATATCGCGCGGGACGAGTAGTGGAAACATCGACAGCATGCTTTTGCACTTGTTCGCTCAGGATTTGCCCTTGGCGCTCCATAGGGCCCTCTTGGGGCCATATTGTTTTTATTTTGCGTCGGCCGACTTGGTGCTCGCGAGGGGCCCTCCGATGATTATCGGGGGATCCTCGTGTCCTCGCGGCCCGTCGCGGCGATCGAGGGGGCCCTCTTCGGCCCATCGCTTGGGAAGAGTTGGAGGAGCTTATGTTTCGAGCGTCGCTCGGGCACAAAATGGTTCGGTGGGCGGGGGGGGGGGGGGGCCGTCGCGGCGGCATCGGCCTCCCCACGGCGGCGGGTGGGGGGATCGACATGGACGGTCGCGGCGAGTCGCGGTCGCACCCCCCCAGGGGGGGGCGGCCCTTCCAGATCTGGAAGGTCTCACGGGCCACGGGCCCCGCAGCCCATCCCCCGCAGGCCACTTAGGTCCATAGGTGTTGTAGGCCCTAGAGATCTCACTAGGCCCCAGAGATCCCCGGGATCGCAGAGGCCCAAGAGATCCCACCAGGCCCCACAGGTCTCACAGGCCACAGAGATCCGGGAGGCTCCTCAGATCGCCCCGCAGGTCCCGAACATGTTCTGTTGTTACCAGGGTGAATTTCGGTTTCTTTTGTCAGAATATTTTAAGTTTTCGTTTTATTTTTTAAAAGCGCAAATTATATAGTAATCATTTTTTTTATTTTTGTTTTTATAAAAAAAAAACTATTATTTTTTTTCCTCCCCGGTATTTTCCGGTATTTTCAAAAATTGCGTTCCCTGTGACTGTTGCATATTTTTTTAGCCCCCGGTATTTTCCGGTATTTTCAAAAATGCGGTTTTTAAATTATTTGAATTTAATTTTAATCAATTTTTAAAAGAAAATATTATTTAATCCCAACTTCTGAATTGCTCGAAATAATTTAGTTTTTTTGTAATTTGTGTGCACCAGAGGATTCTGGGACACTGGGGGCGCCTCGCGGATTCCTGAGCTGTCGTTTTGTACTACTTAAGCCCCCCAAGGATTCCTGGGGCATCCTGAGGCATCGTGAGGCCACCTGCGCTTGCTGAGGGCGCCTGCAGGCTCTTATGGCATCATGGGGGGTCCAGGTTTCTACGGGATACCTTAGACGACTGAGCTCTTGAAGACCCCTGGGTTATCCAGAGCAGTCCTTCGGGCCCTTTAGAGATTCGGAGGTCTCCCGCAGACCTTTGAGAACCCCTCGAGGCCCCTAAGGGACCCCGTCGATCCCGCGGGCTCCTGGGGTCCTAAGAACTCCCGAGGCCTCCCGAGGCTTCCCAAGGATTCCAGCGGAGCCCTGCCGACTCCTGTGGGACTCCGAGGGGGCCTCCCCATGCTTCCTCAGGCTTTCTGGGAGTCTTAAGTTCTCCTGACGATTGCAAAGGACTTCTGAGGGTTCTTCTAGCGTCTTTAGGGCTCTCGAGGGCTCCTGCAGCATTCTTAGGATTCCCCATTGCCCCTGGGCCCCCTGGGGTCTCTAGAGATCTAGAGGCCCCCATGAGATATTCTGGGGATTCTTGAGGAGCCCAGTGGACCCTCGGGCCTCTTGACTTCTGAGGGCTCCGGGCGGCTGTGCGGGTTGCCGTTTTGATTCGAGCGCCATTGCCTATGGCCCATGGCGCGCTCGCGGTCGCGCGGTCGGCGCGCCGGCGGGCCGGCGGGCCGCTCTGGAGGCGGCCCCCTATGGAGGCGCCGGCGCGCCGGCGGGCCTCTCTGGCGGCGTCAGCAGGCGGCGCGAGCGGCACTGCGCGGGCGCCGTGCTATCTCGATCTCCTCTTCCTCGCCACGCGAGGCCACGCCGCCTCCATGCATGCAGTTGGCGCCGCTTGACCCAACGTTGCCATTCGACATTGACATGGCGGCCGAGTTCGATAAGGACTTTGAGTCGAGGCCCGATCTCTGTCGGGCCATTGGAGCATGCGTGCGGTCTCCTCCGCGCGGGCCGCGCGGGCCGTCGCCGCCCTTAGCGCTGTCGCCGAGGCTGTCGCCGACCTCGGTGCCAACAGAACTGCCGTCGCCGACGGAGGAGGAGATCGCGTCGCTCTCAGCGCCGCTAGCATTGCCGTCGCCGACGAAGGAGATCTTGCCGACCTCTGCGCCGACGCCGGAGGGCGTCCTGAGACTTCCGTCGCCAACAGCATCTACGACGACGGAGGTACTCGAAGATAAAGTTGGTCAGTCTGGATACCTGAGCTTCACGCGTCGCCGCCTCCTGGCGGCCCGTCGACTCAAGAACCCGCAGTGGCCTCGCCGCCAGCCGAGTGTGCCCCGCATCTCGCCTCAGCCGTCGACGCCGCCCTTGACGTCGTGGCCTTCTCCTCCGGCGACGACGCCGTCGCGGTCGCTGACGCGATTGGCGTCGCGCTCGTCTAGTGGCGGCTCTGGCTCTGACTGCCGCGCGAGCGCTGAAAATGTTTGCAATGATGAGAAAGCATTCGACTTCTCAGCATATTGAGGCTTTCCCCCGGCGGGCTTCTGGGGGCCCTTGCTGCTATTGCGGTGCTTTGATGTGGTCTTATCTGATCGGCGTTTTCAATTCTCGTTCGGCCCTCCTTACCCCCTCATCTGCTTCGGGCCCCACGGTCAGCCGCCCGCCCGCCCGGCACCCCCCCCCGCCCAGGAAGTCGTCTTGCCCATCCATGACAGCGACTCCGAGAGCGAAAAGTCCACGGGCAACGACTCCGACCAGCTGCAGGATGGGCGGCTGAGGAAGAGTATGATGATGATGATGAGGAGGAGGAGGAGGAAGAGGAGGAGGAGGAGGAGGAGATGGCGGTGGCGGTGGAGGAGTGGGAGGCGGAGATGACGAGGAGGCAGGAGGAGGAGGGGCAAGGCATGGCAGGTGGGAGGGGGAGGAGCGGGAAGGAAGTGGTGGGGTGCTTCTGGTCCCCCCAACAGTCAGAATCAGCCGCTTCGTTTGTGGCGGGGGTCTCGGGCTTGGCTTGGCCGTCTATGATAGTTTGGCTTTCTGTTTCAGGCGCTATCTTATGTTCAGGTCGGGTATCGGGGGCGTGGCCCGAGGGCCCAAGGGCTCGGGCGGCGCGCCGAACCATTGGGTAACTTGAGCCCATCGTCGCCGCGGCCGCTCGGCTGCTTAGCAAACCCAATGCTGGGAGCTCGGCCGACGGGCCGCCCGTCGCTCGCCTCTCCTCGTCCCCGCCTTCCTCCCCCCCCCCCCCGGATGTCCTTGCCACCCAGCCGCTCAGTACTTGAGGAGTCGGGCCCGTGATCCTGGGCCCCTTAATTAGAATCTTGTTCGCCCCCGCGCCGAAGGACTGCGCAACTCCACAGGCTGGTCCAGAGGGCACGCAGGTCGCCGACGAGGCCGCCTTTATCGAGGGCGATACGAATGGCATCGACGGCGATTGGGCGCACCGGGAGGCTCTTGGGCAGCGAATGGAAGATTTCGACCAGCCCAAGCAGACACACTTCCAGCAGACCTTGGAGAAGGTTTTCGCGCGCATGCCCGTGATGAAAGAGCTGGCGCTCGTGAGCGCACTGAAGTCCTACGCGGGTCGCCACGGCGGCGTGGTGACGCGAGCGTCGGCGTGCACGGGCATGGGCATCAAGGCGAAGATCGACCCCGTCTTGGAACAGTTCTTGCAGCGCACCTATGACATAGGGCTCTGCAGCGTGCATCCGTTGCGGTCCGAGCTGAATCCCAGGAAGCGGGCGTTCATCAGGCAGCAGTTCGCGGACGCCACCTTCATCGTGGGCGACATGGCGGGGCTGCAGAAAGACAAGGCCTTCGATACCGTGTCTGGGGCCGACCGGGTGGTGCCCCACTTCGTCAGCATCGACATCGGCTTCCCCTGCGTCAGCCGCTGCCCCTTGAGCGTCAAGTGCCGCGAGAACCTGAACTGCTGCCAGACGAATTCGGCTGCGACTGGGAAGGCCGTGAATTGCATTTTCAAGATCATCGAGCAGAATTGGCCCGAGGAGATCATGTTGGAGTGCATCACCCAGTTGCTTCAGGTAGGCGACGGCTGCACCACCTCAGACGCTGAATGGATAACCCAGCAGGTGACGGCCAGGGGCTACTGGTGCATCCATACCGTGGTGCAGGCATCGCAGCAGGGGTCTCCAGTGCCACGCGAGCGCATCTATTGGGTAGCTATCAAGGACATCCCCAAGGAGAAGTACGAGGAGGCTAGCCATTTCTTCTTGGAGGTCCTGCACAGCTTCAACATCGGGGAGATGACAGTCGACGAGTGCACCAACACATTCCTCTACATGGACGATGGGGATAGGGAGACGGTGTCCAGGATGTGCGGCTTGCCCACGTACGCGGGCACGGGCCCCATGATCAGCCAGGCGAAGGGTGTGAAGGTTACCTGGGGGTTGGGGAACGCCAAAATGACAATGCAGCATTTCCTAATCCTAATCCAGCTCCCCGCGGAGCCCTTTCCCCCTCGGTAACCTTTCGCCTCGAAGGCAACCGCCCCCGACTACAAGACGGACCACCACGAGATTTTCACTGCGAGTCATTATGCGTGGCCTGTCGACTGGGAGCAGTTCGGTCAGACTGTATTGCCAGATGGTCTTTATCAGCGTGAGCGGGAGTCCCTGTACTTCTTGCACAAGAGGTTCCCCTTTGATTGCGCGCACAAGGCAGAGTTCGTGGAGATCAACACCTCGCTCCCGCGGCTGCTTCAAAGTTGCGTGGACATGGATTCGGACTACACGTCGTTCAAGAAGAGCCCGTGGAGAACTACTCCTGGCACGTTGGTTGGCAGCGGGAAGGTTGCAGTGAGGTATATTAAGCCTGGGTCTTCGCCAACTGTGTGCATTGCGCGGCTGCTGGAGCCCTTGGAGTACTTGCTGTGTGTCGGGTGGAGTGAAAACTTCCGTGCGCATCACTACTTCGATTTGCAGAAGATCGGCGACCTCGACCTCGACCCCAAGCTGAACCAGGCCACATACGCGGACCTCATCGGAGATATGGCGGGGAACGCGTGGTCGGCCTACTCGTACGCGGCAGCTCAGATCGCCCGGATGGCGGTGTCTGGGAAGTACCTCAGCCAGGAGACCATCGTCATCGACGCAGACAGCCAGCAGCCCGGCCAGGCCCAGGACACCCAGGCCCCAGACAACGGAGGGGGGGTGGTCGACGAGAGCAGCTCCGAGGATCTGGCGGACGACAGTCTGAGTTCGACCAGCGATTAGGCCTCCGAAGTATCGGGGGCGAGGGTGCGCTCGGGAACGTTCAGGGAGCGTCTCTCTTTGGGGGTCCGTTGTAGGGAAAACGCATGTCCACCTCCCCTCCCTTCCTCGCGTTCTTACTTTACAGCGGCCTTTGTTGTTGGCTTGGCCGCAGGTCGACCCCGGGCCCCGCGCCAGTCCCATCAGTTCGACCCAGGGCCCTGGGGCCGCACAGGCCAAAGCCCCCCATGGCCCATGTCCCATGTCCCGTCGGTCTTTTGCAAGATAGCAGCGGGGCGAGGGGGAGGGCCAGTACAAAGTTGGGGAGGGGGCGGCGGATGCGGAGGATGATGTGGCGGAGGATGATGAGGTGGAGGACGATGAGGCGCGAGCTGGATGGGGAGCGGCGGGCTTCGAGGGCTCGGGGTTGATTGTTTTCGGGCCCATCGTGCGCACGTCGCTGGGCTCGGAGTCGCCATGAACGGATTGGGCTCGAATCGCTAGTGGCTTATGCCCGCGGCGGAAGGTCGGGATGCCCTTCTTCGAGCTCTTGGGGCCATGGGTCCAGGGGGAGGTTTGCGAGTGAGGTGGCGGGCTCGCCGCCATCAGCCATCCTACCTACCCCTTCTCATTCTCCTGACTTTCCTCGCTCAACGTCCCCCTCCGACTCCAGCTTCCTGGCCCTTCCCTCCTGCCCGTTCATTCTCATTCTTCCTTCTGCCCGCCCTTTGCCCTCATCTCCGATCTCATTGACCTTGTCCTTCCCCGCTCTCTTGCCCCCGTCCTTCTCGCCGTTCCACTTATCCTCCCCTGCCCCCTTACCTCCGCCCCCATCCGTCCTTCTTCCGCTCCGCTCCTCCCCCCCCCCCCCTCAGCTTTCGCTGGTCGGCCGCGCTGGCCGTGCCCAGGGGCCCGACCCCTTCCTCTCCGCGTCGCTCAACGCGACTTGTTTCTTGCTTGTCGCGGCGGTTGCCATGCTGAGCTCTCGTGGCCGACGATGGGCCCAGATCTCAGTTTTGGCGCAGCGATCGGCTGGGCGGAGGAGTGGCAGGGGAGAGGAGGGAGGGATGAGGACATGGGGAACGGCTGCTCGGGCGGGGGCGGGGAGGGAGGACGGGGGGCAGGGCGAGGGAGGTGGGCGGGCTAGCAGCGAGGGGAGAGGGACAATGGCAATGACCACGGGATGGCACCTTGGGACCTTGGCTCGCAACCGATGGTGCGATCAGATCGCGACGATCACCTTGTCTCATCGCTCGAGTTCGCGCCCCGGCCCCCGGCCCCTGGCCGGATCGGCCTGAGAGAGGGAGAGAGAGAGAGAGAGAGAGAGAGAGAGAGAGAGAGAGAGAGAGAGAGAGAGAGAGAGAGAGAGAGAGAGAGAGAGAGAGAGAGAGAGAGAGAGAGAGAGAGGAGAGAGAGAGAGAGAGAGAGAGAGAGAGAGAGAAGAGGGAGAGAGAAGGAGAGAGAGATCTGCATCCGTTGCTCGGGAGGGTGGCCGCCCGATAGATCTACGGGTCTACGGGCCCGCTATTATATTTCATAATAGAGAGAGAGGCAGAGAGAGAGAAGAGAAAGGGAGGAGAAGATAGAGAAGAGAGAGAGAGAGATAGAGAGAGAGAAGAGAGCGAGAGAGAGAGAGAGAGAGATAGAGGAGAAGAGAGAGAAGAAGAGAGAGAGAGAGAATAGAGAGAGAGAGAGAGAGAGAGAGAGAAGAGAAGCGAGAAGAGAGAGAGAGAGAGAGAGAGAGAGAGAGAGAGAGAGGAAGAGAAGAGAGAAGAGAGAGAGAGAGAGAGATAGAGATAGAAGAGAGAGAGAGAGGAGAGAGAGAGAGAGAGAGAGAGAAAGTGGAGAGAGAGGGGGGGGGGGAGAGAGAGAGAGAGAGAGAGAGAGAGAGAGAGAGAGAGAGAGAGAGAGAGGGAGCGAGTGAGAGAGAGAGAGAGATACATTCAAAGAGAAAGAGAAAGAGAAAGAGAGAGATCAGCATCCAGCTTATCGGGCGGGTGGCCGCCCGATAGATATACGGGCCCGCTGTTCCGCTAAGGTGATGCTGTGCTTGAGGAACCCCGCGAAGGTCAACCTCGGGCTCCTGCTGCTGCTCTTCTTCCTCGCCCTCTTGCCCCGCGGTTGCCGCCTCCTCCTCCCCCCCTCCTCCTCCTCCTCCTCCTCCTCCTCCTCCTCCTCCTCCTCTTCCTCCTTTTCCCCCCGCTCTTCACCCTCCTCCCCGTTGTCTTGTCATCCTCGCATCTCCTTCACCTCCTACTCCACGCCCGCCCCGTCCCCCATCTCTCCCCGCTCCTCTTGCCTCCTCACTTCGCCCCCCTCCTGGCCCGTTTCTGATCCCTCCTCCTCCGCCTCTTCCCCTGTCTCCCCCTCCGCCTCCTCAGCCTTCTCCTCCGCCTCTTCACTGCCTCCTTCTCCGCCTCGCCCCCATATGCATTTCCTTTGCGCCTCTCTCGCTTCTTCCGAAGGCGCTCTACCACCTGGGCAGGGTCTACATGCGGGCCGCTTCCATGATTAGCAAGCACCAAGCCAGGACTCCGGGCACGTAGCAAGTCCACCCCCGGAGGCGGGGGGCCCTCGCCCCCGCGCACCACCCGCCCCCGGAGGAGGAGGATGAGGAGGAGGGGGGGAGGGGGAGGAGGGGGAGGAGGAGCGAGGAGGAGGTGGAAGAGGGATGGGGGGGGGGGGGGAATGCGGGTTACCAGGAGGACGAGGAGGGGGGTGAGCGGGGTGAGAACAGGGGGGGGGGGGGGGGGGGGGGGGGGGGGGGGGGGGGGGGGGTGGGGGGCGGGGTGGGGGGGTGGACAGCAGGGCTGGGGCGAGGAGGAGGGGGAGGACGAGGTTGCTCTAGAGCCAAGAGGCGGAGAGGAGGAGGAGGAGGACATGTTCGATGATGAGGCGGCCATGGGCGACGGTAGGACATGACGGAGGACTAAGGAGGGGGAGGGCCTCCCCTGGGGCGTCGCGCTGGCTCCAATGCAGGACGGGCACCCTGCCGGAGAGGAGCCCGCTCGTCCGCAAAGCCACGGGGAAGGTCCGACAGACGAAATGGAGGGCACTCCTTTGAGACGATCGAGGGGCGCCTCCGGCCGGCGCTCCTCGATCGGCTCGACGGACCGTGACTCCTTCTGTTTCGCATGTCTCTCCAGGCCTTCGACCGCGAGCTGAAGTGCCCCGTGGCCCAAGCGGTTTCAGCGGGCCCTGGCGTGGGACTGCCCTGATGCGTACACGTACCTGCCCGTGCACGTGCAAGATCGGTTCCATCTTTTTCCTTTGCTTTTCCTCCTCCCCCTTCCCCCCCTTTCCTTCCTTTCTCCTTTCCTACCTTTCCCTCGCCATCTTCTCTCTTTACTGCTTCCCTCCTCCTGCCCCTCCGACTCTTCTTCCCCTCTCCTCAACCTCTCCTTCTTTCCCCTCTTCCTCCTCCTCCTACTCATCCTCCCTCCCCCCCCTCCACCGTCTCCCTCCGCCCCTCCTCATCCTCCCCCCCCTCCATCTCCCCCTTCTCCCCCCTGCTCCTTCACGCCGTCCTTTCTTGCCCCCTCGTCGGCTCATCGCCAACGAGCGGAAGTGGCAGAACGTCACGGCGCGGACTTTCACCTGCGTCATGCGGGCCCACTACAAGAACCACGCGGAGCCCTCGTCGTCGTGGTACGGCAAGGCGCCCTCCCCTCCTTCCTCCTTCTCCTACTCCTCCTGCTCGCCCCCTTCCACCATGTCGCCCTCCTCCCCCTCCTCCTCCTCCTCTTCTTCTTGCTCCTCCCCGCATCCCACTTCCCCTGCCTTGCTCCCCCTTCTACTCCCTCCCCCTCCCCTTCTCCTCCTCCTCCTCGTCCTGCTCCTGATCGCCGATACTCACTCGCCTCCTCCTCCTCCTCGTCCTCCTCGTCCTCCTCTCTCGCCTCGCTCTCCTCCTCACCCTCCTCCTCCCCCTCGGCCCCGTGTCCTTCCCCCCCCTGCTCTTCCGCCTTGTCCTCCTCCTCCTCCCCCTCCTCCTCCTCCTTCCCCCTCTCTCCTGACCCTCTTCGTTCTCATCTCTCATCCTCAATTCACTTCTCCTGTGCAGGGCGACCTGGAGCTCCTCGCCATCCTGGTGAGCTCCAAGACAGCGGTGAAGCTGTGCTAGGATGGCGGATGGCCGCGTGGCGGTGCAGCTTCAAGGCCCCCTCCTCCTCCTCCTCCTCCTCCTCCTCCTCCTCCTCCTCCTCCTCTTCTACTTTCCCCTCCCCCTCCTCATTTATCCCTCTCCCTCTCCCTCGTCTTCCGTCCTCCTCCTGATCCCCCATCCTCTTCTTCCTTTCCTCTCCTTCCCCTCGCCCTGGAGGAGGAGGATCGCCCCTCCCCCCGCGTCTCCCTGCCTCATCCCCTGATTCCCTTCTTCCTCTCTCACCGCTCCCGTCCTTGTCTCTTTCTTTGCCTTGCCTCATTCTGCTTTGCCTCTCCTGCTTACGCTGGCCCGCTGCGCCCCCCTCCTGCATTTCCTGCCTTCGCCTCCCCTGCAGCTGCGACTTCACCTCCTGCTCTTGCTTCTCCCGCCACTCCCTCCCCCCGTTACACGCCCCTCCCCCTCATCTCCTCTCCCACTTCTTGCCCCCGCCCCTTCCTCCCCATCATCTCGGTCCGAGAGAATCTCGGCCCCCCGCCTCCCCAGGTGGCGCGCGTGGACTTGGAGTTCCCGAGTCCCGAGTCGGATTCTGAGCTGGGCCGCCGCTCGCCTGCCGGCGACCTGTTGGCGACTTGCGTCGCGCCCGCAGTGTCGCCGCAGTCGCCAGTCGCCCTCCTTGCCCTCGCCACCGTCGTCGTCATCGTCATCGTCGTCGTCGTCGTCGTTCGTCGTCGCCTTCGTCGTCGTCGCCGTCGTTGTCGTCGGTCGTCGTCGTAGCCTCCGTTGTCGTCGTCGAGTCGTCGGCCGTCCTGGGTCCCGGGACGTCTGGGGGTCGGAGTGTTCTTGCGCTGGATCGCTCGGGGGCCCGTTCCGTGGGCCGTGGGCGGCGGGGGACAATTGGCGTGGATTTCTTTCGGCAAGGGGCTCTCCCCCTCTCTCTATCTCTCTCAACGCATGCACAAGCACTGATCCCAACATACGTGAGGGGCGGTGGTTGGCACCGTCCGAGGTTCGAGGGGGCCCGTCGGGGCTCTCGTTGCCCCCTCTCGTCTGCTCCGCAGCCCCTCGCGGCCCGCGGCCCATGGCCCGTGGCCCCTCGCCCCCAGTCGCCCGCGAGCGCCCATCGTGGTTGCGGCGGCCTGGGCGCCGGGAAGCGGGCGCGAGGGGTGTTGGTGGCGAGGCAAGGAGGAGTAAGCGTTGGGTTTAATTGTAACCTCTCGGAGTCTCAGAGTCAAGGCTACATTCCTACTCCATCCATTGCTCCATGGTGGCAAGTCTGCTGTGGGCCATGGGCCCTAAGCTCTAACTTGGCCCGCGCGTCGGCTGTCGTCCGATTCGCCGCGCGATCCTATTCGCCGCGCGATCGCGTATCGCAGCCGCGCGCCGAGTTCGAAATGCGCGCAAGTCGTCTGCGCGCCCCTGCCCCGATCTCAGCCCCCGCAGCTTGACGATATGATGGCATGATTGATGGTGCTGAGGGGCAGCTGTTTCAGGATACGGCTTGCAGACGTTTTCAGTGCATTTTGAATGCGTGGTTTAGTTGTTCTGCTGCGCTTGGCGCGGCGGGCTGCCTTGGCCGCCGTTGGGGCGGCGGGCGCGCGGCCCCGAGATGAGTCGGGGATGGGGGGATGGGGGGCCAGGTGCGCGCCCGACAGACAGGCGCGGCACGGGGCCGACGACGGGCAGGGGGAGGGAGGGGGGTAACGTTCAACGTTTTATCATTCATTTATACCTTAATACGGCCACGGCGCCTCGCGCCGCCGTCCATTTTCCACGCCCGTTGCATATCACCTGGAGGGTGGTTCACGCGGCATGTTATGACTTCGATTTGGGTATCGAAGCGTTCGTCGTTTGCGTTTCCTATCGGGCTGTTCGCCGCGCCCACTTCGTCGACGCGCGGAAAACCCGTGACGACCATCTCGTCCACGTGCGGAAGAGCGCAGAAATAATGCCCGCCCGGGCGCGCTCGAGGCCCGCAGGGGGCTTCGCTTCAGACCCAAGGTTCCTCATGGCAAGACTTCGGCTTCTGCGGCTGCTCGCGGCTCCGGGCCGCGGCCAATTGGGCGGGTTCTCTAAGTTAGAGTGGGGAGAGGGGGAGGCGATATCGACATTTGGTTTCGTTTGCGATCTTGAAGCCGTTGCGAAGGCCAGCGCAACTCATCGGTGACTACGTCGGATTGGCCTCGAGGGATAGCGGTAGTATCGGATGCCCATCGCTTTGCCCTGGGTCCTGGGTCCGAGGTCCGAGCTACCCCGAGCACCCAAGCAAGCGCAGCGCCCGCCTCCGGGGATCTCGTGGGAAGGCCAGAGGTGCGGGTCAGGTGGAGGTTGGGCCCCCGGGGTTTCATTGCGATCCTACCTTATGCCATGAAGTCATATTGGCTTTGGTCATCGGGAGGCCCCCACTCCCCCAGCCTGCGGCCCGCCGCCCTGCCGCTCCCTTTTCGGCGGGAGCGGCCGCCGTTTTTGGGGCCCCCGTGTCGCTCACGGCCCACGGCTCACGGGCCGTGAGCCCCGTGGGCGGGGCCAATCATGATAGCGGACATCGACGCGGACCCCTTCGACAAGGGCCTGGGGGAGCCGCTGGTCAAGCCGCCGAAGTTGAAGCGGAGCCGAGCTGGCAGCGTTAAACAGGGAGGAGCTGCCGACGCAGGGCCAGAGGACTCCAGGTCCAAGGCCCTCTCACCCTGCTCGTATCTCTGTTCATCAGCTCACTTTCTGCTCTACTCCTCCGCGTCCTGTGACCCCTCTTGTCCTGGTCCTGGCCCGCCCCCAACCCGTGATCTGGAACGGTTTCGGCGGGAGTGTCGGGGAGGGGGCGGTGGGGGGGAAGGAAGAGGAGGAGGGCGATGAGGAAGGAGAGGAGGATGACGACGAGGAGCAGGAAAGGGCGAGGAGGCAGAACGGGCTGGATCAGCCCCCCTCCATCCCCCGCCCACATCCTCATGCACCCCTCCGCCCGCTTCCCGCGTTTTCACCTGTCTTGCTGTCTTGCTCGACTCATCTATGTTGCGGCCCAGCCCATTGCCCCTTGCGGCCGGCAGGCCAACGCCGCCAGCGGCTCCACCGTCGTCACGCTGACATGGACGAAGGTAGTCTACTGTGTGGCACTGAAGCCGTCGGGGAAGAAGTGTGACACGTGTAAGTTCACGGATGATATGGATGACCCCGTTTCGGCCCAGTTGACTCCACCCATCAAGGAGCTCATGTGGTGGGGCTATCCGCCGCACCCTGACGGGACCACCCAGGGGTCGACTTGCGGCTATTGCAAGCGCATTTGGACGAGTCGAATCAAGGCCTCAGGTACTTCTCAGTCAACCTACAAGATCAAGCTTGGCGCGGATGAGAAGCTGCTCAACGTGCATGTCCAGATGATCCAGGTTGTGATCGAGACGATCGTCCTCAAGGGCGGCGTTCGCAACAGTCAGCTCGATTGGGAAGAGGTCTCGGTAAAGACGCTGATGGTGGTTAAGATGATGGAGACTGTCGTGAAGAGGCCAGGTTGGCAGCACGTGGCGTGGGATTACTATGTTTTGGCTTCCGCCGCATCCCGCCGCTGGGGCTACAGTTCTAAGCCTGTAGTAAGAAGGTTTTTTGATTTCCCCTCGGAATGCCTTTCGGGGGCCTCCCGGAGGACTCTCAGGGTATGGGGGTGCCATGGGGCCTTGAGGGCTCTGGGCGGTTCTTGGGGCCACTTGGGGCGCCTCGGGCTCGACTGTTGCACTGTTGCCCCCTCCCCCAAGTGGCGTCTTGGATGCCATGTGGATTGCTATCGCTACCCGGGGCCCTCTGGAAACTCATGCGTCCGCCCTCGAGGGCGCGGGGGGGCGGCCGGGAGATTTGGAAAATGGTGCCTCGGGCTCCCGCTGCTTTTCGCGCCTCGAGGCGCCCCCCAGCGGATACCGAGCAATACGGCGATTTTTACGCCAACATCGACGGGCAGAACAAGGGCCACAGAGAGTTCACGTTTGAGGGCAAGCGCGGCGTACTCATACCCGACGCCCCCATTACCAAGATCGAATTCAACGAGAGGGTCCAGGGCATCTTGGAGGATAACATCAGGCAGACCGATGGCAAGGACATGTTGAGCGCCGACGAGATGGACGCGAACCTGAAGGCGTTGGCAGGCACCTTCAACAACATTGGCAAGGGCTCGTCTGCGTCGCATGGCGGCCTGATCAGCCTCGGCGAGAGCGGGACTGGCGACCTGGCGTTGTTGTCTGGGCATGCGGTCCTACAGTTTCAAACGGGGCCACTATCAGTCCCTCAACCACTTTTTCGGACCTTTGGCCCTGAGAGAGTTTTAATGGACGCATTTGGAACCTAGTCCCTGGGACGCCCTGGCCCTTGACCCTTAGCCCTCCTCGCTTCCAGTTTTCCCGCCCGAACACTTCTCGGATATTATTGAAGTGTTTGCTGCGCTGGGTTGCCCCCAGGTCGCTGCTGGTGGCGCCCCTGCGCCAGCCGCCGCAGCTGCTCCGCCGTCCGGTGGCGAGGCGACCGCCAAGGCTAAGGCCAAATCCAGAGCGAAAGCCACTGCGGCCCCTCCTTCCACGCCGTCAGCGCCGCGGAAGCCCGCCGCTGGCGCAGCGGGCTCAGGCGCGTCGCCGGATGCGCCAAGTTCGGCAGAGAAGAGCGCGTCCCAGGGGGAGGCTGCGGAGACGAAGCCCTCCGCCTCCAAGAAGACCCCCAAGGGCAGCAGTGCGTCTGGTGGGTTGCAGAAGACCGAGACCCGCGGCAGGAAGTCCAGGGATTTGCAGTTGCTCTTGACGAAAATCGCGACGGATTTCTTTGAGGCACCTCCCACCTCGCCTCTGTTCTGGGGCGCCGAGGCCAAGACTGGCGCGAAGCTGTTCGAGAAACTGAACAAGGATGCGCAGGATAGGATCAAGAAGACCGTTGATGCGGACGAGGATGAGAAGCTTAAGATGAGGCGCATCCTGAAGCACACGACGGCCATTCACAACGTCATAGGCGCGGTCAGCAACCACGGCCTCGACACCAGGGAGTTCGCGGACGCGTTCGACATGCAGCAGACTTCGTGCAATTTGGCTCCCGTCGTTGAGGTCCAGTGGCCTGTGCACGTTCTGTGGTCTCGGCATCGCATGCGCATTAGCGCTATGACGTTGCCCGATCCTTGGTTCCAGATGATCTCGACTCCCGCCTTGAAGGAGAACGGCGTTGATGAGTCCAACATAAGCGTTGAGCAGGATAAACTGATGGGCGAGCGCGTGATGTCGTTGCTGAAGAGGAGCACTTTCCAGGACTGTCGGGGGCTGCCAATGGCCCATCGGCACCGCCCAAACTCCTCAGAATGTTTCGGAGCGGGGCTTAGCGGGACAGGGCGGTCTCAGGTCTGAAAGTTGATGGGTGGAGGGGGGAGCGAGCAGATGGGGAGGGAGGCCGGAGGAGAGAGGATGGGGCAAGGCTGGGAGGACGGAGGGAGGATGGAGCAAGGTTGAGCAAGGCTGGGAGGAAGGAGCGTCGGAGGGAGGACGGAGCAAGGCTGGGAGGAAGGAGCGTCGGAGGGAGGATGGAGCAAGGTTGAGGAGGCAGCGAGGGTGGGCGGAGCCGTCCGGGTTCGGCCGCCCGCCCTGATCAGGCGGCCGCGCAGAGTATGCAGGAGTTCTTCACAGTCGATCGGCAGTTTGACCTCGCTGAGGATACTTCTAATTTCGTGGCGGCCGTGACCGCCCGCGGTAGCCTGCAGGACTTGGCAGCATGTGAACGCGTGGAGATGCTAGAGGACGCGTGCTCTATATTGGACCAGGCAATGAAGGCTCAGAGTTGGAGCATGCAGGCTCTTGATGGCCATCCACACGGCAAGTCGTTCGTCGCCAGCATGAAGGCCGACCTGACGAAGAGCATCGTCACGAGTACGAAGGCATCCGATGTCGAGAACATCGCAGGGGAGATCGCCGATATCTTGAGTAAATGCTTGCCTTGCCTCTTCACGTGCCCTGGCGACCTGTCGAAAAATATCGTTGAGTGCGTTGGAAAGCTGGCCACGTGCATCAAGGATGCCCGGGTGCACGAATGCCACGCCCATCTGATTCCTACCGCAGAGGCCTTGGGCACGGGCGCCGTGGTGACCAAGCTGTACGACGCGATGCTTGTGGCCCTCCGCGTCGTCTGCACGACTACCACCAGCTCTGGCGAGCTGAAGGCGTGGCGCCATGTTGGTGCCGGTAGCGCTATCACTGTGGGCTTCGAACTCCACTCGGCCTTGAAGCAGGTGCCAGGCCTAGTCCAGTCGAGCATGGAGTGGAGGGGCACCACCTGGATGGTCAAGGTTCGTGCGGGGCGCCTCGGGGTGCTACTGCTGGACTTGCCCGACTTGTGCTTGGGGTCGGGGCTCAGCCTTAGCCGAGCTGCCTCCCTGGGCGCCAGTCGGGCGCGCCTGGCTAGGCCTCTCATCCGCCCTCGCCTCAGGCGGGGAGATGGCTGCATGACGTCTCCGTGATGCTGGACTCCGACGGCGGCCAGGAGGCCCAAGGGGACCAGCCGATGAAGCTAGCACTGGCGTCTAACGCGCTGCTCGACCCGCCAGATGACGCCAACTGCGCAGCCCTATGCCAGGCCCTGAAAGGATCCTCTCTGCTGTCCAAGGAGTCCGCGCTGATGCAGGCGCTTCGCAGCGGCGCCGACGCCTCCATCACGAAGGCGCTCGAGCCCATCCTATCGGAATTCTTGAAGTACGTCCCCAGGGGTTGTAAAGGTATCGACTTCTCTCAGCAGGCGACCCCCGCCCTGGATCAGCTGGCCTCGGCCAAGTTCGATCATGAGCCGTTCTCCGCCGTGATGCAGCTCAGCATCGAGAACAGGGACAAGGTCCTCACGCTTCAGCTCGGCGTGATGTCCCAGCTCCTCAGCACGATCGCCGCCGTCGCGCACGCAGAGTCACACATGCGCCAGGTTGTCAGGGCCAAGCCGAATGATTCTTGGAAGAAGATGTGGACGAAGGACTCATTAGATTTGTTTCGTCGCGTCCGCACGTGGCGAGCAACCCTGAAAGCGAGTCTGAAGCCGGAGCGCACCATGAGCTGCTTCCAGTCCGTGGCGCGCGCGGGGCACGTGGATCTCCTCGACGGCCTCGTTAACCTGGAGGAGTTGTCGACCCGCCTGTTCAAGTCCGCGGACGCCGTCGAGAAGGAGCTGGGCCAGGTCTTCAGCAAGCAGGCGTGCGACCTCATCCAGAAGATCTCCGATGCGTCGCCAGCCAAGTGGAAGAAGTCCAGGGAGGACATTTACAAGGACAAAGCGGCCTGCTTGGAGCTCCTTACGTGGGATAAAACTTTGCTCGCGCAGATCGGGCCCTTGACGAACGAGACGCGCGACATGCACAAGCTGATCAAGTACTTGCACGGCGATGGCCACCCGCCCGCGCTGGACGTTGCCACCGCGGCCAAGCTGAAGACGTGGGCGGAGGACGGCGCGGCCACGTTCTGCTACGCATTCGCCATCTACCACATGAGCAAGGCCATCCCGAGCGAGCAGCTGACCGAGAAGATTCAGAACCACGTGGACTCCGTGAAGAGCAAGTTCGAAGTTCACAAGGTTCGGAGGGATGGGGGATGAAGGGGGCGGAGGAGGAGGAGGAGGAGGAGGGGGCAGTGACGAGGAGGAGGGGGGAGGAGGATGCAGGATTAGAAGAACGAGGACGAGGAGTGTTTGGGCGTCGCGGCGAGGGCGGGAAGCAAGTAAGAGTACCGAGTGATGATTTGATTCCCGCCTCGTCGTCGTCGCCGCCGTTGTCGTCGTCGTTATCGTCGTCGTCGTTTTCTTCGTCGTCGTCGCGCTCCTTCGCCGCTCAGGTGAAGCTGGAGCCCACCATGGTGGACCTGCTCGACAAGCTCGCGAAGAGCGAGGCCGAGGCGCTGAACGCGGCGAGGCTGGAGACGACCGAGGTTGCCTCCCCGCCGCCCGCGGCGCCAGCGGCGCCAGCGGCGCCGCCGCTGCCCCCGCCCGACGGCGCGCCCCCCGCGCCCGCGCCGGCGCCGCCGGCGGTCGGATCGAAGCGCCCGGCGGAGAGCAAGGCGCGCGAGGGCCTCCGGGCGAAGCTCGCGAAGCTCAAGGCCGCGGCCCCTGGTCCCGCCGCCGCCTGAAAGCTCGCGATGCTCAGTATCGTTTCTCC
This sequence comes from Prorocentrum cordatum, assembly GCA_963575745.1. Classification (NCBI taxonomy): domain Eukaryota; class Dinophyceae; order Prorocentrales; family Prorocentraceae; genus Prorocentrum; species Prorocentrum cordatum. The sequence continues at coordinate 146,859 of CAUYUJ010015603.1, read as the reverse complement.
AATCCCCATCCCCGTCCCCACCCCCTTCGAGACCCCCACCAAATTACCCCCCCAGTTGGGGATGCACCCCTCGAAACCCGAAGGGAACGGCCTATATCCCCATCTAGGGGTTAAATCGGCCAGTGGGGCCCAGGCCGCGCCGCTGGGGATAGGGATCGGACAAACGATACTCAGATGCTCAATCACTCGTCTAGAGTCTAGGGCCTGTCTAGGGTCTAGGGGCGGCCAGGTCGCGAAGCTCCAGACCTTCGCCTCCTGACAGCTGGCGGATTGCTCTCTCCGTGGGCCACGGTCCGTGGGCGTCAAGAGGGCGGAGGAATGTGGAGATCAGGATTCGTAAGATCAGGAGTCGGAGGGCCACGAGGGCCAGGAGGGTTAGGAGTCGGAAGGCCAAAGATCAGGAGTTCCACGATCAGGGGTCGGAGGAGAGAACAGAGATCCTGATCCTCCGACGATCTTGATCCCCTGGCGGCCCTCCTCCTGATGCTCTGTTTGACCTCCATCATCCTCCTGATAATCCTCCTCCTGGCCCTTCGACGGGCCCTACTGATCCTTGCCTTCCTCCTGCTTACCTCCTTCGTCTACCGCGATCCTCCGACTCGTGAGGACCTCTGACTTCTGATCCTCCGACTCCTGATCGTCGCAGCCCGGAGAGGCCTCCGCCGCGGCCCCGGCCGCGCTTGCCGTCTTCGGCGGCGTTAGCGGCCCCTCCCACCCCACTACTTCTCTTTGCTCCCCTTCTCTTTCTCTTGCTCCGCTTCCACCCCTCCTCCTTCTCCTCCTATTCCTGATCCTTTCCGCCTCGCTTACTACTCAAGCCCGCCATGCACCTCGCCTTCAGTCCTCTTCCCTCTTCCATCCTTCTCGTCGCCCCCCTTCGCCTGGGCCTCGTCTGAGTCTCTGCTGTCGCGTCTGCTCGCCTTTTAAGGCCGCGGCCCCTGGGGGAAACAGAGGTGACCGTGGTGTTGATTCGCACGTGATGCGACGGACGCGAAATCCTTCCTTCTTATCCTCACTCTTCCTCACCTCCGCCGCGGCCTTCCCCCGATCGTCGTCGTCGCGGCCGCCGTATTCGCCGTCGCCCCCGCCGCCGCCGAGTAGGGGGTAGGGCGACGACGACGGCGGCGGCGGCGGCGGTGGAGCGGAGGCTAGCGGCTAGGGCGCTCGTTGGTCCGTGCGTGAGTGAGTTTGAAAGGTGATTCTGGTTGGAGGTTAATCATGGCGCGAGTGACTCTGAGTACGAGTGTTTCAGCTTGCCCAATGGCAATTCGTATGTTGTGATTATTTAACACTGATGTGTACGACCAGAACGCACTGTTGTACATTATTGTATAATGTATGTATCGATTTCCAACTTGATATGTTTATTTATCTTCATTTATAAGTTATGTTATTTTCTTGTTTTTTTATTTATTTTATTTCGCATTTTTATTTTTTATTTTATTTTTTTATGTTTATTTTTATTTTTTGAATGGTGTGACAATATGTAGTTGTTCGGATAGCTCAAGCCCAAGACGGATGGGGCTCAGCACGAGTTCGCAGGGCAGCAGAAGTTGAAGACCCACGCCTGGCCCGATGAGGAGCAGAAGGCGGAGGGCTCGAAGCGCAAGCAGTGGCCCAGTAGGGGCAAGCCAGAGTGGCTCCCGCTCAAGGACGCTGAGAAGGCGCAGGCCGCGAACGCGATGCAGATCCCGCGGAGCAGCGGCCAGAGACGGCGGAGGCGGTAGTGTTGGCAGCAGCCGTCAGCCTGCTGATCGTCGCCTGCCGCCAGGGAGAGCAGCAGCGGAGGCGGGTGCACTGGCAGCAGACATCAGCCTGCTGGCCCCCGCTTGCCGCTAGAGAGGATGCGCGCTGAGGCCGCTGGCCCACCCTGCCGCGAGCGTGCTGCTAGTGCCCTCGGCCAGGGTGCCGAGACCAGGGGCACCCACGCGCATGCCTGAGCACGCGAGTTTAAACTCCTCCTCCTCCTCCTCCTCCTCCTCCTCCTCCTCCTCCTCATCCCTCCTCCTCCTCCTCCTCCTCCTCCTCCTCCCTCCCCCTCCCCTCCCTTTCCCTCCCCCCCCTCTCCCCCCCCCCCCCCCCCCTTCCCCTTCGTCCACCCCCCCTCCTCCTGGGAAGGCAGAGGGGCAGCAGCAGAAGGGAGGGCGACCTGCGACGACGGCAGTTGACCTTCGGGTGCCCCCCTCGGCGCCACGGCCAGAGGCCTGTCGGAAAGCTGGTGCGCTGGGACGCCGCGAGGGGCTTTGGGGAGCGATGTGAGTTGCCGTTGTCACGCTGTCTATCAGAGGAGGAAAGGGCACCCATACCTCGACCCTTCCCTCGTTGTCCCCTTTCTGGGGCCTCCTCGGAGGCCCTCGTCGCCACCGCTGGGTTCGCTTTGAAGTTCTAGTCAGAACGCACCCCGGGAGAGGTCCGGGGGAGTAGCGGTATCGGTACTTTTTGGTTCCCCCAGTCTAAGTTCATTCGCTCTGCTGCGATCAGTAGCAGGAGGGAGGGCGGCGGGTCGATCAGCGTCGATTTAGCGTCGACTGGCGTCGATTCGCAAGAGCCGACAAGATGGTATGGGAGGCCCCCATGAGTTGCCACCGAAGGGGGGGCGGAAGAGGACGCCGGCGGCGCGTCAACGGGGGGGCGGGGCCAGGTGGGCGGCCCTCGAAGCACCTTCCCCCTTCACCTCTTGCAGGTCGTGGGGCGCATGGCCTTTCGGGTGCCGGTCCCCTCCCCTCGGCGTGACTCCGGCATGCCGATGCGGTGTGTGCGGCGCCCCCTTTGGGGCGACGCGCACACCGATAAATCTCACGGTATGTGCTCCGTGGCGGGCGTTTTCTGGCCATGCCGCTCGGGAAGCGATCTACTGCAAGATGGGCAAACAATATGTTCGCGTCCGGCGCACGCCTCCGAGGAGAACACGTAGTTCTAGTATGTCTCTGTGCGTCCCATCCCCTGCCGTTCGTGTAGAAGGCCGTCGCCCTCACTCTAGCCGCGTTTTGCTCGCCGCCCAGAGCGAGGGCAGGCGGAGAGGGGATAGGCCAAGAAGAGGGGGGAGAGGGGGGAGGGCACGAAACGAAGAAGCACCAACAAGCATCATGAGAAAGGGGGAGCGGATGCTAAACATGAAAGCGGATATGAAACATGACAACGGGTATTTACAATGATCAAGGGAAGGTGGCGTGGAGGCTGCCAGGCGGCTCTGGACACGCAAACAAGATATAGCATGCAAGTAAAAACGCGACCGAGGATCCCCACATACCTATATCATGTCCTGCGTGAGCATTTCATATTGCATCCTGTTCGGTTCGAACTTGCCATGTGCGTGCGTCTATATGATGAGGCGAAGCGGCGTCGACGCGCGCTTCGGCGCTTTGACGTATAGTCTCCGGGCTGCGCGCAGAGTTTGAAAATGCCACCTTCGACATACAGTCTCCAGTGGCGAAGCATACTCATCATAACTTCATCAACACATCGGCATCTGCTTGTCGCAGTTCCCAAATCAAAGACGGGATATCCGTGACGCGAAGCTGGATTCTATGCGAGGCTGGAGCGGAAGGGAGGCGGAGAATCCAAACAACTCAATATCCAGACGTTCACGCACTGCCCGGCTCACGTGCTCAGAGATTTTGCTGCGGCGAGTGAGCATTCGCGAAGATGACCAGGCCGTGGCATTCTCCCCAGCGCGCTTCCACAGGAAAACGCAACGACATGTTTCCAACTGACGAAGTGTCAAAGGGGGGAAGGCCTGCGCGTCTCCGTGCTCGGGCAACGGAAGGCCAGCGGGCCTCTGGAGAACATCTAAGCCAATGCCGCTGTCCCGCGGCCACAGCACGAGCAGCTCGCTCTGACCACGGCCATCATCAGCAACCACAAGGCCGCGCGCAGCCCATGACGGGTGCACGATATCTTCCAGCAGTTTCTGATAGATCTGCCTTCCACAAGCTTGGCCCCTAACGCTCGAGCAAGAATCTGGCGGGCAGAAAAAAACATCTCGTGGAGGAAGATGGCTAGCAGGGAGAAAGAGGCCTGAAGGGGAGGGGGGAGGGAGGGGGTCAGGATGGCTTGTTTTGCTTCAAAGAAGTACCACGCCTTCCGCGCCCTGCGACCCTGGCACGCATGGGGCCCTTACCCCCCGCGCACATCCCCTGTTGTCGAAAAGGGGCCACGCCTGACACGCCGTGCGGTCTAGGCACGCACAGCGCTGCGACACCCTGCGCACCCCCTGCGGAATGGAGAATGCGCCGCGCCTGCCACGTCCCGCGACCGTTGCCGGGCGTCGAGCAACTGCCACGCTTGCCACGCCTTGCTGCGTTGACGAGCCTGGCGCGCCGGCCCCCTGCGGACCTCCGCTGGTGTAGATGAAGTGTCGCGTCTGCCACGCACTGCGACATTGCTGCGCGCAGCGCGAAAATTAATCCGTCTTGTCTCCTGGATTCTCCCTCCTTTCTCGCTCCTCCCCCCTCCCTCCTCCGCTCTCCCCCTCCTCTCCTCCCTCCCCCCTCCTCCCTCGACCGGAGAAGCCCTGGCCTCAAGATTTTCACGGGCGCTTTCTTTTGGCTGTATTGGCCTATCCGTGGCTATAGGCGGCGCTGGGGGGCAGAGAGGCTGCGCCCCTCACGCCAGAGGCAGCTCACGCCTGACGCGCACGCGTGCAGACCTTGGCGTTGCCAGACGGCTTGCGCCGAGGTGTTCGCAGTGCGCCTACGACGTTCTGGGAGCCCCGGACCGATGGCGCCTCCACCCCCTGCGCGCCCCCTCTGGCGGCTAGAAGGTACCACGCCTGGCACGCCCTCGGTGCCTGAGGCGGATAGCGCCCCCATCCCGTGCGCACCCCATCTGGCAGCCAGAAAGTGCCATGCCTGCCACGTCTCGCGACCTTCAGACGGATAAGGCACCCACCCCGTGCGCGTCCCGTTTGGCGCCGCGACGTGCCACGCATGCCACGCTTCGGGCGCCTGAGACGGATAGCGCCCCCACACCCTGCGCAACCTCTTTGGCGTCGAGACAGTGCCACGCTTGCCACGTCCTGCGACCCTGAGACGGATAGCGCCCCACCCCTTGTGAACTCTTTCTGGCGTCTGCCACGCTTTGCGACCCTACGACGGATAGCGCCCCCACCCCCTGCGCGTGCTGCTTCTTGCGACCCTCAGACGGATGGTGCCCCCACCCCTTTCGGACCCTGTGTGGCGTTGAGAACGTACCACGCCTGCCAGGTGTTGCGGCCCTGAGACGGATAGCGCCCTCACCCCCTGCGGACCCCTTTCTGGCGTCGAGCATGTGCCTCGCCTGCCACGCTTGCCACGCCCTGCGGATCCTACGCGTATGTGTTGTGTGGTGCACGTGTCATGTGAGTGATGCAGTCTGCACCTGTGAGTCCTGTGTATGTGGATGATTATGATCTGTGTACGGCTGTATGTACAGTTGCGCATCATGCGGGCGCCGTGCGTGGAGGAGGAGTGGCGAGGAGGGGTGATGTGAGTGACGCGGGTGGGAAGAAAACATGAGTCCCACTAAGCATGTGGGGGAAATGTGGGAGACCAAAACCGTCAAACAGCTCAAGGTTGAGGGGCGAAAGCCAGAAAGGATGAGCAGCACGGATACGAAACAAACAAGACATGCTATTAAACAGATGATGAATACTAGAGAGAGTATGGGCTGGACGGTTAGGAAATTGTTACGAAAGCGACGCAATGCTTACGAAGCGCGTTGGAAGCCACGGGGGATCCCAAAGAACCCCTTGGAGTCATCACGAGACCTTGCAGAACCCGTATGCGCGGTTAGAAAATGTTGCCGAATGTTTAGAAACGTTTTGGAACCCGCAAGCTATAGTTAGGAAGCCACGCAGAGTTCTTAGAGCACATATAGGAACGTTTGTCTCCTCGTCCTCCTCCTTGTCTCCCCCTCGTCGTATTGTCGTCGTCGATATGGGTGTCGTTGTCTTTCTCGTCGGCCTCGTCATTGTTGTCGTCGTGGCCGTCGTCCTCGTCGTCGTCAATTTCGTCGTTGTCGTCCTCGTCATGGTTCTCGTTCTCTTCGTCGTCCTCGTCGTTGTCCTCGTGGTCGTCTTCGGTGGCGGCGTTGTCTTCGTCGTCGTCGTCGTCGTTCCAGTCGTCGTCGTTGTTGTCGTTGTCGTCGTCGTCGTCCTCGTCATCGTCGTCGGTATCGTTGGTATATTCGTCAAAGTTTTCGTTGTTGTCGTCTTGTCGTCATCCTCGGTGTCGGCATGATCGTCGTCCTGGTCGTCGTCGTCGTCGTCGGTGGCGTCGTCGGTGTCGGTCACGTCGTCGTCGACATCGTATTCACCGTTTTCGTCGTCGTCTCGTCGTTGTCGTAGTCGTCGTCCTCGTCACCGTCGCCGCCGTCGTCGTCGTCGTCCATGTCATTACCCGTGTTTGGCATCGAAGCTTGCGCGCAAGCTTGGGCTGCTTGGACGTGAACTGCGATTGGCACAAAGAGCACGGGATGGGCGCTATTTGTGACGATATTGTCGGTATTGGTGGTATTGTCGCTAGCACGATGCTTGTAGAATGTTTTTTTGGAAGCAGCGTCGGTACTGTCTGGAGAAATCGGGATGATGACGTTGGCATTCGGGGCAGTGCTGGTGGGCCAGCTGCTTCAGTGCATCAATTGGGCAGGTGCGGGTCTGGTTCGATTTCGAGACACGAGAGAAAAAGGCCAGCGACTGACGAAGGCTCGACTCGACATCTTCACTTTGGACCGCTGAGGTTCTGTGCGGTGCTCTATCTCGACAGGCAGAGCAGGCAAAATCTGCACGTGCCGTCACAGTGGCGAAAAGCATGGGGATCCATCGGGTCGGTGGGCCCGCGTGAGCAGCAGGTCTTTAAACACTGCTGTCTGGTTTGGCCCTGGGCTGCGGCCGCAGCATTCAGAGCATTGCTTTTTGCGACCGTCGCTCAAGATAGTGGTGCAGCCCAGGGGCCTCATAAAACCCAGAAGCAAGCAGCCAGGCGCACCGCAGGACAATCCTCTCCTTCAGCATCTTCGCTGGTATTCCCCATGCTGCCTGCGTTGTTGGGTGGATTTGGGGACCTCCCCCGTTCCCGGCCAGATTTGACACTGTTTCAGAGGCGGTTCGCTTGGCTCCAGCACCCCAGAGCGGGGTCGCCAAGGGGTGTTGCACGGCCCGCTTCGCGCCAGGATTGTGGGGATGCCTCGGGCGGTCTGTTCGTTTCGTAATTGGAACTTCTTTGTTTCAGAGCCGATCGCGAGGATGACGCGGGCGAGGCGCTTGTTTTAGCACACCAGGGGGCGAAAGGAGGACCTACATTCGCCCGTTCGAGGTCATATTGTGGCAGTCTCTCAGGGGGGTTGCTCGTTTCGTGGGTGTGGCTTCCCCGTTTTCAAGGCAGATCGCGATGATGCCTCGAACGAGTCAGACGCAAACGCTGGCTTAGACAACCGAACCCCTCTCCGTTCAGAGCCCCCCATTGTAGCAGGCATAGGGGGGATTTGAGAAGCGGCGCCAGGAACAGCTTGAGAACGCAACAGCCGAGGAGGACGAAGAGGAGGAGGAGCAAGATGAGGAGGAGGAAGAGGAGGAGGAGGAAGAGGAGGAGGAGGAGGAGGAGCAGGAGGAGGAGGAGGGGGGCGGTGCTATGGCGGCGCAGGAGCTCGGTGATTTTGAGGAGGACGCAGAGGCTCTGGTGGGCGACTGCGTCGCTGAGAGGCGGCGCGCAAAGGTCTCGCACGCGCTGTTCGCGCGGCTTCCGAGAGCGGACAGGGCGCCCGCGCAATTGGTGAAGATTGCGATCCTGAGGAGGAGGAGGAGGAGGGGGGGAGGAGGAGGGGGGGAGGAGAGGAGGAGGAGGAGGAGGAGGAGGAGGAGGAGGAGGAGGAGGAGGAGGAGGAGGAGGAGGAGGAGGAGGAGGAGGAGGGGGAGGAGGAGGAGGAGGAGGGAGGAGCAGGCTCTGCTGACGTTCGTGGACGCGTTCGGGCCAGGGCGCCGCGCCGGGCCTCCATGCCTTCGGCCCCCCGGCGGAGGACGAGCAGGCCCGCGAGTAGCGCTCGAGGGACGGCGAGGCTCACGGCTAGCTGCCGCTTCTTGATGGTCCGTGGTTCTTGATGGCTCCCCGAGGCATCGTTCCTCCGAAGTTCGCACTGGGAACGCCCAGGCCGGCCCACTCTAGGCCTCCTAGATGGGGTCGGAGTAGATGGGGTCGGAGGATCGCGCCGCATCGGCGATACATCGGCGATGCGGCTCGATGCGGAACCCGATTTTCTCCACGCCGACGTCGCCGATGCGTCGCCGACGTCGGCGATGCATCGTTGGTGCATCGCCGATGCATCGCCGATGCATCGCTGATGCATCGCCGATGCAGCGCGATCCTACGACCCTGTCTACTCCGACCCCATCCAGGAGGCCTCTAGCATCGGGAACGCCCAGGCCGGCCCACGCAGGAAGGGGCCGCTCGGGCGCGGAGCGGCCGAGGATGCAGACTATACGTGCGGCATGTGTTGGCGAGCATGATGTCGGACGTCCACGTCGCGCCCGGTCTTTTCGATGGGGTCGACCTGGTTGCGCGGTCCCGGAGGCCAGTGGAGATCGGCCCGGGGCTCCATGATGCCAGCGCGCAGGACTCTCGAGCGCGGTCGCAGGCGATCCGGGAGCTGCGCAGGGACGATCCCGACGTGTTGCGCCACACGCCCGCGCCCGGGTCGGACGTGCAGGAGCCCTGGAGCAGCGGCGACGCTTGCTCGACCAGCTCGAAGCGGACGGCGTCTAGCGCAGCATCTGGGTGTGCTGCAGGCGCGAGGCCCTGCGCCGGCGCGCGCCGCTGCGCCCCGACGGCAGGCCCGGACGCGTGCCGAGAGCGCTGCTGGCGCTGCGGTGCACGGCAGGGTGCTCCTTGGCCTGGCCTCGGACTTCTGCTGCGCGGAGCGCCAGCGGGATTTCCTTCGCGAGCGCGTTGGGCATGGCCTCTCCGACGGGGGCAGCGCTGCGCAGCGGAAGAGGCTGCAGCTCGCGCTGCCGAACCCCGCGGGGCCCATCGCGCGCGCGGCGGTGGGGGCGGAGCGCGCCCGCGCGCGGCAGCGCGCGGTCGCGGCCAGGTGCGCGGCGGCGGCGGGGGAGGAGCAGTTCACCGAGCTCTGCCGTCACCTTCAAGGTTGTCGTCACCGAGTCTTTGCCTTCATGCGCCTGCTTGGGCGTGGAGGCGGACGGTCGTCGTCCGCGCCGTGGCCACCACTGTCGTGGCAGCCTGGTGGGCGGGGGGGGGGGTCGTCACCGTCTGTCGAGGGCCACCACCCCCAGGCCGAGTGTGTCGTCCTCGTCGCCTTCAAGGTTGTCGGGGGGGAAGCCCCACGGATGTTCAAGTTCATTGCAGTGCCCTGGCCCCGGTGGGCCTTCGAAGCAGGGTGGGTCGCCGGGCAGGCCCCGCCGCCCCCTGTGGTGAGCGGGGTGGGTTGCATCCAATAGAGCTCCAACCTGGAGTGTCCCGCTCGTCCGTCGGGGAGCGGAGGGGCGCGGCGGCGGCGGTCGCATATCGCGACGGAGTGGGGGGAGGAAAGATATCAAAAGGGATGGGTAAATACGCAGGGAGGGGGGTGAGCATGATGAGGAGGAGGGGGTGGAGGAGAGGGAGGAAGGGGAAGACGCCGAGGCGGGGGCGGGGGAGGAGACGACTGAGGGGAACAGCTGCAAGGGGGAGGAGAATGAGAATCAGGATGGTGATGGAAGAGCGAGGGGAGTTGGCGGTGAGGTGGAGGAAAAGGCAGCGGAGGAGGAGGAGCAGAAGCAGGAGGAGCAGGAGAAGCAGGAGGAGCAGGAGGAGGAGATCGACGACGACGACGACGATGACGACGAGGCGGGCGACGACAGCGACCTGGACTGACAAGACGAGCGGGATAACGCGCAGAATGTCACCCCGAGGACCTCCTCGGCTTCTACCTGACACCGCCCGAGCCGAAGTGGGCAGGGGGGGCGCGCCGACTGGTGGGGAGGGGGGCAGCGCGGGCATCCGCGCTCTTCTTCCGTGGCGGCGGGGCAGAGGCGGCCCGCGCCAGCGTGAGGCTAGTGGATCGGGGCAAGCGGAAGGCGAATGCGAGCATCCGCACACGTGCCTACAGCAGTTCTTGAGAGGGTGCGCGTGGACAAGCGATTCACAAAAACGTCAGCACCTCGTCAGTCTCTTCCTGGCAAGAGCCTGCCCTGGCGAGGCGCTGTGTGGGCGAAGTCCTCGCTCTCGTCCTGGCTCTCGCCCTCGTCCTCGCCCTCGTCCTCGCCCTCGTGACGGTCCTGGTCCTCGCCCTCGCCCTCGTCCTCGTCCTCGTCCCCGCTCTCGTCCTCGCCCTCGTGCTCCGGTTTCCCTCGCTCCCGTCCTCGCCTTCGTGACCAGCAAGGGTGACGCTGCGCTGGCCCCGAGGCGGCTCGAGAGCGCCGACGGGAGCAGCCTCCAGGCATCTGCTGGAGATCTCCGCTAGCCCCGATGACGCGACTGAGTGCAAGTATCTTGAAGCCAGATCTAGCTCGGCTTCCACACATCATGAGAGATTTCAGTGGTTTGCTTCAGAAAGTTCGGTCTTTTGCGATGTTTCCCTCCTCTACACCGGCCAAGATAGACGTGGAGGAGTGCTTCATGCCTGGCACTCACGACAACCTCATCCGAGAGGCATCGGCGCCTCTCCTGAGACTACAAATTGGAGCCCATCCCCCGACTTCCGGGACCGCCCCCCCGACTGCATGCCGCCCCCCCGACTGCATGCCGCCCCCCCCCCCAGATTGCGGGGGGGCGTCCCCCGACGATTGGGCCCCCCAGATCTACGGAGGCACTCGGAGCTCGAGCTCTCGGTCGCATGCAATGTCACATTCTTGCCGAACACCTCCCTTGAGGTATGTGGGCTTCAGCGGTACTTCCAAGATTGTAAACTTCACTCGGACCTGTATGGGTCGCGGACATCTGGTCGGGCTCGTCAAACCAAATTGCCGCAACCCCCATCGCGACATCGCGATATCGGCAAGCAGAGTAATGGTATCGAATATTTCCATGTGCTTCTTTATTATGTTGTCGGCTAGCACATGAAGGAAAGCGTCCCGCAGATGCGCCTTTAGCACCAGAGCAAAGCCTCCATCTTTGTCAGTAGGCAAGACCCCCGTAATGCCGAATTATTTTGTGGTCCATCCCGAGTCAGGCTGGGCACTGGGGGAGATGGGCCCACGCGGATTTCCGAGTAAAGTGCTGCTTTCCCCATTTTCGAACCCATGTCCCGAATACAGTGATTGTGCTGGATCAGGCTCGCAATGGAAATTTCGGGTTCTGAAAGGTTTGGCGCGTATGTGTTTCCATGTGTTTTGCGATTGCGCGAAATAAATCCCACATCCCAGGATCCTTCCCTTGTCTTTGGCACCCTGGAAGTCTTTGTAACACGGTCGGATATTCCTATTTATATACTTTGATAGGGCCGGGGACCCTGGACGGAGCCCCCCCCCCCCAAACGAGTTTCGGGCTTCCCCGAGATTTTCGGGCGGTCCCAGAGGCGCCCCAGACGGCCCGAGATACTTCCAAGAGGGGTCCACGAGCGCTCCAAGACAGCCCAAGAACGCTCCAAGAGACCCCAAGACCGCCCAAGACCGTCCAAGGGGGCCCCGAGACGCCCCAAGAGGCCTCCAAGAGGCTTCCCAAGAGGGCCCCAAGAGGAAAATGTCATTGATTTTTGCATGGTTTTCAGAGGTTTTCCTGGTTCTCCCTTTTTCGGGCCAACATCGGCCCGAACCGGCCCAAGAGGCTCCAAAGATGCCCCAAGATAGCTCCAAAGGCCCCCCAAAGAGCCCGAAAACGATCCAAGAGAGTCCCAAGACAGCCCAAGAGGGCTCCAAGACGGGCCCAAGAGAGCCCCCAGAGCGCCCAAAGAGGCACCCAAGAGGGCCCCAAGACGCCGCCAGGGAGCCCCACGACGGCCAAAGGCCTTCAAGACGCTCCAAGACGGCCCAAAAGGGCCTCGAGACGACCCAAGAGAACCCCAACAGGGCCCTAAAAGGGATCCGAAAGGGCCCCAAGAAGACTCCCAAGAGGCTCCAAAACGCTACATAACACCAGGGCTCCCAACACTGAGCTTCAATGGCACCCCCAGAAGCCTTCCAATATTTCTTTTCCTCCATCCTTCTTTTCTCCGAGGAAGAGGACGAGGACACCTGAGGAAAGGAGAAGGAACAACAAGATGAGAACGGTGATGGCGAACACTTTTACTAAGAGCGATCGTTGCTTCGATTGATCAACCTCTCTCTCTCTCTCTCTGTCTCATGCTGCCTGCAAGTTAGAGGTGAGGGGCCAGGGTGCATGGCGCGAAGCGCCAGTGCAGTCTTGTATCTATATATATATATATATATATATATATATATATTCCTTTTTTATATTTTTATAATCCTGGGGGGTGGGACCCCCTCCCCGAAATAGGATCCTCCCCAACCGGGACTTCCGGAAACGGGACCCCTCACGAGGATCGCAGCCTCCGAGCGCGAAAATTAGCGCTCTCCGTCCAAAGAGGAAGGTGAGAGGACACGCGAGGCTCCTTGGACCTCCCGAGAGGCTTTCTCGAGGCTCCTACGAAGGCCCAAGAGGGTCCCAAGAGCCTTCCAGAGTCCTCCGAAGAAGCCCCCGAGAGATGAAAATCAGTGATTTCCTATGGTTTTTCTAAGATTTTTGCTTCTTTGCATGTTCACTGCTCCGACGTGCCAAGACGGCCGAAGACGCCCACAAGACCGATGCCAGACGGCTCAAGAGGCCTCCAAGCGAGTCCGAAACCGGCCCAAGACAGCCCCGACACGGCCCAAGGGGTGCCCAAGACGGCCCCAGAGAGCCCCAAGACGGCCTTCAGAAACGGCACCCCTCACGAGGATCGCAGCCTTCCAGCGCGAAACTGAGCGATCTTCGTCCGAAGAGGCACCTACGAGGGTACGCGAGGGTCCTCGGGTTGCCTTAAAAGCTTCTTAAAGGTTCCCCCGACAGCTTGAGAAGGCCCCACGAACCTCGCAGAGTTCTCTGAAGAAGGCCCCAAGAGATCAAAATCATTAATTTCCTATGGCTTTCCTAAGATTTTGGCTTCGTTGCATGTTCACTGTTCCGACGTGCCAAGACGGCCGAAGACGCCCACAAGACCAATCCCAGAGGGCCCAAGCAGCCTCCAAGCGAGTCCACAGCCGGCCCAACAGAGCCTCCAGACGGCCCAAGCCGTGCCCAAGACGGCCCCAGAGAGCCCCAAGACAAGCTTCAGAGAGAGCTTAAAAGGGAAAAAACATACAATTGCAACGCGCTCGGCTCCCACACGGCCACGCGAGGCCCCAAGCCCCTTCCAGGAGGCCACAAGAAGGGCCACAAGGCGCGCAAAAGGCTTATGATTTCAAGGACTCTGCACCCAGACGCCCACACGAAGCTCCAAGACTCCTCAACGGCTCCCCAGACGTGCCACGAGGCGCCCAAGAGCCGCCAAGAAGCATTCACGAAGTTCCCCCACGACGCCCCACAAGGCCTCTAAGAACCTCCACGAGTTCTCCGAAGAAGGCCTTTATAATCCTGGGGGGTGGGAAACCCCCCCCCCGAAATAGGATCCTCCCCAACCGGGACTTCCGGAAACGGGACCCCTCACGAGGATCGCAGCCTCCGAGCGCGAAAATTAGCGCTCTCCGTCCAAAGAGGAAGGTGAGAACGAAGCCCATACATAACGTTCGTAGAGCCTGCCTGTCCCAAAGTCGCGTCAGCACGCCTCCCCGCGCCCCCCCTGCCTCATATTTTGCAGTATAAAGCTGCATTCTGGTCAGAATCCTGGGTTCGCACCCTTTTTTAAGAAATTTGGTTGCGAACCCGGGATTCGATCAGTTTCCCTCTGAAGTCCTTTTCTTGCATTCCATTTGCCCCTTTCGTTGCTTCGAACACCAAGTTCTCCCACTCCCCCTCCGCAACCTCTGCACATTCGCAATGCGAGCCCGCGAGGACCCCTCGAAGGGACCGCAGGATACCGCGAGAAGCCAGCCGATCCAAAGCTTCAAGGAACAAGATGCATGGCGCGAAGCGCCTATGAGATGTAAATATAATCCGGGCCGCCCCTGTCCGCATCCAGCTAGAGAAATCCTCTCCCGCGCGGACAGACCAGCTGTCAATGGAAGAAAATGCGCTACCATCGCTTGGCGGTCAGGACAATTCGGGGGGCACGCGTGGTGGGAAGGCCCATGGCTGTGAGCGTGGGCCCTCCCAGGCAGAAGACGTTGTGCTCACCGGGCGAGGCACGCCGCCTCTGCCTCCGCGTCCTCTTTGGCCTCGCCCTCGCTGTTGCCTTGGGCGTGGCCCGCCTGGCCACGGCCACGGCTCCAGGACTCCTCGGGCAGCCTGGGGCCGGCTGGCCGGCGGGCTTCGAGCCCTCGCCCTTGCGCTCTTCGAGCCCTCGCCCTTGCGCTCTTCGAGCCCTTGCGCTCTTCGAGCCCTGCGCCCTCGCCGTTCAGCCCCTGCGCTCTTCGAGCCCTCGCCCTCGGGCTTGGCGCTCTCCCCGGCCCCCTGCCGGGCCTCTCCCGCCCCCGCCCCCGCCTCTGCCGGCGGCGGGACGGCCCCGGCCCCGTCCTCGGCCCAGGCGTCGGCCTGCGCCCCGGAGGCCCCCGCCCGCAGAAAGGGGGCCATGGCTGCTGTTCGCGAGGTCTGCGGTGGTCTCGTCTTCGGCGGCGCCGTGGTCTCGCGTCGCCCTCGCAGGCCACCCCGCTGGTGTACCGGCAGAGCAGCCGTGTCCTCGCGCGTGCCTGTTTTTTCCCACCCTGGTCTCTGCGTCCTTCGTGGAATTCGCGCTGCGATCGTCGATGGCCACTGTCAGGAGCTCAGGAGGGGGCTTTGCAGGAGCAGGTTCTGCAATCTTATAACCTTCCTCCGCTTCTCAGGGTCCTTGCGGTCGCGGTCTTCATGCGCTTGCTGTTTTGCAGTTGTTTGGTCAAGGAGTTTGCGATATAGCACCATTAGCTGCGGCCACAGCCTGTCATGAGAGACTTCAAGGCGTGCTTCGCTCTCGAGCTCCAGGCACTCGAAAGGAGACGAACGAGACTCCTCAACTGCAGCGCACTTCTCCACGACCGCGCCACCCTGTGCACGCTCGCGGAAATCTTCCTTTTTGCGCCTCAAGGGCAAGCGTGCCGAGTCTCTGGGCCAGGAGGCACTTGCCATGGAGTCATTGCCCGACGTCGCTGATGCTCTCGCGTGCCAAGTCGATGGCAGTCGTGGCGTCTGGCCGAGGGGTCCCGTGACTCAGCGAGAGAGGTCCCAGGCCAGCGGGGACCCCCTCCACGGTCCGGGCTGTCCATCTGCTGCCAGTGCTGCTCCGTGCGGCTCACGACCTCCTGAAGGTGCTCGATGGTCGTCAGGAGCGCTATGTATTGATTTGATTGCCAAGGCCTTACGGCCAGTGCCGCCGACCCTGACGACGACGACGAATACGAGGAGGAGGAGGAGGAGGAGGGGGATTCAGGTGGAAGGGAGCAGGAGATCCATCTGCTGCTGGTGCTGCTCCGTGCGGCTCACGACCTCCTGAAGGTGCTCGATGGTCGTCAGGAGCGCCATGGATTGGTTTGATTCCAGTGCAGTCCCATGTTGAGAAACACCCTGCTTGTCTCCATTGTGCCCTGGGTTTCTTGGGTTTCGACGGTTTTGCTATGGAAGGCGTGACGTTCCCACGCCAAGAATCGATGGGCCTGGGGTCGCAGGGTTGGGTGTCTTGTGGAAGGTGTCTTGTGGTCGGGCCCCTACTGTACCGACTTGCTTTCGGCTGGGGGCGTGCGAAGGTTGTTTTCGATCCTTTCCCGCAGAAGTTTGTTGGCACGATTTGGCACGGGCGTGTCGCCAAGAGGTTGCATGTTCTGCCCATCGCCAGTTGTCGAGTCGCGCTGCCGCCTCGGCGAGCGGTCGTGCTCTTCATCAGCGGCCGTTCTTGATTGAGGTGTAGGTGGAAAACGGATCCTGGCTCCAGGGTGTAGGTCCCGACGTGACAGACCAGCACGGCCGCTTTGGCTCTGATTGCCAGCGTCCGCTGAAAATGCCATGGCCGACACTAGAAGAGTGTAACAATATTAACCGTAAGATGATGCGTTCCTTCTAGCGCTGAAGCGCCGAAGCACTTCGTGACCAAAAAGGCTGGCTCGCACGGGACTTGCCCGTGGGTAGCCTCGTTTGTTTAGCGTTTTCAGGCCATCGTATTACGGACAGCAGGAAGGCAAACATATTTCTAGCAATGTACGTGAACAAGCATGGCAACATGTATTGTCGGTTCCATCATTGTCCTTTTCAGATGATGTGCCGTGCATCTATCTGTCTGGGACGGGGTTGCGACATTAAGCGCGGAGGCGGACCGAGACTAGGTTATCCAAATTGATTTTCAAATTTCTTCAAAGGAGAAGGTGGGCCATTCGATTTCACTTGGCTCGTGAAGCGAACGACACGCGCTCGAGCTATCAGGCACAGCATCGAATCTGCGGGAAAAAGCATGATATGTCTTCTCTCTGTCTATCTATATCTCTCTCTCTCTCATCTGCTCGTCTTTCTTTGCTTCTTCTCACTGCCACTCCACGTCGCTAGGCACCAGAAATCGCCGCGACGCCGCACGCTGCACGATCTCAACCACTTTGCATTGGCGTGTATCCGTGATGCCAAGGATGCCCGCATCAGGAAATGTCGTAATCCACAGAGAACCGCAGCATGGCACGCGGCAGTTAAACATTATTGCTCGCTGTAGCTAGATATCCTTCACCTCCTCCTCCTCCTCCGCAAGTTTCGCTTGAAGATTAACGGACAGCGGGTCACCAAGTACAGAGACTGTTGGTGATCTCATCCCTTTCCCTTGCATGGCGTATGTATTATTTGATGTTTTCCCGCATGTGCATGTTCGTGGTATTTCTATGCCATGCGCCGTCTAGGCGCGGCTTCTTGTGTGTGAGAGATAACACAAAAGAAAAACAGCGTCCCCGCAAAAACAGATGCGGCATGAAACTTGTGATGGGATGTTATGCAGTATGCACTGTGAATATCTCGCATTGCTTTCTGGCTGGGGTGATGGGCTGAGGGGGGAGGGTCTGGTCCCTGGTCGGCGGCCACTCGAGTGGGGAGGGTGCGTCTCATTGATTTGGGCATAGATAAGGCCCAGAGGGCTCCGCGTCAAGTACGCCCACTGCTCTCTGAGGCCAATGCGGTCAGCGCGCGCACTCTGTTCTGTCATGCAGTCTCCGCTCGGGCTGCCTGGGCCCCGGCATGCAGCCCAGCAAGCCGGCGGCGAAATCCGAACCGTACCATGGCCGATCAACGATTCAGGCAACTCGGTGGGCGGCGGGGGTAGGGTTCGGAATTCGTCGAACACGTAGCGAAATCCGAGCTCTACACCCGCCTCCCATCGACTCAGGAGAATCAATGGTTGTGGGGGTAGGGTTCGGACGTCGCCGCCCAGCAAGGGTCGAATAACAAAACACTTGCATTAACATAAGCTGTTGGTGGTTCGCCCGGATTTCTTGCATCCGCGCTGGACCCCCCCTCCCTGGCGCGCGGAGCGCGCCAGAGGCGGCGCGGGAGGCGCCGACAGGGGGACCCGGCGCAGATCCAAGATCTCCGCGCTGTGCCGTTATGTCTCCCCCTACAGGGTCACGGGGTCCTGTGTCTCGTCCTCCTCTCCCCCCTCGCTCCCCCCTCGGATGGGGTGACCTGGCATCGCTCGGACATGTGCATGTTTCCTTCGGCGAGGACCATCGAGGAGCATCCTTGACCATTCGGCGAAGAACCACGCACGAAGCCTTTTAAAGCACAGGGAATGGACGTCCGAGCGATGGCCAGGTGAGGAGCAGGGGCGAGCGCCGCGCGGAGGTGGCTGCCGGACGGCTACGAGGACGACGACGTGCAGGCGGCGCCCTGCCGCGGCAGCCGTGCGGGATCGGAAGCGCACGCGCGACACGCCACGCCAGGGGTGCGGAGCCCTCTGGACTGCCTGCCGCGGCCTCGGGAGCCTGCGGGGCCCCGCTCTCCAGAGGCCCCCGTCGGCCTCCGCAGGCCCCCGGCGACTTCCCGAGGCCTCCATGGAGGCCTCCAGGGGCCTCCAGAGCAGAGTCCAGCCCCTCCTCGTCGTCCTCCCCTTGCCCCCAAGGCCTCGGGGGGCGTGTTGCGCTGCTGGCGGCAGCGCGCGGCGGACACTGCCGTTCACGCAGCGCGGGACCGGGGAAGGGGTAACGCGAGGAAGAGCGGGCCCTCAAAAAGCACACAGCATGAGGCTTATGATATGAAGCCGGGAGGAAGCGACGAGGAGGAGGAGGAGGAGGAGGAGGAGGAGGAGGAGGAGGAGGAGGAGGAGGAGGAGGAGGAGGAGCAACAGCAGGAGGAGGCGGAGGCGGAGGCGGAGGAGGCGGAGGATGAGAAGGAGGAGGAGGAGGAGGAGGAGGAGGAGGAGGAGGAGGAGGAGGAAGAGGACGAGGGAGCAGGGAACAGGAGAGAGGAGGGAACAGGAGGGAGGAGGGAACAGCAGGGAGGTCGAAGGAGGAGGGAGCAGGAGGGAGGAGGGAGGATAAGGAAGGATGGAATACGAAGAAGGGAGGGAGCAAAACCGCGTAGGGGGCAACTGACGCCAGAATGGAAAGTTGAAATGGTGTGGAGTTACGCTGAACCCCTCCCTGCAGCAGTCTTCGTTGGCCGAGGGACTGCAGGGCTGTCCTCGGCCCCCTCCAGTGCCAATTGACGGCAGGATTCGAAATTGACTGGTGGGGGTTGGAACCCAAGCAGCCCCAGTGATGGAAGCTGCGAGGGGTGTGAGGCCGATTGACGGTCTTCTCCGGCGAGGCCTGATGACGGTTCTCGCCGAGGGGAGGGGGGAGAGGGAGGGAATGGGGCGTAGAGACGATGTCGTCCGCGATGCGCCCTAGTGCTGAGGCGGGGATTCCTGAAAGTGTGGGGGAGCAAAACGCAAAAACGGCATGCACAGCTTCGACTCCGAACTGAGTAGGCCCTGTGCGCTCTGTATCCCACGGGGGGGGATAACGAGTGCGCACGCTCACGCTCTGGTACGTACCGATTTGTTGCGCCCCCATGGGGCGGGCGAGATGCGCCCCCCCCCGCCCCCAGGGGCAAGCCGAGGGCCCCCGGGGACAGCCGCGCGCCGCCGAGAGCCTTCCCGAGGAGGGGCAGGCATCCCCCGAGTCAGAACCGAGAGGAAGAAGCCCGCGACGTTGCACCCGAGTCGAGGGCAGACGCCATCGGCCACGCGGCCAGGACGCGAGAGCTTGCGCTGCGTATGCAGCGCAGCCCCTTGCGATCCCCCCCCCACGCGCTGGAGGTAGAGCATCCTTGGAGAGCTCGGTTAGGGGGTCGCGGCCGATGAGCAACAACAGAAGCCTCGACGGCGCTCGCGGCATCCTGGCAGGAGACCTTGAACAAGCGTCCTGGCAAGCGACCCGACGCTAGAAACTGGAGTGTCGAAGGAAGCCCGGCCCCGGCCACCCCCACCAACCCCCTGAACGGGGAGGGGAGGGCGGAGGAGGCGGGGGGGCCAGGCAAAGGGATGACACGTGTAAAGGTTGGGGGCGCCAGAGTGCATCGGTGAACTGACGTTTACAGGCACAGTCAGCCGGCAGGGGAATAAACCTCGTTCACGGCATCAAGGAGGGAGGGAGGGAGGGAAGGAGGGAAGGAGGGAGGGAGGGAGGGAGGCAGGGAAGGAGGGAGGGAGGGGAGGGAGGGAGGAGAAGGAGGAGGAGGAGGAGGAGGAGGAGGAGGAGGAGGAGGAGGAGGGAGGAAGGATGGAGGATGGAGGAAGGATGGAGGAGGGAGGAGGGGATAGGGGGGTGGGGTGCGAGAAGAGCCACGGCACGCCAGGACCGCCCGGCGCAGCTGGAGACTCCGAGCCGCCCCCCCCGCCCGCGGCTTCCCGCGAGGCCAATCGCAACGAGATCCCTGTCGCCGCCTCGGCCCATCGCCGGTTCCATTCCAGGGAGGAGGAGGGGGTCTGGGCCTCCTAGATGGGGTCGAAGGATCGCGTAGCATCACCGAGACATCGCCGATGCGGCTCGATGCGGAGCCCGGCTTGCTTCACGTCGACGTCGCCGATGTATCGCCCACGTCGCCGGGCCATCACTGGTGCATCGCCGGTGCATCGCCGATGCATCGCCAATGTATGGGCGATGCGGCGCGATCCTTCGACCCCATCTACTCCGACCCCACCTGGGAGGCCTCTAGGGCGGCAGGGGGAGGATAGGGGAACGAACAATGACGTAAACATAAAAACTCGGAGGTCCGCGCGGATTTCTCGTATCGGCGCTGGAGACCCCTGGCGGCGCCTCCGTCGCCGCCCCTGGCTCGCTCCGCGCGCCCGAGAGGGGGGTCGAGTGTCGAGCGCCGGTCCGAGAAATCCGCGCGGACCTCTGAGTTTGTAGGTTTCCGTCATTGTTCGTTCGCCTAGAGGAGGGGGGGGCGGGCAGGAGGGTACGGTCGGGAGCTCTATCTAGTCTATGTCGCTCCGCCGGTTCTGGCCCACCACGCTTCGGAGCGCCACGCTGTCCACGTCGCCGTCCCCGAGCGTCTGGGTCCCGAGCCTTCCCAAGCCTCCCGCCCCGCGGAGCGGAGCGCCATGCTATTCGCTCGCAGGGCACAGCGTGTTGCCGTGGCCGCCGCCGCGACACGCTAAGCACAAGTTCCTGACCGCAGTCCAGGCATCATTGAGGCGCAGGCACGGATTGACGGCGCGTGACGGGCCCCGCTTCCGTGCAACTTCGGCGGGCCCCGTCGCCAAATCAGGCGGCACTGGCGCCATGTGAGCGACGCAAACAGCGGGGGTCGTCTGCGCCGACACTGGCGCGCAAGCTGCCCGCGCAGGGTCGCGCGTGAGCGCCCTCGTCTCCAATGAGGCGTGCCGTGCGGGCGGCCCGCGTGAGCCACCGCGGAAGGTCGCTGCGTCATCTCGCGCAAGACCCGTTTCTTCTCGTCGGTCGTGTGTCGGGGGCTCCACCCCCCGATCCGTGGATCTGGCGCCCACGCGCCCACGCCCCACGGACCCCGAAGCATGTCCCGCGCGTGCCCCAAGGAGGGGCGCCCAGGGCTCCGCGAGCACGGCACGTGCCCCAACCCAGCTTCGGACGTCCTCGCCCCACGGACGCGCCGCACAGGCCCACGTGGGGGCGGGCCGCCGCTGCTTCGCGCGGCCTGGCGACCCAGCCACCCTGGCGACCCGGCCACCCCGGCGACCCTGCGGCTCTCGGTGACCCGGCGACGGGCCCGGCGATTCGGCGGCGGGCCAGTGGATGGACACTGCATTCGAACCCTTCCGCATTCGAAGGAGATTCTAAATCACCCCGGGTCGAGGGCCGCATGCCCCGGCATGCCCCAGGAGGTTTTCAAAGGCAAAATCTATACTGACGGGTCCTGCCTGAAGCAAGGATTTGCTGCAGTAGTGATCGGCGATCAAGGAGAGCTTGAGGGACAGTAGACAATATATTCGAACCCTCACGCATTCGAAGGAGATTCTAAATCACCCCCACGCCCCCGACATCAATGTTGATCTCAGTGAAGGCGGTTCTTTGGGGTTCAAATATTTCTGCCCACTCACGCCCCCCCCCCGTCGTCACGCCATCAATATTGATTTCGGGGGGTCTGGGGGGCATCTTAGGCCACAGGGTTCGAATCTAACGTCCATGTATGGGCCCGGCGGCCTAGCGCTCGGCGGCCCAGCGGCCTGGCGACCCGGCGATCCAGCGGCGACCAGGCGACCCATGCAGCTCTCCCGGCGACCATAGGCGATCCCGGCGGCCCGGCGGCCCGGCGGGCGCGACTTGGCGCGCCCTGCGCGACCCGGTGATCCGGTGATTCGAGATTGCCCCCCCCCCCCCCCCTCTTGTCCAAATCACCCACAAGTTTTTAAGACGAATGTGCGCGACACTCAGGCGAGAGCCACAGTTTGAAGATGTCTCGCCCTGCATCCGTGAAGCTGTTGCGAATGTCAAGCTTCAGGATCATAAGCGGTGCGGAAATCACTCAAGTCTCAGGCAAAGAGCCCGGCCCGCCCTACCGACACGCCTGGGAGTGCAACAGGGAGGAGTTGCTTATAAGGAGTAGGGATCGAGGACGACGACGACGACGACGACGACGAGCGTACAAGCGTACAAAGAGAGGAGGACGAGGGTGGGAAGATGAGGATGAGGCCGATCGCGCGGATGTGCCACCGAGGGAACGCTCGGCTGCCCCCCTTGCCCGCTTCTCTACTCCCTGCCCCCCCCCTCCATGGGCGCGGAGGGGGCTCCCCCGAGCGCCTGGCCCGAGGCGCTGCTCGAGTTGGTGGAGGTGAAGAGGACTCCAGGGAGGAACAGGCCCAGACCACCTCACGCCGACAAAGCCAAAAATAACACGACGGAGGGCTTTTCCCCCATCCGTCGTGTGGTGCTGGTCCTCGCTTTGACGAGACAGCGCCTCGCGTCCACTCCTTCCCCCCGCTGCCCCCTTTTCCTTCCCTCCTCCTCCCTCCTTCCATGCCTGCCTCCCCGTCCCTGTTTCTGCTTTCCGTATATCAACCATGTCGGCGCACCCCCCACACACACACGCTTCGTGCCCCCACAGGGAGCTCCACCGAGGCCCCCAGGAGGGGGCGGTCGCATGCAGTTCTCCACCCACTTCCGCACACCTCTCACACGTTTCGTGCCCCCACATGGAGCTCTACCGAAGCACCCCGAAGAGAGGTTTCGCATGAGGTTCTCCACCCACGTCGCCACACCCATCACACGCGTTGTAGCCCAGTAGGGAGCTCCACCGAGGCCCCCGGGCGGGGGGCGCCGCATGCGGTTTTCCACCCGTCTCGGCTCGCCCCTTACACGTTCGTGCCCCTACAGGGCAGGGAGCTTGACCGAAGCCCTCGGGAGGAGGCGGTCGCATGCGGTTCCGCCGCCCATTTCAGCACACCACTCACACGTTTCGTGGCCACCGAAATCCTTAGTGGTAGGGTCCGCATGCGTGACCGTCTCCGCGCCGATTTCGGCACACCCCTCACACGCCTCGTGGCCCCATAGGGAGCTGCACCGAAAGCGGTATTCACAACTTGGTATTCACAACTGTGCATGGTTGGGTCTTTCGCCCAGGTTGTTTGTTTTTGCCAATTTCGCTTTCTGGGGCCCTCACTTACCCCTTACCCTGGGGCCGTCCAAGGCTCAGGGTGAAAAGCGGGCCACAGGGAATCAGTCGAGACTTGGCTGGTCTACGTTTCGAACAAGTCACGACGTCGGGGTTCTGCGGATAGCGACGCCGCTACCCTTTTCCCGTCGCCCCAGCCAGATCCGCCCCGAAACGCTGGTCAGAACCCATCCCGGGAGGGGCCCACGGGGCAGCGGTATGCGTCAGCATGTCTTGATTCCCCCGGAGGAGGGTGCAGCCCTCCAGCCACTTCATCGCGCTGCACCTGTCCGCGGAGCTCGTGCTCGAGGAAGCCGGCGGCGGAGGAGGAGGAGGAGGAGGAGGAAGAGGAGGAGGAGGAGGAGGAGGAGGAGGAGGAGGAGGAGGAGGAGGAGGAGGGTGGGAGGCCGGGGAGGGCAGGCTCCCGGCGGGGGCCGGTGCGGCGGCCCAGCGTCGGCCTCCACAGGCGCAGATAGAGAAGCGGCAGGGCAGGGGGTGCCTCCTCCTCCTCCTCCTGCTCCTCCTCCTCCTCCTGCCTCCTGCCTCCTCCTCCTCCTCCTCCTCCTCCTCCTTCCTCCGCTTCCTCCGTGGCCACTGTGGCTCAAGGTGGTGGTCATTGCCCGCGGCAGAGCACGGAAACACCTCGGTCCAGGGGCAGCATCGGGCTGCGGCTTCCGCCTTCTCGCGCCCGCGCGGTGGAGCTTCATGTCCATCGCCGCCGCAGCGGCTGGCGGCTGGCACTCATGTCGCGCGTGTTCGTTCGAGGCCGCCGCGGGCTTCGTACCTGCGCGATAATTAGTCACTTGGAGAAGATGAATCGGCTGCCAGAAAATTTGTTCCTCACGAGCGCGGGGACAAACGCCGAGATCCCTGGGCTGCAAGTGCAACCAAGCTTCCCGCTCGTGCACTACTTGCATATGTGCGGAAACATCCCGAAGGAGCCATGGAAGAAAATCACAGAAGCGACTTCCAGATTCGAGGCCACCGCCAAGTCCGCCACCGCCGCCGCCAGCGAGGAGTTCGTCGAGTCGCTCACCGCCATCACAGCCGACTTTAGCAAGACGCACGAATCCACGGAGCGCACCCTCACCGACGCCACTGTCCGCACATCAGTCTTGGAAGCGCAGACTGTGCAGCTCAAAGCATCGGCCGCCAAGCTGGAGAGCCTAGCTTCGCAAGCAGATGCCCGTGCTCCTGCCTTCAACTTCGATAGCATCGGCACCTAGGACAAAGACCCCGATTCGACGACATTCTGGTGCAGCAGCCCGGAAAACTTCAATCAGCCTGAACTGGAAAGAGCCCTCGTCGACTGGCTCCGCGCCGCTAGCGTCGACAGAGCCCGCATCGTCTTCAACACCGTCGGCCTCGCCAAGCGCCAGTCCTTCCAGCTCAGCGGCGGCACTGTGGTGGCAGAGCCTCGCGCACAACGCCTTCACGCCGCTCTTAAGATAAGGTCAGCCTGGAGATCGTTTTTTTCCCATCGCTAGCAACAATGGTGCTTTCACCCCCTGGCAAGAGCCCGAAGATGCGAATATGATTTGCAAAGAAGCACGCGCAAGCCAAGCGCCTCTCCAATATCATGCAAATCAGGACTCCACTCGTCAGCCTCCGCGTTCGTCGGTCTTCTGGCTACGTATCAGATCGCGGTGAGGCTTTGGTGCATCTGCGCACGGAATCCGCTGCCGAAGTTCCCGCGCGCCTGCAGTGGTCCAGCGCTGGCTCGGCCCGAGGGTCGACGACGCACTCCAGCTCGCCATCCGCGCTGAGTTCGCCGACAATTTCGCGCGCTCCATCACAGCTGCGCAGCGGCTTCAGCCATCGCTGGGGCCCGCGGCTCCTGCAACCATCCCAGGTGGTCCTGAGAATCGCTCGCTGGAGCGCTTATTCTCTCCATGGGCGATCAGATCAACGCTGCGACGGCATGCGCCGTCCTTTTCTTCCTTGCGTCGGCCAACGCGCGCTGCTCTTATTGCAAGACACGCGCGGCGCCATCGTGGACCTGCATATGCTCGCCAACTCGACGCATCACGCCTACGAGCCTGCCCAGTCGTCCGTGTTCCTGGACGGCGAGACCATCGCCGACGCGGGCGGCATCTGCGCCCCCATGCCGCGCGACATACGCGAACTCCAGCTTCCACCGAAATGGCGGCTCCAGAGCAGGTCGTCTGCCCTGGCCGCGCCGCCTGGCTGTCGCGGGCGCCAGCCTTCGGTGCGACGTCGCAATCCTCAGCATCCACAACCATGGTCTCTCATTCTCTCATTCTCTCATTCTCTCTCTCTCTCTCAGCCGTTCCGGGGCCCAGATCTGGGCTCTTGCTAACGCTAACTTCGGAACGGCCTGCGTTAGCGAGCCAATCGGCTTGCGGGGCCTTCTCTCACGGCTTCCGGCCTGCGATGGATGCCGCCGGCGTGCCACTGGTTCCCGGGCTGCAGCCTCCTCGGCGTGGCGGCCAGCGTGGCCGGCGCAAGGGCCGCAAGGAGAAGGACTACCGCAAGACCAGTGACACCTACACGGCGTGTCCTTGCGGCCACTACACGTGGGACCACTTGCTCGCGAAGCGTGGCGGGCAGTGCGTGCGCTGCCGCGCGCAGCTTGTGCCCCCACCGTTGGTTGTTTTGGATGCTGACCCTGGTCATGGGCATCGCAAGCCGGGTGCTACAGGCCTCTCTTCTGAGACGGTGGCCCAGCTGCGCGAGATGGCTTCCAAGGTCCCTGAAGAAGAAGCGAGGGCGATGTTGTCCCCATGCGGCATGGCGCTGCAGGCTTCTGTCAAACAGCCCGAGTTGCCTGAGACCGAGTACGTGCAGGCGCAGTCTGCCAAGCGCGAGGCGCAGCGGCAGGTTGATCGGGCCTTGGGCGCCCGCAAGCGCCTGGAGCAGCAGATCAAGGACGCCGACAAGAGGCTGGACGACGCTGTGGCGGCCGATATGCAGGCGGCCGAGGTGGTGGCAGCTGCTGCTAAGCGTATCTCTGCTCGTGTTCTGCCTTCCGAGCCGCCCAAGTCCGCGGCCCACATGGGCGCGCTGCTGCGGGACGGCGGGAAGGCCATCACTTTGGAGCTCGGCGAGGAGTTGGACCTCTCTGGACCCGAGTTCTCTGACGAGGACCGCGACGCTTTCACGAAATTCAAGAATGACATGTTGGAGAAGGCCTCCAAGCTCATCACCGAGTCCTTGGCTGGGGTCGTGGACAAGGCGAAGGAGCACAAGGAGGAGTACGCCAACCGGATTGGCGAGCTCAAGAAGAAGCGCAAGCATAACAATGGCAACCCTCAGACGGTTCGCCCTTCGGTGCCGGGGGGCGCGGGGGCAGCTGCGTCCGGCGCCCCGGGAGGAGATGGCGCTCAACCTGAGGCGCCTGAGGATCCTGAGCGGGCAGCCTATATGGCAGCAGCGAAGGCACGCGTTGCTGTCCGCAAGGCTGAGACCGAGGCCGCCCCGGCCGCGGGCTCTGCCGCGCCATTTTCCTAGCACAGTTTGCTCCCCTCCCTCCTGCTTGACCTCTCCTGCGGCCCCTCTGCCCTTTAAGACTCCGGCCCCAAGTCTGCGAATGATTGTTGCCAACATCTCCCTCTGGGGACCCTCAGCAAAGCGCTGGTTGGCAGAGACCTCGGCAGACTTAGTTTTGTTTTCGGAGCATAGGCAGATCGGTAGCGATTTTGATTCGATGGTCAAGTTTTTGCACCGTTCGGGATGGAGGGTGGTAGCGAATCTAGCCGACACCACATCAGCGCTTTCAGGTAGCGCTGGAGTTTTGATTATTAGTCGATCACATTTGCAATTGAGCAACCTTGCTAGGCTGCATGAAGAGTGGACGGATGCGAGTTGCTCCCGCTACATTTTTGGCACTCTGCGATTACGGGGTGTTGACGTCACTATTGTTTCTGTCTACCTGCACGCTTGCATCGGCCTCACGGGTCTTAATCTCTCTCTGCTCTCCGAGCTCGGCGTTCTCATTTCGAGAGCGGGCGCGCCCGTCATAGTTGCGGGTGATTGGAACATGCGGCCCGAATTGTTGGGTGATTCCGGATTCTTGGCTAAGGCTGGTTTGGCAGTTGTCCCCATGCCAAACGTTGCCGCCACGTGTGTTGGCGCTGGCACTCCTAGCCTCATTGATTTCTGCTGCGTGAGCAATATTTTCATGGATGCGATTGAGTTTGATGGCATCGACCCCTCAGCCCCGTGGGGAACCCATAGTGCTCTGAGCTTCCGCATTTGTGCTGCTCCGCGCCAGCTTGAGGTGTTGAAGATAATGCAGCCGAAAGCTCTTTATATGAAAGGTGTTGTGGGTCCCGTGCTACCCTGGGTGAGCGCCATAGCTCAGGCTAAGCTTATGTTTCATTCCAGTGGGCGGTTTCGTGGATCCAGCTCGAGCGCTTGGCATGAGTCATTGCTTGTCCATGATGTGCCTCATTGTGCGTTAGGGTTGGGACATCAATTGTCTGAGTGGTGCATTGCGGTTGAATTGGAAGCTTGTTATCGTTTGCAGCTTCCTCTTGATTCTTGGAAGGCCCATGTCGGGCGTTGCCAGCCTCCTCGCATTCGCCGGGTCCCTCTGCTACCGAAGACGGTGCCAGCTCCCAATGTTTCGGATCGTCTTGCACGTTTTTGGCAGGCCTTGGGAGTGCATTTGCATATGTTGCTTAAGCTCTGTGAGGAGGTGGACCCTTCGTGTCCACCTGAGCCCGTGCCGTGCTGCGCTGCGCAGTTCTGGTCTATTGTTCGGACGTGCCAGGCTCTTGAGGTGCCACCCCCGGCTAATCCCGATGATAAGAGCGAGGTCGCCGTTGTTCAGATGTGGCAGCGGCGCCTGTCTGAGCTCTCTGGCACTGCGCTGGATGGCGTTGAACAGATGGCCGAGGAGGCTGCCGCCATGGGAGCCAAGATGGCCAGAAAGGCCGCCTCTGTTCAGCGTGCTTCGTGGCGATATTGGCTTCAGGAGGCCTTGTCGCGCTCCGCGGGCCCAGCGCACAGTCTCCTCAAGAAGGGTGTGGTCCCTCTCGTTAGTGACCGTGCGTCGGATGCTAAGTTGCACTCCAATGTTGAAGAATTGCTCGACTTTGAGGCATCGGCTTGGTCGTCTATTTGGCGGCAGCATTCTGAGAGTGAAGCTCGCAGTATCTTGGCGTCGTTGCGCGTGCGCGCCCGCGAGGCCCCTCGCCTCGAGCCAATCACCCTGGCCATGTTGGAAGATGCGGTCAAGACCATTCCTGATAGAAGGGGCCGCGGTTGTGACCATGTCCCTCCTCGATTGCTCAAGGAGGCCAGCGTTGATGCTAAGAAGGCTTTCGTTCAGCTGCTCGCGTCCATAGAGGAAGAAGCCACTCTTCCCATGCAGCAGCTTTTCAATGTCATTGCGCTCCTTGAGAAACCAGGCGGGGGGCGTCGCCCCATTGCGCTCATGGGTTTTTGCTATGTTGTATTGTTGCGGATCCACAGGCCGCGCGTGCAAGCCTGGGGCCGCGCATATCACGGTCCATGGGACAGAACGGTAAGAAGTTCTGCCGAGGCCGCCGGCTGGCTGGACGAGTTGGAGTCTGAGCTTGCCCTGCATCAGGGTTTCCAGGTCGCGGGCTTGTTGTTGGACCTTCGAAAATTTTACGATTCCGTGTGCTTGACCGATCTTGTGGACGCGGCAATTGAGCTTAATTATCCGCTGAGGCTTCTGGCCCTCGCCCTTGATTCATATTTGGGCGCGAGGATTTTGACGCTCACAGGTTGCATACACAAAGGCGTCTTGCCGAGCGGAGGCATTCTTCCAGGTTGTGGCCAGGCTGTCTCACTGTCCAGGGCTTTCTTGTTTGCTCCTCTCGATGCTGCCTCCAAGTCCGTGTCGGGACAGTCATTGCGGGAATGGGTTGATGATGTATATTGTCGCTTGTATGGCACGCATGCGTCTCTTGTTGCCACCTTTCCTGTTCTGCTTAGGGCTCTTCTGACTGGGCTTCGCAAGCGTAAGGTACAACTCTCCCTTGATAAATGCGGGGTGCTGGCCTCGTTCGCGAGTCTCCGTCGCGAGCTTGTTTCTTCGGCGCGACAGCAAGGATTTGGCGATATCAAAGGTCTTGCGACTGCACGGGACCTGGGCCATGACGCCAGCTTAGGTGCCAGACGCACCGTTGTGGCCCGGCGCGCTCGCATGCACGCTGGCAGCAAGGCGTCGGCGAAAATCAACCGCCTTTCATCTTCTAACCGGGATGCGTGCAAGCTTTTCCGCCCGAATGCTTATCCTAAGAGTTGTTGGGCGTCTGAGGTGCACGGATTGGCACCGCATATGATAAAGCGATTGCGAGCTATGGCTCATGCGTCCAGCCGCTCCCCCCAGAAAGGCACCTGCTGCGCCACGGCCCTCCGCCTTACGTATGGCCCTGGGTGCGACCCTGCCCAGGTCCACGTGAGGAGGGTCGTCAGCACGTGGTACAGCAGAACGGCTGGGGGGGGGCCCTTTTTGACCGTGTCCAGCAGTCCTGGGATAGGTCGCTCGAGCTTGTGCGACGTGGATGGGGTTTTGTTCGAGGGCCGATGGGAGCTTTCCAAGCCACGCTGATATCTCTCGGCTGGCAGTGCCCTTCGCCGACTGAGGTGCATGATCCCACCGGGGAAGTCTGGCGGATGGTGGGCTCGGGCGAGGGTCCTGTGACTGCTCTTCTCGAGGCGTTCGATGTCCATCTTGACGCTGCGCACTGGCGTGCAGCCGCGTCTTTTCATGACGGAGGAGGCGCGGAGACTGGCGTCGAGTGGACACACGTGGCGGGACTCATTCGGCGTGTTGCGAAAGAGGGTGATTTGGCGCTCTCCCGTATGATTCGGCTAGTTGCCTGCGGCGGTTATTGGCCAGAGGAACGCAAGTACTCTGCTAAGATTGCTCCTGATCCTCTGTGCCAGCAATGTAGTGCATGCGTTGACTCGTCTAGTCATGCATTCTGGGGCTGTTCTTGTCACGCCACTTCGTCTTGTGAGCACATTTCCAAGAGCAATGAGCTTTGCCAGCAGGCCCTTGACGGCATTGATGAGCACCCTATATTTTGGTGCCGCGGTCTCATTCCCAAGGGTTGGCTTCGTCTTCCCGGGGCTCCGGAGGATCGGGCGTTGGAGTTTTTCCGATGCCCTGACGGCCCTCTACCCGGAGGAGTTTACGGCGGCGATGGCGCTGGAGGGCGCTTTGCCACCGATCCCATCTTGCGTCGTGTGACCTTTGGCTTCGCGCGCCTTTGCGTTGTTCCAGATCTTGATTGGGATTGCGGGGCGCATGGAGTGCTGGACAGTCAACGTCAGACGGTGCCGCGCGCTGAGTTGGTTGCCATAGTGGAGGTGGTGCGTCGCGTGGCAGTTGATCAGCACTTGACGGTGGTCACTGACCACATCAATCACCAGAGAGCTTTTCATAAGGGACGTCATCACACCCTTCGGTTGCAGAGTGCTGACTTGTGGTGGGAGCTCTGGCAAATGCTCGATTTGCGGTCTGGGTTGTTCGATTTAGTTTACTCGCCTAGCCATTGTGCCGATGATGAAGCGAAGTTTGCTCGTCTTGCGAGTTCTCTGAACCCGCAACATCTTTTCATTAATGCGATTGCGGATGCTCTGGCCACGGCGCGGGCGGCGAGCGCCCAGATCCCGGCCGACGTGGTTCGGGAAGTCGTTGACTTTGAAAATCTGGCTTGCCGCATCTTGCGACGCAATGCTTCCATAATTTTGGAACGTGCCAGGGGGCCCAAGAATCCAGCACGCATTGTTCATCGCGTCCAGCTCCCGCGCGTGGTCCGCCGGCGCAGGGTTGCGGTCGCACTTCTTGAAGCTTCCAGCCACAATTTCGAGCCTGTGGCCAAGGACATGGAGGTGCACAGCGTGCAACAAATTGTTGCAACCTGCCTCTCGTTTGTTTTTCCGAACGGTTCGTTCGCAGTGTGCAGCCCTTGTGCAAACTGCGCCTCCCACTCCTGAGTGTCCAAGGCGGGCCAGAGGGCGGCGAGCGGGGGGCTCGCAGGTCGGCAAAGCACCAATCGATGATGACCTTTGGTGTAGGCTTGGAATGACCGACCCCCCTCGACGTTTGCCTGCCCCTGCCTACGTCCACGGGCACAGGGTGCATGATAGCCACGCTGCCTGGAGTAAAGGCCGTTTCACCTTCTGTGGATTGCGCGGATGCTGGGCTGAATCTAAGCCCCGAGATTTGCTCAGGGAGTGCCCAGTAGCATCGAATGGCACGGCGGTCCTCACAGCTTATAACTGTGGGGCGCTGGGGAGGCTGAGGCAGGGAAAGCCCCCTAAGAAGATCTCTCTCTCTCTCTCTCTCTTGCCCATCGTCGGCTTCCACGAGCAGGAAGGCTCGCGCTCCGAGCCCGCGCTGGCGAACTGCCGCAGCAGCGGCTGTTCGCGATTGCCGTCGACTTCAACGCCTCGGAGTTCCCTCGCCGCTGCATCAACGCCCCTGTCGACGCGGACACCGCGGCGGCGCAGAGGCACTGGTGCAAGCCGCTCCACTTGGGCGCCTCGCTCCGTGGCGCCATTCGACATCGACCGCGCGAAGGTCCGAGGCCAACGCGAGTGAGTCTACGATCGAAAGATGATCCGTCAACTTCCTCAGACACCTGATGCCCGCGGTGGGCGCCGTCTACGTCGCCGACGACTAGCCGCTCGATGATGCGAACGGCCCCATCGCCGACCACGACATCATGCACTTCCGCGTCCGCCCGCGTCATTCGAAACCAGTTCATGAACGTGGGGTCAAAATTATTCCAAGACGACATTTTCGACTCCGTCCATAACAACAACCACGTCCAGCACCCCCTCGACTCCATGGAAGCGACGAAGATGAGCCCCAGCACGAAGTGGAGGGCGTTGAACGGCCGCCACGCAAGTGGCGGCCGCGAAGGCCCGTGACGTGCTGACCTAGATCCCCGACGCAGAGCTAGCATCACAATCTCTCGTTCTCTCGCGAGAAACGCGCCATGGCCCTCCGCGACGTCGCCAGGGGGGTCTGGCACCATAACATCGCCCTTGCCGATTTGCAAATCGACAAAACCGCCGCGGGCAAGCACCGCCTCCGCATCGTGGACGGCGTGGCCGTCGTCGCAAAGTGGCCGGCTTCACCTCTGCCACGGATGCCGCGCGCGCCAGCCTCGGCAACGAGCGGAAAGCGAAGGCCTCCGCTCGCTCGCGCGCCGCCTGCGCCGGCAACGACTCCCCCCTCGGCCGGTTGCGGCGCCGGTGAGGCATGCCCGAAGGACGCCGCGGCGAGCTCTAGAAAGCCTTCTCGAAGCACCTGGCGCTCGCAGGCATCGAAGCGACCGCGGTTCCCTCGCCCAGCATCGCCGCTGACCCCGCCGGGATGCGCCGGGCCATCGCGCGGCACGGAGCTCTTGTTCTCTATTGTTTTTGTTGAAGCGATCTGGCCCCACTTGCGTGGCCGAGCATCGGGTCGCCGCGCGGGAGATTCTGCCCGTGGCCCAGATCTGGGCCACGGCCTTCCTGGCCGCGCCTGGTCGCGCGCGCCTCGCAGATCCGACGTCTGCGCCAAGCTCGGCGCCGGCGTCGCCTTCCACGACAACACCCCGCACGATCTCGACAATTCTCTCGCGGCCATGCCCCCCGCAGGAGACGGGCCCATCGGCGGTGCGAAGTGCGCGCGCGCCCCTGATTGCCTTCGCCCACTTTCAATGGAGGGCGCCGACGTGAAGTTGCTGGCCTCAGCTGCCAATCGTCGGCCCACCAACTCGCCGCCCAGACGGCGCCCGAGCAGCAGGGCTTTGACAATGGCCGCCAGTTCCTGACCAATGCAGTTATTGTCGACGCTGGGGCTCGTCGACGCAGTCGCACTCCCACGGCTGACGCCGACGCGCCCGTCTTGGCCGGCGTGGGCATCGCGGCAGCCGCCCCGAGCCTGGGCCACCAGCGGGCGCGGGCGGTCCTCGAGCGCTGGGGCATCCACGGCAGCGCGACGGAGCTGCTTAAGGCATGCTGCCGCCGGCCCGTCGCCGGCCTGGACTCGGGTGGAGCGCGCCGCCCCTTGCTGGTCGCGCAACTGGGCGTTGCACATGGCCGCCCATGGGGGGGCGCCGTCTGGGCGCTCGTCTTCGACCCGCTCGCCGTCGCCATTCGCCGCGAGCTTCGGACCTGCAAGCCAAGAAGCGCATCGTCGCCCCGATCTGGGCTCCCTTCGCATGACCTCATCGCCGAGATGCGCCGGGCCCTGGTAGTCGCTGAACAGCCGTGGAAGCATTTCGTGGTCGAAACAAATGCGCGCCACCCAGGCTTCTTCATTGGCCCTGGCGACACGCTGGCTGACCAATTGCGTGGCCCGTCCGCGAACTGGCGGGGCCGCGTCGAGAAGCCGGCCATCGCGCGTGCCTCGCTGCAACCACGCATCAAGCTGCACAGCGTCGCCGTCGTCGCTTGCCTCGGTTAAGTCGGTCAAACGTTCGAGCTGCTCGACGGCTTCCTGCAGGAGGAGCACCCGGCCTTCCTTGAGCAGCTGCGCGTCGCCCCGCCCAGCCTCGCGAAATCTGACAGAGTCGCAATCGCTCTATGGGCCGAGATCGAAATCCCGAGCGGCATTGAAACGCACCCGGCAGCAGCCACGCGGTGGACAGCGGTGATCGTTGCGACAGAGCGGAGGAGAGCATTGCAGAAGCTGCGCGGCACCGCCCACGCCGAGCTCCCCACCGTCGCCGCGCAGCAGGGCTCGCGGTGCAACGACTGCTGCGAGATCGGGGTCGCGATCGCGCAGCGCTTCGAGGGCGCCTCCAATTCCGTTGGTTTCTCGCCGCGGGCAGGGGCTCGAAGTTTCTGCGGCGCCCACCAACAGCAGGACCTCGCTCACGAGCTCGCGTTGAAAGCGCCGGCATCCACAAGTGAGCTGCTCGACCCGGATTGCAGCGCCGTCCTGCGTTGTCGCGATGCCGGGCCCGGCGTGCCAGCTGGGCGCTCTCGCCCAGGCGTCGCTCCTCAGAAAGCGCACATCACCGTGCTCCGCGAGAAGCTCTTCTCCGACGCGCTGGCCGACGCCGGCGCCGCCAGCTGGCGCGGTCGACGCCCGCCAGCGCGGGAGCGCGCCGCCCGACGGGCCGCATGCTGTCGCTGAACAAGAACAAGAATGCCTTTTGGCACGCCCAAGCCTGGGCTGCGCAATGGCTACCTGACACCTCCCTCGCCAACCACCAGATCGACCACGAGGCCGACTGGGCGCGCTGGCGCACGGAAGATTTCACCGACGTCATGGGCCGCGAAAACTTCCAACCATTGTATTTGACCCGCCTTCAGCGCAGGCGGGTCGCCACCTAGATGAGCCGCCAAGCCTGGGGGGGGGGCGCCATCGGTCGCGCGCCCCTGGGACATCGCCTTTCGCGCCCGACGTACACACGCGAGGAGGCGCGTCAACAAGCATCACTACTCTCCGATGGGGTCGCTATCCATCGAGCCCGCCGCCGTTGGGTCAGCACGGACGTCTTCGACGCATCGACCGACGAGATAGACGCCGACCCCACCCAGGACATTGAGGACGCGTGTCCGACCGACGACTTCGACGGGCCCGAGAGCATCGACATCTTGCAGCTCGACCGCGTTCCACAAGACCTATTTGCACGATGGAAGCGGCTCCGCGTGCATCTTGCCACCCTACCTCCCGCTCGGCTGTGGACAGCCATCAAAATGCTGACGGGCGCATGGACGACGTCGTACATAATGCGCGTCCTGCACGGGAAGCGCTGCCGTCAATCTGGCTGCGGCGCGGGCGAAGGCAGCGACCAGATCCAGCACTGCATGGTTTGCGGGAAGTTGCGACACCAGCTGAGCGTGCCCCGTGGCCAGCTGGGTGGCGAGCTCCTGCATGACGACGGACGACGCCGTCCGATCTCCGACAGCAAGCAATGCGCTGCCGACGGTGCCGCCCAGCACGCCTTGAGGTTCGCGGCTGACCTCTCGGGCGGAGCGGGGCCGCGCCGCTGTTAGTAACCAGACGAACGTCCCATCGGCGACGTTTCCTCCTCCTCCTCTTCCTCCTCCTCCTCCTCCTCTTCCTCCTCCTCCTCCTTTTCCTTGTCCTTCTCCTCCTCCTCCTCCTCCTTCTCCTCCTCCTCCTCCTCCTCCTCCTCCTCCTTTTCTTCCTCCTCAGCCGCAACGCTCGAACTCTATGCCGCGTCGCCGCCCCAAGCGGCCGCTTTGGAATAGACTTACCCGTTACGAAAGCTATTCATCTTGAGCACTGACGACCTAGGGCGTCTCCGAGTGGCCCCCCCTTCCCCCCGTAGACTCCTAGCACGGCAGTATTCGGCCTGGCTTGGCGGGAGAGATTTCTGGGGTTCTCCCTGGTAGCATTAATAGTATATAACCAATTCAGGATAAAATCTCTCCCCCGTAAATTCACAAGGGAGAAATCACTCCCGGTCACTTCCAGGCAACTCTGAATCTCTCCCCGTGTGAAACCACAAGGAATACTCACTCCCATACCACTTCTCACCACAGCGCCCACACATGTCAATTTTAGCCAAGATGAATTAACTTTCTTAACGGGGATGTAGGGGCGTGCACATGCCGCACGGCGCCCGCTGCCGCCGCAAAGGTCGCAGTCTGCCGCCCCAGGACGCGCTGGGCTGCGACGGGCTGGCTGGGCCGTCACGCGCGAAATGGGGGGGGGGCGGCGAGACAGATGACAATGAGGACGACGAGGTCGGTGGCGTGGGCGAGGCTGTTTGGAAGCAGGGCAGGCGTGCGCCGCTTTGTACACTCCCGCCCGTGCGCTGCCGCAGAGGGCGCGGCCACTCCACGCGGGGGAGGTCGCGCGAGCGGGTGCAGCCGAGGGGCGCGGTACCGTTGCAACCGGCCGCGAGCCGTGCCCCCGCGAGTCCAATCGACGCCAGAGCACCATCGGCTACACGTGAGTGTGACCCATCGCCAGAGTGACCGTTGATGCGGGCCCACAGGGATCCCCGCAGCATTGGGCTGCGCGCTTGGGTTTGGCCCCCCCGCGGCCCTTTGAAACTTCGCACCAAAGGTCACTTTTGCTCACGGCTGCTCTTGCGTGTAATCGAGGGTATCGGACACCACCCCATCCAGGGGGTGTCGTTCGGATGCAGACATCCACCATACGTTCTTTTTCAACAAGTTCGCCTGGCGAAGGACCCAACCCGAACCAGCTGCGAGTAGCACAGGGAACGCTCTCCTCATCATAGGGAATGCGCCGCAAGAAGGAGGGGGCGCATGGGATACCCTGCCGTTCAGGCCTTCGGTTGGGTTCCATGTGGACCACGTCACGCCCAACGGGTGGGCCGAACTGGGCTGGGGGAACTGCGTGCGAGACCGTGTACTTAGCTGAGGACGTCG
The DNA here is from genome assembly GCA_963575745.1 of Prorocentrum cordatum. Taxonomy (NCBI): domain Eukaryota; class Dinophyceae; order Prorocentrales; family Prorocentraceae; genus Prorocentrum; species Prorocentrum cordatum. Next base: position 110,452 of record CAUYUJ010015603.1, on the reverse strand, counting down.
TCGGGCCCCCCTGCGGGGCAGAGAAACGCGTGAAGTCTGTGCCGAAATGGGCGGGGGGACCCTGCGCGCCACCTTGCAATTGAGGCCTTTGGTGGAGCTCCTTGCATGGTCACGGAAGTTGCGAGCGGTCTGCTGGAATGGGCGGGGGATGCTATGCTACACCGCCCACCGCATGACCGCATGCAACGCTGCAACACCACCTTCGGGGGGCGTTCAGTGGAGTTTGCTGTGGGGCCATGGGACGTGTAAAGGGTGTGTCGAAATGGTCAGGAGGACCCCATGGAACACCACCCTTTTGGGGCTTCGAAACTCCCTGTGGGCCACGAAACATGCGAGGGGTGTACCGAAATGGTCGGGGAACCACATGCAAGACCAGCCTCTTGGGGCGTTCGGTTGGGCTCCTGATGGAGCCACCGAACGTGTGAGGAGTGTGCAGACACGGGTTCGGGGGCCGCCTGCGACACCACCCCCTGGGGGCTTCGGTGGAGCTTGCTATTGGGCCACGGCGCGTGCGAGGGACGTGCCGAAATGGGATGAAATGGGCACGCGCGGGGTAGAGGCGGGGAGGGGAGGAGGGGGAAGGAAGGAGGAGTGAGACGCGGGGTGCTGCAGATTAAAAACGAGGGCCCAATACCACAGGATGGTTGGGGAAATTGAAGAAAACACCTCCGGAATCTGGAACCCTGGCATGTGCTTCAGAAACCTGACCTGCAAGGGAAGGGGCCACACGTGGTTGCCTAGTGGCGCGACAGCACAGGCAAAGCGTGCGCCGTGTGCTGGGGGTCACCCCGTCGCTGAAGAGCTCGGAGCCTCAATGATTGCTCTCACGGACGTGATCTGGGGACTCGTTGCAGTCGGGCCCTTTCCCCGATGGCATCCCACAGCGTGGGACGCAATCTGACGGTTCTTGCCCAGCGCTCGCCACATGTAGCATGCCCTTCTTTGAGGTTCGCAGAGCGCGCGCACGCGCCCCACTGGCACCGAGCGGCCGTCGTCGGCGTCATCGACTTCGCCATCTCCGCCGCCCACTTCGCCGTTGCCCTGCCTGGGAGGATGCCGCCGAGAAGTGCTCGCGGGGGCTGTCTCGCGGAGGTGGGGCGCGTCCTCCTCGGGATGCAGCGGTGGCCCTCGCTGCTCCTCGCATCATGCGGTGCGCTCGCGCTGCATCTGCGTGCTGGCGCAGCTGTGGTGGTACAGTGCCCACGTCACGTAGGAGGCTGGCCTGCCAGCCGGTGCGCCATGAAGAAGCCCACGCAAAGCCGGCGAGGATCGCACCTCAAGGTATATATGATGGCACTTTCCCCGAATGCGACAGTGCGTGTGTCTAGAAAACAAGGTCAGCTTTCTGGCCAGAGCCTGGTATCTAGCGGTTTTCGGCTCATCCTGCCACCGTGCCTGGATCGTGGGCCAGACGCCTCTTGGAGGCCTCGAGGAGTCTTTGGCCAGCCTCTTGGAGATCTCGTGGGGGGGGGTCTCTCGGGAGCGTCTTGGGGGCCTCCTGGGGGCCTCCCGCGCGGGGGTAGGCGGAGGATGGGAAGGGGAAGAAGGGGGCGGAGGACGAGGAGGTGGAGGCGCGGGAGGATGGTGAGGGACGCGAGATGGAGAGGAATAGCAAGAGTCTGCAACCGATTTCGAACGCTACACATGCGGGTCCACTCGACGCTGGGGTATCGGACACCCCCGCCAAGGTCCACTTGGTTGCAGATATCTTTCGGAGTCTGAGACCCAGCCGGCGTTTCAGAAATCTGACTTGTAGGGGTAGGGTTCACACGTGGTTGCCTAAAGAGAACGAGGATGAGAAGGACGACGAGAACGATGGGGGAGTCGAAGCCGACGAAACCGAGGATGTGGATTAGAAGGGCGGGACGGGGATGCAGATGAGAAGGAGGAGGGGGATGTGGAGGGGGTGGAAGAGGGTGATGAGGGGCGGAGGGAGGGAGGGTGGGAGGGAGGGAGGGAGGGAGGAGGAGGAGGAGCAGGAGGATGTGGAGGAGGAGGATTGTGATCGAGTTGGAGGAGGATGCTGGGGATAAGCAGAAGGCGGAGGAGGTGGAGGACGAGAGGACGAGGAGGTTGGCGAGGAGGATGGCGACGACGCAAACCAGCAGGACGAGGAGGACGCGTCGCGGGCGCCCGCAGCAGGACGAGCGCGTCAAGATCTGGCGGTCCGTGCCCACGAAGCCGCCCCGCCGCTCGGCGAGCCCTCCCCCCCCACCGGGCCCCGCCGCTCAGCGGGGGGCCAGCGCGCGCCCCGCAGGCAGGGAGGGGCGGCGAGGGCGAGGCCATGTCCACGAGCGATCGCCAGCGACGAGCATATCCATGCCCACGACCTCGCAGTCCGGACGTACCCATGCCCACGGCGCCTCGCCGTCTGCACATGCCGAGGCGGGGTCCCACGGATGCGCGCTCCGGTTGGCGCGCTCCACGCGCGGCGCCCACGCAGAGCCGCCCCGTCTCGACGGGGTCGCGGCCGGGGAGCCTGGGCCGCGAGGTCGTATATCCGAGGTGGGGGGGGGGAGACCGAAGGGAAGCGTGCGTGGTGCGCGTGCGGCCGCGTGCGCGCGAGGCGAAGCGGCGCGGAGCTCCTGGCCCGGGAGGGGCCATGGTCGGGCCGATGTGGGAGTCACCGGGCCCAGGCCGTCGCCCCGGGTCGTCCTGCCGGAGGTCCCGATTGTCGGGGTGACCGTGGCAATTGTCAGGACACGACGACGACGACGACGACGACGACGACGACGACGACGACGACGACGACGACGACGACGACGACGACGGACGGACGGACGGACGGACGGACGGACGGACGGACGGACGGACGGACGGACGGACGGACGGACGGACGGACGGACGGACGGACGGACGGACGGACGGACGGACGGACGGACGGGCGGACGGGCGGCGGCGGCGGCGGCGGCGACGTCGACGACGACGACGAGGACGAGGACGACGACGACGACTGCAGCGGCGGCGGCGGCGGCGGCGACGGCGACGACGGCGGCGGCAGCGGCGGCGGCGACGACGACGACGACGGGGACAAGTGAGCAACGCAGAAAAACAGGTTCGGCTGCGCCGACATTGGCGCGTGACCCACCCGCGCGAGGTCGCGCGTACGCGCCCCCATTTCCAGTGCGACGTGCCGCGCGGGCGGCCCGCGTAAGCCACTGCGCAAGGTCGCTGTGCCATCTCGCGTAAGACCCGTATCTTTTCGTCGTTCAAGTGTTAAGCATGCATGTGTGTGTGGGAGACGTTGTGCAATTGTGGTGCAACCGCGGCCAGGCCCCGCTCCCAGGATGCAGCCACGGCGGCTTCTGCGGTGTCCGGTTGCCTGCGGCAAACCCCGCCACCGCGCCTGTGCAACAGCGCAGCAGGAAGGAGGCTAAGCGCAGGAACGACACAATTCTGACGAGTAGTCTGCATTGGGGCGGGTCGTGATCCCGATCTCGTGCTCGTCCGCGCGGTAGAGAGGAGGAGGAATGAGGAGGAGGAGGAGGAGGGGGAGGAGGAGGAGGAGGAGGAGGAGGAGGTAGAACGCAACAGCTGTACAGGTTATGTCCGATCAACGTAAAAGGAGGAGGAGGAGGAGATGGAGAAACTGAGGCTGAGGAGGAGAAGCCTTCTTGGTGCCTTCTGGGAGCTTCCTGAAAGCTTCTTGCATACCTCTTGGGGGCCCGCCTTGGGGGCCTCTCTAGGCCGCGTTGGTCCATCTTGGGAGCCTCTTGGGTGGTCTGAAAGGGCGCCTCCTTCCGCTGCTGGCAGGGGCGGGGGTTCCCCTCCCCCCCAAAAAACAGAGAGGGTCCGAAACCCCCCTGCCGGGAAAATTAGTGGGAGGGTCCCGAACCCCCCCCAGGAAAAACAGTGGTGGGGCCCCCACCCACCCTCCCACCCACCCCACCCGACCCCACCCACCCTCCCACCCACCCTACCCCACCCCACCCACCCACCCCGCCCCAACGCTTCCAAGAGGCTCCCCGAGGCGCCCATTCGGCCAGATGTTCGAGGAGTCCTCTGTGTGAGCGTTTGGCCGACGATGATGACGATGTCGATGTTCAGTACGGTTGCGATGGGAATGATGATGGGCAGCACGGTGGCACTGACGGGGTGAACGATCAACGTTGCGGCGTTGATGATGATGGTGATGGGATTGAGAATGACACTTATGATTCACATGATGATACGGATGATGCTGTTAATGATGGTGACGATTCTGGTGCGTGGGTTTGACGTGGCGGCATTGGTGGTAGCGTTGGGCCGAGGAGGTCCCCATGCTGGTGATTATGGTACTGATGATGATGATGATGATGATGATGATGATGATGATGCTGATGCTGATGCTGATGCTGATGCTGCTGCTGCTGCTGCTGCTGCTGATGATGATGATGATGATGATGACGCTTATGAGCACCATCATGATATATATTGTGATGGTGACGATGAGTCTCATCAATCTGAGGCAGAGGAGGAGAGGATGTGTGTTAGGATGCGTACGACTGTGGCACACACTTGTGCGGGATAGCGTTGTCCATTGTTTGCAGCGGCGCCCCCCGGCTTGCGCTAGAACTTGAGCGCGTGCGAACCGCGCGCGATAGTTCTAGGCGTGTTATATATAGATGCAGAATTATGTCTGCATGCACGTCGAAAACATAGGGAAATCATTCGTGGTCCTGGACCCCACGGGCTTTCGCCCAGGACCAGTCCTTCGCCCTGAGCCGTTTTCGGAAAATCCCGCGGCCCATGAGGGGCCCAGGAGGGCCAAACACGGCGGAAAACCTCAAGACCCGTTTCTCCCAGGACTGCGAACGAGATGGGGCAAGGAGCTCTGTTTGTGGAAGGCGATTAGTGGAGAGGAAGCATGCTGCCACATAATTTGAAGATGTCTAAAACATATTTCAAACATGCTTCAAACAGATACAAACATGTTTGAAACATTGTTAGGACATGTTTTACACAGTTTTAACACATCTTTAATCCAAAGATAGGCTTGCCTCCGCGCGCCAGGGCCTCTGCTTCATCCGCGGGGAGAAGTTCGAGGAGCGCGCCACCCGCGGTCGCCGGCATCCTCGGGCCTCCACCGCCTCGAGCAAGTGTCTTTCTGGCGTCCTCCTCCCTTTACATCTCACCACCCACCAAACCACCCCAACCCAACCCGAAGGCTCAGATTTGCCCTCCATTTCCAGTTGTGGGGGGGGGTCGAGGAACATCGAAAAAACACGTGTGGAACCCTTACCCCCCCCAACCCGAAATTCGGGTCTTCGGGTTGGGTTGGGGTGGTCTGGTAGGTAGTCAACATCTGGTGCAGGTGCGTACAGTCGGCACTGATTAGTACGACGAGCCTGCCAAATCAAGGGTACCCCTGTGTCCTGTGTCTCGCGACCTGTGCCTCCTACATTCCTGTGGCAATGTGGCGCTCGGAAGGGTCTTGTGTCCTCTCGCGTGCCCTGCCCAGTCCAGTCCGACGGTAATTCTGCCTGCCGCGTCCTGGCCGTTGCTGCATAGCGCTTCGTGCGCTCACGTCGCCGCCGACAGAACGTGGTGCTCCCGGCTTCCTCGGCGGGCGGAACCCACCGAGGAGGAGGAGGAGGAGGAGGAGGAGGAGGAAGGAGGAAGGAGGAAGGAGGAAGGACGAGGAGGAGGAGGAGGAGGAGGAGGAAGGAGGAGGAGGAGGAGGAAGGAGGAGGAGGAGGAGGAGGAAGGAGGAGGAAGGAGGAGGCCGGCCCCAGGGAAGTGGTCGAGAGCGGCGGGGGGGCCAGCGGCACGGGGCGCTTCCTTGTACTTTGGCTGCTGGGGCGGCGGGTTGTGGCGTTGGGCGAAGCATGCGTTCCTGTGATTGCGTGTCGTGACCTCCTCCCCGCCCCCCCATCTCTCAGCCGTTTTCCCCCCTGCCGCCTTCCAAGAGGCATTGTCAGCTTTCCGCCCGGCCGCTGACTTCTGGAAGCTGGTCGGGCTTTGCCAGGCTGGGTGCATGGAGCCAGCAAGTTGTATCTTGCTTCCTTCTGGGCCACCCTATCCCGAGGGAGTAATCGCGTTATGTTCCTACTGTTTGCGCTCAGCCGTTGCTTCATTGGGTGCTCCAGCCTGGTGCAATTGCATTCTCCCTTTCGACACCGGGGCCGTCTGTCGTCCCCCTCTCGTCGGTCTTCCATGTGTCATTTGTGTTGACCCCTTTACCCCGCCCCGGTCCTGTGCTGTCGTCCCCGTCGGCCTGGGCCCTCTCCCAGGCCCGCGTGCGCCTCTGCTGCTGCCTGTCCCGTTTGCCCGTCGCCGTGCCTTTGGGACGCCAGCCCTCCGCACATCGTCATCTCCAGACGGGGCGCGGCGCTCTGCGGCGCATCTGCCCGCGCGCCTGGCCGGGAGTCCTGAGCTGCTCGATGCGCGAGGAGGAGGAGGAGGAGGAGGAGGAGGAGGAGGAGGAGGAGGAGGAGGAGGAGGCGGAGGAGGAGGAGGAGGAGGAGGAGGCGGAGGAGGCGGAGGAGGAGGAGGAGGAGCTGCTCGATGCGCCACCCTCCGCGCAGCTGCGGCAGCCCGCCGCCTGGCTCCGGTCTCCGATCCCCCCCTGCCGCAGGAGCGCGAAGAAGGGTCTGGCGACGAGGGCGGGATGTTGCGGACCGTTGGCTCTTTCTTGTCGCGTTGTTCTCTATGTGTATTTGTTATGTCTCTGTCTCTCTTTCCCTCTCTCTCTCTCTTTTCTCTCTCTCTCTCTGCTTCCCCCACTCCTTCTTGTTATACATATATATATGTATCGATACATATTTTTTGCGCCATCTCTCTTGACTTACCTCTCGCTATCTATATATATGTATATATATATATATATATATGTACATCGTCTCTCTCTCTCTCTCTCTCTCTCTATCTCTTCTTCTGCCTCTCTCTCTCACTCTCTCTCTCTCATTAAATTCCCCCGCTGTGTTATCTCTCTGTCTCTTTATAGATGTATCTCTCCTTCTCTCTTTCTCTCCCCCCTCTCTCTCTGTCCCTATTTCTCTGCTTCTATCTCTCTCTCTCTCTCGCTTCATCTGTCTCTCTGTCTCTTTCTTTTTTGTGTTTCGCTCTCTCTCTCTCTCTCTCCCTCGATGTCTACACATATAAATGTGTAAATGTCTCCCTCTCGTTATACATATATACAGATGCATTGTGTACACTTATATGATCCTATACACGTGTATATATGTATATAGCAGTCTCGGCTCTCAGGGAATTGCCCGTGCGCTGCCCGTGGTACGCCTAGCCATGACGCAAATCCCCCGCCCCCCATTGCTTGGTGGGGCTGGGGTCACGTCGTACACCGTGATACCGATGTGCGTCCCATCTTCTCTACACTTCCCACAACGCCGCCATAGAGTCGTGAACCGCCGCACGCGAGGTGACCGCGATCGCTCATCGGCTGCTAGGCGAAACCGGCTCCACCGTGCTGCTTCCAGTGATGATGTTGTTGTATCGCCCTCCGCTCAGCGTCGTGCTCCGCCACCCCCACAGTTTTAGCACGTTTTCGCCATCCAGGTCGGCGACCACAAGCTGTGCGTGCCCGCTCTCGACCGACGTGACCTCCCTCATCCCCTCAGAGAATCCCATCTTCATGACGATCCCCATGGCGACCTCCATGAGCCGTCCGGCTGCAGCCCAGGCGTCCTCTTCTACTGCTGCCGGGGCCCGCAACGGTGCTTCTTCATCTTCTCGCAGGGTCCGCACTGGTGCTCCTACTTCCTCCACGTCTGGGGCCCGCAATGGTGCCCACCCGTCTGCTCGTCCGTGATTGTCATTGCCGGGCCGTCGTCACGCCCGGCTTCCTCGCTGGGCGGCGCCCCCACCAAGGCGATGAGTCTACATGATCTCCAAGGTGATCTTCGCGGTGTTCTTGACGTTCTTCACGCTCCCCGTGCTGACCTCACACGCGTCGTTGCTCGGGCCCCAGCGGCTTTCGCGGCCCTGACTGCAGCGACGACCGACGTCCGAAGGCCACCACCGCGGCCAGCACCAGCCCCGCGACGGTGGCTGGCGGGCACGCCACTCGCTGGTTCCAAGCCAGCAGCGCCAGCTTGCACGCCAAGCCCAGCAACCGCGTAATCCACAGCGGCAAGATCGCGACGGGATCCATCTTCGAGCCCGCTGCTATGCGCCCCACCAACTACGATGCCCCGTCTCTCGCGCGTCCACCCTCGGGACCAGCGGCGCCATTCTCGACCTCCTCGTCGCGAGCCCTGTGCCATTCATCGCCGCCGCGGTGTCCGGATGCCGCCCCGCCGCGACCACCAGGTCGCCGCGGCCCCTCCACCTAACCTCCCGTTGCTCCTCCCTGGCAGGAAGGGTGGAAGATAAGGAGCTGGTTGAGATGCCAGGCCCCAGCACCAGCTGCACCTCTGCTGCGCCAGCGGCATCGAGAGCGCCTGCCACGGCACCGCACGACCGTCGTCGCACTCACGCCGCGCCCCCGCTTCCTCTCTTTCCCAACCCCCACCTGGTCCGCTGCCGCCCCCTTGGGCCCCACTACACCCCACGGAGGATGAGGCAGGAAGTTGACGACGCCGACGCCGACGCCGACGCCGCCGCTGACGCTGACGCCGACGACGCCGACGATGACGACGTCGCCGACGCCGACGACGACGACGACGACAGGCTTGAGCTGGGTGGCTGGCCAGGGCACAGCCGCCGCTTCCCATTCTGACGTCCAACGACCGACGACGGACCAGCGACCGCCGACCGCTCTACGACGACTCCGCCAGCCGCGGCACCAGCCGCCGCAACGACCGACGACCGATGTCCGATGACCGATCACCGTCATCGCGGCGGACACCGGCCCCGCGAGAGTTGGCATTTGCACCAGCCCCGCGAGAGTTGCCATTTCCGGGCGCGCCACTTGCTGGCTCTCAGGCGGCAGCGCCAGCTCGCGCGCACAGGCCAGCCCTCCCGCGATCAGCGGCACCAGGCCATGCATGCCGCCCTCTCCGCGATCCTCGTGCCGTCCATCATTGCGGCGCGCCGCCGCCACCCCGCCCGCGACCGCCAGGCCGTTGCGCCCCCCCCCCCCCTCGCCCCCCTCCCGCCAGCCCACCCCAGCAGGCAGGAAGGAGGAATACAGTGGATGCCCATGCAGAGAAACACCCTGCTTGCCTCCAGGGTGCCCTGGGCTTCTTGGGCTTCGATGGTTCTGCGATGGAGAGCGCGACGTTCCCACGCCAAAACTCAGAATGGGCGTCCTGGGGTCTCAGGGTTGGGTTTCTCGTGGAAGGTTTCCTTTGGACTGGCCTCCACTGTAGGAGCTGGCTGACTGGCCAGGCCGCAGCACCTGCTAAACACCGCTGCAGCGCCCGCCGCGTCGGGAACGTTGGCCACGTCACCGCACACCGTGCCTGAGGTAGAACCAGGAGGGGAAAACACACAGACACAAGAAATCGTCGATTCCCAGGACAATACGGGAGACTATGGGAAGTTGGGGGGGGAGAGACGACCATCAAGAAACTATGCAGAGTTGTTAAAAACTCAGGGGTTTGTGCCTATCTATCTGTGTGCCCCTGGGCCCCTTCCATAGCAGGAGGACGGCGCCGAAGACGACCACGCTGGGTTGGAGCTGGGAGGCAGGCCAGGCCGCAGCCCCCCAAAGGGTGAGCCTGCCGCGCCACGGCACGCCCACGGCGCGACCCCAGCGCGCGCCACGCCGGCGAGGTTTCTCCGCCGACGTCGACCCCCGATCGCACGCTTTTGACTCTCCTCTCGGGGGGTCGTCGAGGGAGGGTTCTCCCAAGGCGGGGCTGGGGAGCGGGCCCAGCCGGATGCTCCTGTGTGGCGCGCTTCTTGTTCCTTCTTCCGGGGGCCGTCCAGAGCGGCTTGTCCTCCAGCCCCACCTGTGCCCCTGCCCCACCTTGGTGCCCCCCCGATCCTCGCACACACCGCGCGGACCCCAGCGCGCAGCAGCACTCGCAGAGCGGTGGGCCAGGCGACCGTCCCTCCCCGGCTGCGCCGGCTCCCGGCGGGTGGACATGCACCGTCTGCCGCGGCAGCGGCTGAAGACGCGCCCGCCGCGCCCTCTCCGTGAACACGGCCCACTCTCGCCATCTGGCCGTGCACAGCTCAGGAGGGGAAAAAGCACATAGACACAATTAATCGTCGACTCCCCAGAGAATATGGGAACATATGGGAAGTGGTGGGGAAGACAAGAACCAAGAAAATAGATAGGAAAATACGGGGAATCTTTTCATTTGCGTGTATTCATGTGTGTGTGTCCCTGGGGCCCCTTCAACAGCGCCCTCTTCGAAAGCTCAGGCCCCCCCCGGGAGAGGCCGCAGCCTCCGCGGCGGCCTGCCCGCCGGCCTCCGGGCGCCAGGCCTCGGGCCCGCTCCGGGGCTAGCCTCCCCCTCGGGCGGCCGCGCCGCGGGCCTCGTCCGCCAGCGCTGCCGACGAGCAGGCCTGGGAGGAAGTCAGCGAACACCCAGAGATCCAACGTATTGAAAAATTCAAGACGGAGGTTTTTCACAATTTTCGGCCTCAAGGGGCCCTCGCCGGGCCCCGGGACCGTCAAAAAACGACTCAGGATGAAAAACCGGTCCCGGGGAACGGGTCGAGACCTCCGGGGGCCCCGTATTGAAAAAATCACGACGTCGGATCTCTGGGCACTCGTGCCACATGCGGCTGTCGACGCCACCCCCCCTGCTCTGGGTTCCTTGATAAGCGTGGGGGGGGTAGAGCGTGTTTCTTTACTGCCTGGGGCACAATGGGCGTCATAGCCCCCGACCCCCCTTGCCGCCCCCTACAACGCAACGCCCCTCCCCCCCCACTGCGCTCTGGGCACTGCCGCCGTGCGCATCGGGCACACGGCGGGGGGGAGGCGTTAGATTATACCCCCCATGATCGCCGAAAATAAAGAAACGCGCACGTACCCCCTCGACGGGGGTCAACCTCGCTTCGTCGTCGCGCCGCGACGGGGGTCGGAGCGCCTTCTTCGGCGCGCGGTGGCTGCCCGCAACGGGGGTCGATGTGGGGCTGTCGGCGGGGTTGTCGCCCCCTCGACGCTTATTCAGAAACTCTGAGTAATCACCAATATTTTCGGTGGGTTGGATGAATCGCACTTCGGCCGCAGACTTCCCCCCGCGCATGCCAGCTTTGAGTTTTGGGGGGCGAGGGAGTGTCCACTACACATCGATCGTTGAGAGTAAGTAGGTATTTGGGGATTCCCAGATCCCAATGTACTTTCAGCGCCTTCCTACTTCGATGTTCGAGTGGCTTCACCTTTTCCGTCCTCCCTAGGGGGCGGACGGAACCCAATTTACTTTCAACGCCTTCCTACTTCATGTGTCTACCTACTTCTTCCGATCGATGGGTAACGTTGGCGCTTGCCCACGGACCGGAGGAAGCGCGGAGGAGGCGGGGGGGGCGGGGGGAGGAGGGAAGGGATCGAGGAAGGAGGAGGGAAGAGCGAGCCAAGGGGCCTGGAGCAGGGAGCGGGCGACGGAGGCATGTTGCACATATTCGGAGCGAGGGGGCCCGAGCGGTCTTGCTTGCTCCCGTGCGCGTGGCTGGGTGGAGGGCCCAGCTTCTGTGGGCTGGATCCTGGCTGCACGAGGAGGAGGAGGAGGAGGAGGAGGAGGAGGAGGAGGAGGAGGAGGAGGAGGAGGAGGAGGACGTGGGGGGGCACTTGGGGGCGAAGCTCGGGGGCCACGCTCGGGGGTCCACGCGTGGGGGCTCTCCGCGTGGGGGCCTGCGCTTTGGGGGGCAGCACCTCGAGGGGTCCGTCGTGGGGGCTGCGCCTTGGGGGAGGGGGCCGCGCTTAGGGGGGGCTGCTCCTGCGGGCTGGACGCGGGGGCCGGCCACACCTGGAGGCCACACTTGGAGGCCACACTTGGAGGCCACACTTGGGGGCTCGAGGGCCAGTCGTGGGGGCTGCGCTTGGGGGGGGGCCCACACGTGGGGGCTGCTCCTGCGGGCTAGACGCGGGGGCCGGCTACACCTGGAGGCCGGGGGGCGGTTCCCCCGCGCCGCCACCTCCTCGCTCTTGTCCGCAGGCGCGGGGCGATACATCGAAGACGCCTGCGGCGAGTCACCGCCGCCCCCCCCTCGCTCTTGTCCGCAAGCGCGGGGCGATGTATCGAAGACGCCTGCGGCGAGTCACCGCCGCCCCCTGCCTTCCGGAGTCGCCCACGTGGCCAAGCGTTGTGGCAAGAGCTCTGCCAAGCTATCGGACCAAGTGTTCCCCCAACCGTTGTGGAAACCCTTTGGGGAGCACTTGGGGTAGGATAGCGGGAAAGATCAGGAGGAGGCGGACGAGGAGGAGGAGCAGGAGGAGGAGGAGGAGGAGGAGGAGGAGGAGTGGGCATCTTGGGAGCCTCTGAGAGCCTCTTGGAGGCATCTCGGTGGCCTCCTTGGGCCTCTTGGGGGCCTTTGGCGGCTTGGCTTCTCGGGGCCTCTTTGGCCGTCTTGGTGGGCTCCTGGCCCGTCTGACGCCGTCGGAAGACGTCTTGGGGGCCTCTCTGGGCCGACTTGGGGCCCTCTTCGGGTGCTCCAGGGCCGTCTTGGATGCCATCTTGCGCGTCGTGGAGGCATATATTGGGCCGTCTTGGGGCCCTCTTGGGGCCGTCTTGGGGGCCTCTTGGGCCGTTCCGGGGCCATCCTGGAGGCCTCTTGGGCGATCTTGGGGCGATCTCTGGGAGCTCTTGGGCCGTCTCGGGCCGTCGGTAGACCGAACAGAAGCAACTGCCAAAATCCTTCAAACGCCGACGGAACATCACCGATTTGGGCCTTTTCGGGCCTTCCTGGAGGCCCTCTTGGAGGCACCTTGGGCCGTTCTCGGTCATCTCAGAGCCATCTTGGGCAGTCTTGGCGGGCTCCTGGCCCGTCTGATGCCGTCGGAAGCCGTCTTGGGGGCCTCTTTGGGGCGACATTGGGGCACTCTTGGAGTGCTCCAGGGCCGTCTTGGAGGCTTTCTGGGGAGTCTTAGAGGCCTCTTGGGCTGTCTTGGGACCCTCTTGTGGCCGTCTTGGGGGCCTCTTGGGCAGTCCTGAGGCCATTTTGGAAGCCTCTTGGGCGCTCTGGGGGCGATCTTTGGGTTTCTTTTTTACCGAAATGCGCTCAAGGCAAGAACAATTCAATAATAGAGAGAGAGAGAGAGAACAAACAAAAAACAGAGAGCGTGCATGCGGGCCTGCCCTGCAAACGTCCCATCACCGCCGCTGTGGGCAGAGAAGACAGAACTGCAGCGGCAAGCCAGCACCCTGAAAGCGCCGAAACGCTAGGGCCCCCGTGGGCCGAGCCTCAGTACACTGCCGCCTGGCAGCGGCAGCTCTCCTGAAGCGCGCCGAAAATCGACCTTAGCAGAGGCCTCAATCAGGAACTGGAGCCAGCATCCCTGCTCAGGCCCCCTGCAGCTCGTCGTCGACGACCGCTCCCGCGAGGTCATCCCGCAGGCGCAGCTCGATCTGCTCCTGAACCCAAAGGAGGCCATGCCTCTGGGCTCCAGGATCAGGAGCCACAAGCTCCGCCTCCTTCTCGTGGTGCCAACCAGGCCTGTAGAGATCCCGCTGTAGCACCATCTCCTTGCGCTCCTTCTTCCTCAACCGCTTCTCGTGGTTGCGCGCCGCCTTGGCAGCAGCCAGCACGGCAGGCGGGCCCGCTTCGTCGTCCGTGGAGACCTCCTGCTTGTCCATTGCGACGCTCAGGCACTCCAGGATGGGGGCGGAGCCGCCGTCTGCACCAGCGCCTGCTGCTCCTTCTTCCACGCCCTGCTTTGGCGCCAGCGCCTCTTCTGGAGGGTCCCCGCCGACGGCGTCGGCGCCATTTCCGCCACTGCCTGACTCCAGGGAGGCAAACTCGGAGGCGGCGGCGGGGTCGGTGAGGCCGAGCGCACTGGAGCCAGCCCCAATGCTTGAGCTATCTCCTCCTGCCGCCTGCTGATGACATCCGGCCTGCGGTGCAGGCGGAGCTGCTCCGCCGATGGCCCCTTCTGTGCCGACGTGCCGGCCCGCCGAGCCACCTGCTGCTCCGACAGCTTCGGAGGTGCCATCGCCTTGGCCGGCACGCCTTCCTGCGGTGCCACCTGCTGCTCCCTTGCCGGCCTCGTCTGCTGCTGCTGTTGCTGCTGCTGCTGCAGCGATGGCAAAGGGGGCGGTGGCAGCCGGTTCTGCGCCATCCTCGCCCTGCGGGCACTCGCCCCAATTTGTACGGAACTTCGGCCTGATCTCCGCATGGATGGCCTCCGAGACAAGGGGGGAGGCCCTCGCCAGAGGGCTCCTCGATCGGCTCCTTGCCGATGCCTTGAGCTGCACGCGGGCCGCCGAGGAACGGGAGGACCGCTCTTTCAGAGCTCCTCGAGCTGCTCCTTGCCGATGCCCGTGATGACCCCTGCGGTGCCCGCACCTGCGCCGCCTGCTTCAATGAGTTTAGCCTCTCCGGGCCCTCCTGGACTACCTCTCGGAGGCCTCTTGGGCCGTCTTGGAAGCCTCTTGGGCACCTCTTGGCCAGTCTTGCGCCGTCTTGGAGGCTTCTTGGACGAACTCGGAGGCATCTTGGATTCTGTTGAGCCGTCTTGGAGGCCATCTTGGACCATATTGGCCGAACTTGGAGGCCACCTTGGCCGTCTTGGAGGCTATCTTGAGCCGTCTTGGAGAGTTGTTCACGGACGTTGTGCTTGTTTGCGCTCGTTTGCGCTCGATTGTGCGGCCTTCCGGGTGGCCGGCGGACTGGGCGGGAGCCCCAGGGGAGAGTTTTTTGGGAAAACAATCAAAACGCAAACCGAAAGGATCCAGCACGACGGACACCCCTGTGGCAAGCCAACAGGGGGCGGCGGATCGAAGACGCCTACGGCGAATCACCGCCGCCCCCTGCCTTTTTGGAAGCGCCTATGTGGCCGAACGTTGAGGCCAGACCTGCCAAGCTATCGGACCATGTGTTCCCCGAATCGGTTTGGAAAGCCTTCGGGGAACACGTGGGCATCTTGAAGGTCATCTTGGCCGTCTTGGAGGCCTCTTGGGCAAGCTTTGGGCGATCTTTGGGGCTTTTTGGGCCGTCTCGGGCCAGCTTCGAGCCAACTTCGGCCATCTTGGTGGGTTCCTGGCACGTCTGAAGCCGTCGGAAGCCGTTTGGGGGGCCTCTATGGGCCGACTTGGGGCCCGCTTGGAATGCTCCAGGGCCGTCTTGGAGGCCATCTTGGGCGTCTTGGAGGCCATCTTGGGCGTGTTGGAGGCCTCTTGGGCCCTCTTGGGGCCCTCTAGGGGCCATCTTGGAGGCCACTTGGGCCATCATGGGGCTCTCTTGGGGGCCTCTTGGGCGATCTTGGGGGCTTCTTGGGCCGTCTTGAGCCGTCGGAGAGCCGAAAAGGCGCAAATGCCAAAATCCTTCAAAAACCAATGGAAAATCAATGATTTTGGCCTCTTCGGACTCTCCTGGAGGACCTCTTGGAGGCCTCTTGGGCCGTCTGGGAGGCCTCTGGGGGGCCTCTTGGGCCGTCTTGGGCCGTCTTGGACTCTCTTGGGCCGTTTTGGAGGCCGTCTTGGACCATCTCGGGCGGACTTGGAGGCCATCTTGGGCCATCTTCGCGATTTTTTGAGGATGTCCCGAGCGAAACGGCCGTTTTGGGGCATTGACAGACGGATTTGCGGCAATTTACGGGTGGCCGGCGGGACGGGCCGAAGCCCACTGGGGAGTTCTTTTAGAAAAAGAACCAAAACCAAAACCTGAAATATCCAGCACGCCGTGCACCCTTGCAAGCAGGGGGCGGCGGATCTAATGGCACTCGGCTCATCCCGCCACCGTGCCCAGGTCGTGGATGCGCATTGTCGGGCTCACGCTTACCCCCCCCTTTGCGCGCCGCCAAGAGGACCGCGAGGCTGCGGGACTACAACCGCAAGCACCACGCAGAGGTCACCGCGGCTCCACCGGCCCGAAAGGCGCGGAGACGCAGCCCTGGCCGCGCGGCTGAGCACCGCTCGTGTGCCGCAGGGCGCGTCGGACGGGGAGTGTCCCGCTGAGCGGCCGCTCCTTCCCCATTCTGCCCTCCTCCCCCCTCTCCCTCCTCATTCTGCCCTCCTCCCTCCCCAGCCCTTCCTCCTCTCCCCTTCCCCCTCTCCATTTACAGCCACACCATATGAATATTGCTCTTCTCTCTCCCCTGGTGACGTCCGGGAAATATTCGGCCCCCCTCCGCGTACTGGTTCGTTACACAGGATTCCCGGGAAAGGGGTTTTCGCTAGGTTTTTTTTCAAATGCTGCTCTCGCTGAAGCGCTGGCTTCATTCTCGGGCTACCGCTCGTTCTGAATCGTGCTCCCGCTGCAGCGCTGGCCTGCTTTCCGCGCTTCCGCTCGTTCTGAATCGTGCTCCCGCTGCAGCGCTGGCGTCATTATTTCCAGCACCATGCCACGGCATGGTTTTCGGTCCTTCCAAATCGGCTGCAAAATCTAGAAAATGCGTCCGAAATTAACAATCGGAAGTGATGACACATCGGTGTCGATTCGTTGATTTTGGGGGCTGCAGAAGCTCACCCCCCACTGTGGGGCGTCGTTGATCTTCAACACCATGCTATGCCATGTAATGCTATGCCCTGCTACGACATCCGACTGTGCGAATGGAGAGGATATCTGCGCCATGGTAAGGGATGGGAGGGAGGGGTGGGACGTCAGATGAGACGCGAGCGCACCTAGCTTGCCCCTCCCCCATCTCCCCTTCCCCTCTCCCCTTCCCCCTCCCCCTCCCCTTCCCCTCCCCTTTCCCCCTCTCCTCCACAATAAGACTATGAATGCTACTCTCCTCTCTCCCCTGAGTCTGTCCGGAGAGTGGCCCGTCCTCTCCGCGTAGTGTTTTTTTCTCCAAAGGATTTCATTCGTTGTTCCCCACATCCGAAGTGGGCTTCTTGTTTTCTCTCGACACTCTCCGCGCAGGAACCTCCCTCCCATTCTCCGCCTCACTAACGCATTCACCCCGTCATCGGTCATCATCACCACCGGTCATCATCATTACCACCACCATCAGCATCATACTCAGTCACTCACCATCGATCACCATCACTATCGGCCATGGGTCCTTATCATCATCAGCAGCAGCATCACCACCACCGCCATAATCATCATAGTTAGTCGCACATCACACAAAGACACACACACACACACTCTCTCTCGTCACTCAGCATCATGTTCCCGAGGCCTGAATAGGGGAAGCATCAGGCGGGAGGCTCGTCTGTGAGTGAATTGCGAGGAAGTCTCAGGCGGGAACCCTCTTCCCTATGGGGCCCGCCCGCACTTTATGTTTCTCATCCTAGCGGGTCATCCTCGAACATGTAACTGTCGTCAGTCTTGGGCTCCTGAGGCCTGAACATGGAGAAAGTGTCAGGCGGGAGGCTCGTCTGTGAGTGAATTGCGAGGAAGTCTCAGGCGGGAACCCTTTCCCTCTGGGGCCCGAACTTAATGTTTTTAATCCGAGCGGGTCATCCTCGAACCTGTAACTGTCGTCATGTTTGGGCTCCTGAGGCCTGAATATGGGGGAAGTATCAGGCGGGAGGCTCGTCTGTGAGTGAATTGCGAGGAAGTCTCAGGCGGGAGCCCTATCCTTAGGGGGCCCGCAGTTTTTTTGTTTTATTCCGAGCGGGTCATCCTCGAACCTATAACTGTCTTTACTTGGGGCTCTTGAGGCCTGAATATGGAGAAAGTATCAGGCGGGAGGCTCGTCTGCGAGTGAATTGCGAGGAGGTCTCAGGCGGGAGCCCTCCCCCTATGGGGTCCGCATTTCATGTTTTTCATCTGGGCGGGTCATCCCCGAACCTGTAACTGTCGTCATGCTTGGGCTCCTGAGGCCTGAACATGGAGGAAGTATCAGGCGGGAGGCTCGTCTGTGAGTGAATTGCGACGAAGTCTCAGGCGGGAGCCCTCTCCCGATGGGGTCCGCATTTCATGTTTTTCATCCGAGCGGGTCATCCTCGAACCTGTAACTGTCGTCATGCTTGGGCTCCTGAGGCCTGAACATGGAGGAAGTATCAGGCGGGAGGCTCGTCTGTGATTGAATTGCGAGGAAGTCTCAGGCGGGAGCCCTCGCCTTATGGGGCCCGCCGTTCATGTTTCTTTATCCGAGCGGGTCATCCTCGAACCTGTAACTGTCGTCAGTCTTGGGCTCTTGAGGCCTGAACATGGAGAAAGTATAAGGCGGGAGGCTCGTCTGTGAGCGAATTGCGAGGAAGTCTCAGGCGGGAGCCCTCTCCCTACGGGTTCCGCAGTTAATCCGAGTGGGTCATCGTCGAACCTGTAATTGTCCTCACCCTTGGGCTCCCGAGGCTTGAATATGGGGGAAGTATCAGGCGGCAGGCTCGTCTTTGAGTGAATTGCGAGGAAGTCTCAGGCGGCAGCCCTTTCCCTATGGGGTCCGCATTTCATGTTTTTAAATCGGGCGGGTCATCCTCGAACCTGCAATTAGAACACACTCCCTAGGACTGCAACACTGCGAATCAACCTGACTGTTGCGTGCTGACAGCCGTACCAGAACACACATCCAGGTATTTCAACGAACGCGAACGCCACAGGTTGGAAAGGAGCAGCCCTCCATCCTTGAAGCCGCTGCAGGCGTTTTAAAACGAATGTGCGCGGCGCTATGGCGAGAGCCACAGTTTGAAAACGACCAACCTTCCATCCTTTTTAGCTGCTGCATGCGGTGGGGGCGTTGGTGAAGGAACGTGCACGGGGGGCTCCAGACCTTGGAGGGTTCCTTATTCGATGAGGGCGGCGGTGATGTCCATGGCCAAGCCTCGATTGGAGTTCCACCAGCCTCCAGACCCTGGATTCCTTATCGAAGGTTTCCCTTTGGTGACCTGCGCCTGGCCAGGAGTCGCCAGAACGAGGGGGTGACTTGCTTTCGAGTTTCGGAGCCCCGTTCTCAGTTCTCATCGGGGGGACTGCATACTACCCAGTGTGGGGTCACGCTCTGCGGCGTGACAGCGAGGCACTAGTGACCTGTCAGCTCTCGAGTGTAGTATGGTGGTCCTCTATGCTGCCTAATAGCAAAATAATAATTCCTTATCAGAGGCCCCCCCCGCATGTTAAGCTTCAGGATCACACATGTTGTGGACGTCTCGGGCGAGACGCCCAGTCCGCTCTACCGCCACGTCGGGGGGTGCGACAGGGAGGAGTAAGTTATTCGGAAAAGGGATGGAGGAGGAGGAGGAGGAGGAGGAGGAGGAGGAGGAGGAGGAGGAGGAGGAGGAGGAGGGAGGAGGAGGAGGAGGAGGAGGAGGAGGAGGAGGAGGAGGAGAGGAGGAGGAAGAGGAGGAGGAGGCGGAGAGAGGGAGGATGAGGAGGACGAGAGGAGGACGAGGAGGACGAGGACGAGGAAAACGAGGAAAAACGAGGAAAACGAGGAGGAACGAGGACGAGGAGGACGAGGAGGAGGAAGAGGAGGAGGAGAGGAGGAGTGAGAGGAGGAGGGGGGAGGAGGAGGAGGAGAGGAGGAGGGGAGGGAGGAGGAGGGGAGGACGAGGAGGACAAGGACGAGGAGGACGAGGAGGACGAGAGACGAGGAGGAGGAGGACGAGGAGGACGAGGAGGAGGAGGAGGAGGAGGAGGAACGGGGCGCAGGGAGGAGGGCGACATGCGGGACAAGCTGGGTGGGCGGCGGCACTTGTGGGCGCAGGCCTTGACGCAGGTCGCCGAGGCGGCCGCGCGCGGCGGCCCCTGCCTCCACCCTGCTCTGCCCCCTTTGGCCAGCTTCGCCCCCTCCCCCCCTCGCGGCTCCCCCCGCAAACCATTCCCACGTATCCTCGGTCTCGGCGCCCCCCACCTCCGCGCCCTCTCCCCGTTTCCCTCCTCCCCCCCCCGCTCCTCCTCCTCCCTCCTCCTCCTTCTCCTCCTCCTCCTCCTCCTTCTCCTCCTCCTCCTCCTCCTCCTCCTCCTCCTCCTCCTCCTCCTCCCTCCTCCCCTCCTCCTCCTCCTCCTCCTCCTCCTCCTCCTCCTCCTCCTCCTCCTCCTCCCTCCTCCTCCCCCTCCTTTCTCCCCCCTCGCACCCTTTCCTCGGTGCGGATCGCGCCCCTCGCCCACTTGGCAGCACCACCGCCCCCCCTCCCCCGGAGACTCCAGCGGGCAGCGCCCCGAGGCCCGGCGTCGCCGTGTCCTGTTCTCCCGGGGGGTGCGCGAAGCCTTCGCGGGATCCGTCGTCGCCATCTTCTTCTCCGTCGTCGCCTCGGCGCTCTTTGCGGGGCGCGCGGTGCGGACCGCGGCTTGCTCGCGGGCCCCTTGGGGCGCGTGGCCTTATGGGGGGGCGCCACCGAGGGCCCCAGCGTCACGGTTCACAGGTGTCCCCTGGCACATTTGGGCACACACACACACACACATCACACGGTTCGTGGCTTCATAGGGAGCTCCACCGATTGCCTCAAAGGCAGGGCTCGCATGCGCCCCAAGTCCAGTTGTTGCACGCCCCTCACACGGTGCGTGGCCCCATAGGGAGATTCAGGGAGTTTCACCGAAGGCCTCTGTGGCAGGGTTCGCATGCGTCCCGAGGCCCACTCTGTTAGGCTGAAGGCAAGGCTGTGGTTCTCAAAAACGCACGTCTGACACTATGTGGGCAGCAGGGCAACGCGAGCGTCGACGATGTCATGTCAAAAGCACTGCCCATGGAGCGCGTTGAATTACCAATGTGAGTAGGTGTCGTTTATTTCTTCCCAGCGAGCCGCGCACCATGGGCTTGGCAAGGTGGGAGAGTTGAGCTGGACAGTCTCGCCCGCTGAAGGCGTAAAATCACGGAGTTCGTCAACGCGTGAGTTTGGCAATACGCCAAGGTGATCAATGTTATATGCAAGATCCCAGCAGTTGTTCATTTATCGAAACAACCGCTTGGGGGGGCGTCCAGACTATATTCGTAAAGTGCGTGGGGCAGGAAACCGCCTGTTTCAAGAACTGACAGCTCAGCACCACACAACGAATAATGATCATAATTAAGGATCATCAACACGCCACGACGCTGGAAGAACCACCACGACGAGCACACTGCGCAGGTTACAACCACTTCTCCAAACCATTTCTCGGACAGCACTTCCGCCACATCTACGGCTTCTATTTCAACGACCACCAGTTCATCTACCACCACGTCCTCTGTCGATGACGTCGGCAGCAACCCCGACGAACCCGAATTCCCCGAGGCCGTCGATCTGACCAACCTGATCGCCGACGACCTTACTGAGCCGTGGCTCGATTTCATCCGCCGCGCAACACACAGAGCAAATTATTTGATGCACCTACACGACATGGAGCCATGGGTCGCGAAAAAGCGACGACTTCTGTGGAGACAAGCCCACACAATAGCCCGTCACAGCGCCACCCGATGGACTCAACAAGTTGCTCACTGGCATCCTGGTCTCGTTGCGGCACAACGGGGACAGCGCCAACAAGGTCGACAACACGACTACATCCGACAGAGGATTACGACCACGCGCGCGAACGACGGTTCGAGTGACGCCATGAATGATATTTCGTGGATCCACGTCGCCTCCGACTGGAGCCTCCGACACAACCACCTGGATGAGCATGGAGTCCGACTTCATCTCATCGACGGGAGCCCAGCACACGAACAAGACAATCAAGCCACCTGCCAACACGACACCAACCGACGCCGGCGCCAGAACCAACTCCAGCAGGGAAGCACGCTAGTGCTGTCTGGCTTTTGCTTTCCCCAGAGCGTATACGCATAGAGAGGTTACGACCTCCACGCTCCGGCCCAAGGAGGCGAGGACTGAGGACCATGTCCTGATGAGAGTGCGAATGCGAATGCGAAATGCGAAAATGCAAGTTCAGCGACCTCTCTGCTGCTCTTCCCCTCCATGGGGAGATATGCAACCCGTGGGAGAGGGCCCCGTTAGCCGCCCAGTCTGGTTCAAGCGCCGCAGATGCGGTTGCAGCCTCGTGGTCTGCGAATTCCTGCCGCTCCCGCGCGTCTTTGGATGTGTCGGTGCCCTCCTCCGTGTGGCGCTCGGCCGCTGAGGACCGGCTCGGCGGCGTCGTTGCAGGAGGAGGGAGCAGGAGGCCAGGGGCAACGCCAGGGGAGGATATGCTCAGGGGGGTATGCATCGACCCCCACTCGCCAACGCATCGTCGATAGGGTCGGGCATGTTCCCCTACAGGTGAATCTCGGACGAAACATTATAAGATAGTCAAACATATTTTAACATGATCCAGCATAGTCAAAAAATCGTCCCCGCAATATTTTTCTACTATTTTGGGGTATTCCTCCTGTAGTGGGACAGGCCCGACGTAACGATAGGGGCCCGATGGCCCACCCCGCACCAGGGGCGTGCGGATTCGCCAGCGGGGGCCGGTCGCTCTGATTCGTAGGGGAGGAGTCATGAGGCCCCGTCCCCCAAGCCGATTTTGGCAACGATGTTGTAGATCCCCCGCCAGATGTTTTTTGTATTTTCTGTTTTTTTGTTGAGATTTGTGCATCAGCTGCTGTCACGCTGCCGACGTGCAGGAGTCGCCGATCCAGGACGAGGTTCCCCCCTGAGCGGGTGCCCCCCCGACGTTGCCCTTCGGGAGGGCAGAGCAGAGCGAGGAGGAGGAGGAGGGGAGGAGGAGGAGGAGGAGGAGGAGGAGGAGGAGGAGGAGAGGAGGAGGAGAGGAGGAGGAGGAGAGAGGAGGAGGAGGAGGAGGAGAGAGGAGGAGGAGGAGGAGGAGGAGGAGGAGGAGGAGGAGGAGGAGGAGAGGAGGAGGAGGAGGAGGAGGAGGAGGAGGAGGAGGAGGAGGAGGAGGAGGAGGAGGAGGAGGAGGAGGGAGGAGGGAGGCGGGCTCGGGCTCCCTTGCCAGGGCCCTGTTGCTGCGGGGCCGGAGCGCTGGTCATCGTCTCGGGCGAGATGAAGGAGGAGGAGGGGGAGATGCAGCAGGAGGAGGGGGAGGAGGAGGAGGAGGAGGAGGAGGAGGAGGAGGAGGAGGAGGAGGAGGAGGAGGAGGAAGAGGAGGAGGAGGAGCCTCCACGAAAGCGCGTCCTGTTGCCGCACACGCCTCCGGAGGAGGGCAGACGAGACAGTGGGGGCGGAGAAGGGGGGCGGGAGGGCAAGAGCTTGCGAGCGTGGGGGCGGGGCCTCCACAGAGCTCCCACGCCTCTCAGGCATCCCTGGGCTCGCCAGATTCTCCAAAGGGACAGGAAGACGTGCAGAGCCAAAGCGCCAACTGCCCGCCCTTCTGACGCGGCTTCAATCAATGCTCGATCCTATCGGTATAGCCGTTAGCTGGTTGCGCTTTGTGCTGGCGGTTCCTTGAGGTTCCCAAGTGCTGGCGGCGCAGCTCACGAATATTCTCACCGAGCTGAAGAGACTGCAATGGCCCGCACGCTTACGATGAACGTATACGTGAACAGCAGGAGCAGGAAGAGTAGGAGGAGGAGCAGGAGGAGGGGGAGGATAGGGATGTGCAGCAGCCATGAGCAGTGCCCAGGAGCAGGGGGAGGATAGGGACGAGCAGCAGCCATGCCATGATCGGTGCCGCGAGTGTCGGGAGCAGGAGGTCAAACACCGCCCCCAGGGCCCGTCCCAGAGTGCCGAAGGGGACCCGGCAGCAGCGGCGAGAAGCGCCACACCCCAAGCCGACGCAGGCCCACAAAGCGCCCCAACAGATGCTCGAGCCCCTTGAGCCCTCGGGCCTCGACGCGGCAGCACTGTGAGCAAGTGGCAGCGGCGCACCCGTGCTCCCCCCTCCTCCCACTCCTCCTTCCTCCTCCTCCTTCTCATCCTCCTGCTTCTGCTCCTCCTTCTCTTCCTCCTCCTGCTTCTGCTCCTCCTTCTCCTCCTCCTCCTCCTCCTCCTCCTCCTCCTCCTCCTCTCCTCCCCATCCTCCTCTCCTCCTCCTCCTCCTCCTCCTCCTCCTCCTCTCCTCCTCCTCCTCCTCCTCCTCCTCCCCCTCCTCCTCCTCCTCCTCCTCCTCCTCCTCCTCCTCCTCCTCCTCCTCCTCCTCCTCCTCCTCCTCCTACGTCTCGTTCTCTATCCTTTTTCCACCGCCCTGCTCTCCGTCACCCTCCGTCCTCCTCCGAGCCTCGAGCGGGGGCCTTGGCACCCGTTCTCATGGTGTCAGTGCCATAGTTGCTCTGAGGCACACTTTCATGCTCCCCCCTCCTCCTTCTCCTCCTCCTCATCCTCCTCCTCCTTCCTCCTCCCCCTCCTCCTCCTCCTGCTCCCTCCTGCTCCTCCTGCTCCTCATGCTCCTCCTCCTCCTGCTCCTGCTCCTCCTCATTATCATCATTATCCCCCTCCTCCGTGATGCGGGAACGGGACGGCGGCCGTCTTGTCTTGAACAGGGAAATTTGACTCCCCTGCGTCCTGGTCAGTGCGGTATGAACCTTGGTCCACTGCCGCGGCGTCAGCTGCAGCAGCGATCGGGCGTTTCGGGGAGGGGTAGCGTCGTGTGGCACGTGAGCCCCGTGGGGCTTCGGCCCATCCCCTGGTGGGGATCCTCGCGTTCGAGATCAGTTATCTCGCCTAGTGCCAGCGCGGACCCCGTGTGCACGTGCCCGTCGGCTGGTACCCTAAGTTGGCCATGCTGCTCTGTGAGCATACGGCTGAAAACCGCAACAGGGTGAACCATGCCAGCGCAGCCCCCGCAGTGTCGGGTGAACCATGGCTGCAGGAAACCTTCGGCGTGGCAGCGAGTCATTAGGCGACTGGCCCCCTTAAGCCAGTGTCACGCTCTCGTCGTTGCAGAATGACGCATGCTCGGTAAGACGTACACAATTGTCCCAACAGTGGTCCTCCTCCTCCTTCTCCTCCTTCACCGTCTTCGTCCTCTCGTCCCAACAGTGGTCCTCCTCCTTCTCCTCCTTCTCCGTCTTCGTTTTCCTTCTTCTTCTCCGTCTTCTTCCTCCTCTTTCGTTTACTTCCTATAGGGCGAAAGCAAAACACACATGGCATGACATCCCCAACATTGTTTTGTTGCTGGCGTGGGGCGGGTGCACGAACAACAAAAGAAAACGGTGGGACATTCCATTTTTGTGTGGATCGCAAATTCAATGCTTCCGCGGGGAGTTGCAACTGGATCCTTTTTTTGCACACGGTCTACACAATGGTTATTTATAGTGTGGACTTCATCCACATCGAATCTTGATGTACGGCTCTTCAATAGGATTCCGTTTGTAAGCAATTAGCACATTTATTTTCATTGTGTGTATTGCACATCGAATATTCATGTCTGGCTGTGCAATCCGCTCAATCTCTGTGGGTGGTGTAAGAATGCATTCCTTTTTGTAATGGTTGCACATACAATCCACTTGTGTCGAGTTACGACATGGCCCCTTTCAGTGAGAATGTACGTAAACATCTTCTGTGCGCATTGCAAACAAGATACTGCTGTGCGATTTGCCTTCACCTTCTGTTGCGGATGGTTCGCAAACTGATTATCACCGCGTGGCGGGTTAAGACCGACGGGTTTCTGAACCTGTACATAAAAGAGTGGGCATCGATTGACCGATGTCTGGGTATACGGACATACATATGTATGTATATGTGTATATATATATTCACACATACACATGGGCCAATATATACATACATCGCTGAATGGAAAGACGCCTACATACACGACTGACTGGGTACATATACGCGTGGATCGGTATAGACATGGCTGTATGCTGCGGTATGGACATGTATGCACATATTTGGTTATGTGTAGACACATCTGTGATTTGAAAGACAGATACATACACGACTGATTGGGTATGCAAACATATATGATTGCATGATTGTAGACATGGTTGTATATTGAGGTATGGACATCTAGATATGTGGTACGGTGTATCGGGGTATGCATTTACATACACATATTTATGGATGAACTATATAATAGTGTATGTGTGTATATTTGTATACATATGTTGACTTACAGATCCGTATACACACGAATCGATACGCAGTAATTACATATACATATTTCGATTTATATAACTGCTCAACTGCGTATGCGTTCAAACATATGTAGACAGCTGCATGTACATATAGAGACTGATGTATGCATATATATATATATCGATATAAGGATTTATGTATATATATACACGAATGAGTGCATCGAGCTGTAGAGGCATCGGTAGATACCAACATACAGACGCATGGATATAAATATTGATAGTTGGTTATATAGGCTGATATACGTGTTGCCACCGATGCGCGTATATATATACACATATGAATGTGGATCGAGTACCATATGTATGTGTGTACCGACGATTGCCCGACATGTATACTGGCAAAACCCATCTATGGTTGTGCATGTAGTTATACATGTATACAGACGCAGATGTATACATATATTCATGCTGACACATAATTAAGCCCCCTCCTGATCCACGTATACACTTCTTTCATATACCTATAGCCGATGTAGGGATGTAGAAAAACGAGAGAGAGAGAGAGAGAGCAGACACTCCCCTTTTCCACCCCCAGCCCCTTCTGCGGGCGTGCGCGGAGGGTGCGAGGGCAACCGCTGCCCCCTCCCATTGCCCACTCTGCGTCGAGTGTGCGTGCGTTTGTGTGTCGAGACGTGTACAGAGCAACCGCAGTCCCCGCCCGGTTCCCCCAATCCATGCTCGGCGTGCAGACCGCGGGAGGGCAGGCGCCATTGGCACCCGCGCCCTCCTGGTGTTGTGTGTGTGTGGGGGGGGGCAAGGGACCTTTCCCCCCCCATAAGGGAGCAGCCACTTTCTCCTCCCAGCTCGCTCTTTGCGCTGCGCGCGAGGGGAAAGGGAGCGGGAGAGAGGGAAAGACGGAGAGAGAGAGAGAGAGAGACAAAGAAAGAAAGAAAGGAATCACTCCCCCCTTCGATGTCCTCCTTGACGTTGTCCGTGAAAGGTGTTAAGGGGTAATTGCGAGGGTAACTACTGCTCGCTCTCATTGCCCACTCTGCGTTACGTGGAGAGCGCGGCAGGGAGGAATTGAGAGAGAGAGAGAAGGAGAGCGTGAGAGAGAGAGAGAGCAACCGTTGCCCTCACCATTTCCCCCCATCCCTCTTGTATATGCAAAGTGCGAGAGAGTGTGAGAGAGAGAGAGAGAGAACAACCGCATACCCTCTCCCAATTGGCGGAGAGATAGAAGGGAAGATGAGGAACACGCAGTATCTAGAACAGGCGCTGAAGTATAAGAAACGAAATACATAATGAGCGATAGGCGAAATATTGGCACAGAGAGATGCGAACAATACTGGGAGAGAGAGAGAGAGAGAGTTTCTCGCTTTCGATCGGCATCTGCATCAGCACCAGCACCATCATCATCATCATCATCATCATCATCATCATCATCATCATCATCATCATCATCATCATCATCATCATCATCATCAGCAGCAGCAGCAGCAGCATCATCAACATCATCAGCATCAGCATCAGCATCAGCATCAGCATCAGCATCATCATCAGCAGCAGCATCATCATCATCATCATCGTCATCGTCATCGTCATCGTCATCGTGTCATCGTCATCGTGTCATCGTCATCGTGTCATCGTCATCGTCATCGTCATCGTCATCATTGGTTTCAACGTTAGCGTCGCCAACATGATGCGGTAGAACACGCCGCAAGTTACCACCTCGCAGAAGAAGCGCGGGATCGTCGAGAAAAGTCAGTCGGCCCCTTCTGGGCCCTCCAGGGAGCCCTCCAGGGAGCCCTCCAGGGAGCCCTCCAAGGAGCCCCGCAGGGCCCTTGGAGGGGGGGGGGGCCTCCTCCGGACGGGAGGGCCCCGCCGCCACGCAGAGGAGGAGGAGGAGGAGGAGGAGGAGGAGGAGGAGGCGGAGGAGGAGGAGGAGGAGGAGGAGGAGGAGGAGAGGAGGAGGAGGGAGAGGAGGAGGAGAGGAGGAGGAGAGGATGGGATGGAGGGAGGGAAGGGAGGGAGGGAGCCCTGCAGGGCCCTTCAGGGGGTGCCCTTCAGGGGGCCCTTCGGGCCGCGCCGCCCGCCCGCGCTGCTCCCAGGACCCTGGCCCTCGCGGCGCTGCTGGTCGCCGCCGCCGCGCGCCGCACGGTCGCCCCGGAGGGCACGGGCGGCTTCGAGGACTGGGCCGGAGGAGGCAGAGAAGGGAAGGAGGAGGCAGAGAAGGGAGGAGGAGGAGGAGCAGGATGAGGAGGAGGAGGAGGAGGAGGGATGAAGCGCGAGGAGGAGGGGTGAATTGCGAGGAGGAGGAGGGCGCGGGCGGCTTCGAGGACCGAGCTGGAGGGGGGGGGAGGAGGCAGGGAGTCAGAGGAGGAAAAGGCACCGATATCGCTACCCTTCCCTCGTTGTCCCCTTTTTAAGGCTTTCTGGGTAGCCCTCGTCGCCGCCGCTGGATTCGCTTCGCAATTCTGGTCAGAACGCACCCCGGGGGAGGTCCGGGGAGTAGCGGTGTCGGCACTTGCTTCCCCAATGGAGGGGAAGGAGGACAATGAGGCGAAGGGATGAAGCGCGAGGAGGAGGAAGAGGCGGGAGGAGGAGGAGGTGCTCCCGACGGGCGCCGATGGGGGGGTCGCTCGGGTGCGAGCTTTGTGTCAATATTGGTTTCTCGTATTGCGCCATGAGAGGAGCTGAGCAGCACCCTGAGCCCCATCGACGTCAACCCAACGGCCCAAATATAAAACACGTTCGCCTTGTTTTGCGCAGGCCCCAGATAACCAGGAACCCTTCATTGTAAAGTCGCTCGTCGCCCAGGAGTTCTTCATTGCAACTAAACTTGCAGGTTTTGCTGACATCGCTCTCACACACCTCTATCTATTGTTTTTTTTTTTTTCTCTCTCTCTCTCTCTCTCTGTCCCTCTTTCTCATCTCGTGCCATCATATAGTTCCCTCTCGCTCTCTCTCTCTCTCTTTCTCTTGTTTCTCTCTGCCTCTCTGTCTCTCTGTCCCTCTCTCGCTCTCTTTCGTTTCATTGGTGTCACCCTCTCCCGCCCTATCCTCTCTCTCTCTCTCTCTCTCTCTCTCTCTCTCTCTCTCTCTTTGTACATATATATATATATATGTATATTTCTCTCTCTCTCTCTCTCTATCTCGCTTTTCCCACCTCTCCCCGTGCCTCCCTCTCTCTCTCTCTCGCTACCGCATTCTCTCTGTCTGTCTTGATCGGGCTCTCGGGAGCGCCAATCGCTGCTGCGGCTGGATTTGGTCGGACATGCCGGGTCGAGAATCGGGGCCCTCAAAATATGGCTCTCTCTCTCTCTCTCCCTCTTTTTCTCCATCTCTCTTTTTCGAGTCCCTCAAAACTTCTCTCTCTCTCTCTTGTTGTTATCTCTCTCCCTCCCCCTCCTTCTTTCTCTTTCTCTTTCTGTATATATAAGACTGCATTGGCGCTTCGCGCCATGCACCTTGGTCCTTGAAGTTCAATCTGCAGGCGGAATGGCAGGAAGGTCAAGCATTAAATTTAGTGATAAATCCTTGTTGTATTTTCTGGCATCGCCGTTATAGTAATGGTTTTCGTTGATCCTTCCTCCATGCTTCTTGTTCCTCATTCTCGCCCTACCCTGCGAATTCTTCCCCATCCTCCCCAGCTCTTTTTGCGGAGGCTCCTCCTTGGAGAGCCTCTGGGGGCCTCACGGCAGTTGTTCAGGCTTTCTTGAGGCCTTCCAGAGGCCTCCTGGGCTGGACGCCTCCATGGCGCGCTCCAGTGCCCTCGGTCGCATGGATCGCTTCTACCCCAGTGCGCGAGCGCCAGCCCGCACCCCCCGCGTTGTTGCACGCGGTCTCGACACCAGTCCCTGGCGGTGTCTGGCGATCCAGGCTCTGGTCTGTTGAGCGCCCGCACGCGGGTTGGTCGACGCCTGGCTGCGCGTACCTGTTCCTTGCGGTGCGTCTAGGAGACGGTGGTCTGCGTCTTCTGTTCGCTCGTGGTGTCGTTCAACCAAAATTCCCCGCCATTTTGGCGATGCACCCCGCCTGGCAGTGCCCCAGTCGACGGCGCCCTCTCCTGAGCGGCAGCGAGGCCCGCCTCCTGTTAGTTCCTCCTCCACTTTCCTCTTGTCGCCAGTTTCCCCCGTCCTGGTGCGCAATTCGCTCGTGGCCCGCTGCTTCGACCTTGACGGCGTCCGGCTCCTCTGGTGCGCTCGCGATCAAACAAGTCCCCACCGGCGCATCCAGAAACGATCAGCAGGGGAGTTGGTAAATCAGGGACGGCTGGAAGCATGCAGTTGCGCGGCCGTCTTCAGAGAAAAAAACAATGATCACACATAGCTTCCCGCATGGAATTTTAGGATGGAAATCTGTGCAAGATATGACGTGGTGCTCCCCGCGGTAAGCGTTTCTAGCGCAGGTGGCTGTATCCACCCTAGGCCATGACAAACAAGGATCACACAAAGCTTCGCTTAAGATGGAAACCGGTGCAAGATACGCCGGGGTGTTCCCTGTGATAAACGTCTCTGGCGCAAGTGACTGTAAGTATCATTCGTCGCCCTTGTCGCACAATTAAAAGTCGCATCCCCATATGCATCCTTAATCTCAACCACCGCGCTGAAGTTTATCTTAGACTCGCGTGCGGCTGCTGGTGATGGTGGTGGTGGCGGTGGTGGTGATGCTGCTGGTGTTGCTGCTTGTGGTGCTCTGTTGCCCTCTTGGAGCCATCTTGGAGCAAGTGGTGCTGCTGGTGCTGGTGACGCCTGGGGCCATCTTGGGGGTCAGAGGAGGAGGAGGAGGAGGAGGAGGAGGAGGAGGAGGAGGAGGAGGAGGAGGAAGAGGAGGAGGAGGAGGAAGAGGCAAAACAGAAAAGGAGGAAGCGAAGGAGGAGGAGGAGGAGGAGGAGGAGGAGGAGGAGGAGGAGGAGGAGGAGCAGGAGGAACGCCGCGCGAGGAGGATGAAGAGGAGCAGGGAGGCGGCAGGAAAGAAGCAAGGAAGGAACGGACCATGACAAGGAGGACGAGAAGTCGGGCGTTGGACATATGTCGTGGTGAGGGGTTCTTCGAAGACTCATAATGCCATTTGGGCGCCATCTTGAGGTCATCTTGGGGTCCTCCGGGGGGCTTCTTAGGACCTTTTTGGGGCTTGTTTGAAGAGTCTTGGGGCCATCTTGGGGCTCGTTTGGGGGGTCTGTGAGTCCTCTTGGGGTCGTCTTGGACCCCTTCGCTCAAAAAGCAAAAAGAGGGGGTCTTCAATGTACGCCCCCCCCCCTCGGAGGCCCAAAAGAGGCGTCTTCCTTGGACCGCCCTTGGAGCGCTCTTGGGCGCTCTTGGGGCCGTCTTGGGGCCCTCTTGGGCTTCTCTTGGGGCTATGTTGTTCCATCTTGCGGCCATCTTGACGCCTCAAGAGCCCATCAGAAGCGAATTATCCCAGTGCGACCCTACCTAGGAATTGGAGCATCTAGGAAAGCAACATCTACATCTACACCGACAGCTACATTAACATCTCCACCTGCATCTACATCTACATCAACATCAACAGCGAGACTCACATCTACATCTACACCTACAGCTACACCTACATATACATCTACACCTACATCCACATCTACACCTACACCTACATATGCATATGCATCTACACGTTCGCATTGGTTTTGCTTTTGCTTTGCATTGCCTTGCCGTTGCATTTGCTTTTGCCACCTACATCTACAGCTACACATACACCTGCAGCTACATCTACATCTACATCTACAGCTAAGCTAAGTTATGCTATGCTATGCTATGCTGCGCTGTGCTATGCTAAGCTAAGCCATGCTATGTTATGCTATGCTGCGCTTTGCGTTGTCTTGCTTTGCTGTGCACCCAGCGACAGCAGGCTGTTCAGCACTGCTCGCGGCTCCTGCAGGTGCTGCAGGCTGTTCAGCACTGCTTGCACTAGGTTCAACACTGCTCGCGGCTCCTGCAAGAGCTGCAGGCTGTTCAGCACTGCTCGCGGCTCCTGCAAGAGCTGCAGGTTGTTCAGCACTGCTTGCAAGAGCTGCAGGCTGTTCAGCACTGCTCGCGGCTCTTGCAAGAGCTGCAGGCTGTTCAGCACTGCAGGTCCGGCTTTGCGTTGCTTGTGCTTTGCTTTCCTGTTGCTGCTGTTGATTTGCCTTTGCTTTGCTGTTATGCTATGCTATGCTATGCTATGCTGCGCTATGCTATGCTATGATATGCGTTGCTATGCTGCGCTATGCTATGCTATGCTAGGGTACGCTCGGCTGCGCTGTGTGATGCTAGGCTATGCTATGCTATGCTGCGCTATGCTATGCTATGTTATGCTGCGCTATGCTATGATATGCCATGCTATGCTGCGCTATGCTAGGCTATGATGTGATATGCTATGCTAGGCTATGCTATGCTATGCTAGTCTATGCTATGCTATGCTGCGCTATGCTATGATATGCTGTGCTATGATATGATATGCTATGCTGCGCTACGCTATGCTATGCTGCGCTGTGCTGTGCTAAGCAATGAAATGCGATGATAGGATGTGTTATGCTGCGCTATGCTATGCTATATTATGCTATGCTGAGCTATGCTATGCTATGCTATGCTTGGTTATACTTTGCTATGCCATGCTGTGCTAATGCTGCGCTGCGCTATGCCGCGCTAATCTAAGCTATGCCAAGCTAAGCTATGCTAAGCTAAGCTAGGCTAGGCTAAGCTAAGCTAAACTAAGCCAAGCTAAGCTGAGCTAAGCTAAGCTAGGCTAGGCGAAACTAAGCTCAGCTAAGCTAAGCTAGGCTAGGCTAAGCTAAGCGAAGCTAAGCGAAACTAAGCTAAGTTAAGCTAGGCTAAGCTAAGATGAGATAAGCAACGCGAAGCTAAGGGGACGTAACTGGGGGAACCGCGGGGCGGATACTGGGGGAACCGCCCGGGGCGGGTTCCACTGCCCTGCCCCTTAGTAAGCCTCAGAGTAAGAACCCTTCTAGGCAGAGCCTAGGTAGGGAAAAAGCGAAAAGGCAAAAAACACTGGTGCTCCCTAGGTTTGGAACCGATTTTGGCCTCTTGGGGGGGTCCTTGGAGGGCTCGGAGGGCACTTGGAACCGTCTGGGGGCCGTCTTGAGGCCTCTTGGATGCGTGTTGGAAGCTATCTTGAGCCTCTTGGGCGATCTTGGAGGCCATATTTGGCTAGCTAAAGCCCTCTTGAAGCTATCTTGGGCCATCTTGGACGCTCTAACCCCGCGCGGGGGAGCCCGTCCATGGAGGGGGGGGGAGGTAAACCTCCCGAGCAGGGAAAGGAAGGAGGCTGGGAAAGGAAACGCTCTAGACCACCTGCGCCCAGAGGGCTGGGGTGAGATTAGGAAGAGAACGACGAGGACGGAGGACGAGCATGGTGGACGAGGGAGCGGGACGAGGCATGGGGCAGAGGGCAGCTAAGCGTGGCCGCCAGAGGCTTACCCCAACGCCCCCAGGATGAAAGAGGCATGGAGGTGACTTTCTTCCGGCATGGCGAATCGGTGGGCAACGCCGGCCTATGGGGCGCCATCGCCAGGGGATCGGTCACCGCCTACCGCGACGGCGTATTGACGTCCGATGGCGAGAAGCAGGTGAAGGAGCGCTCCTTGCTGCTGGACGCCGCGCACTTGCAGCGCGCGCTGGCGGCGCAGGTCGTGCTGACCTCACCCCTGCGGCGTGCCATGGCCACGACGCTCCTGCTGCTGGGCAGCACTCAGCACCGGCGCCTTCTGTCGGCGCTGTGGACTCAGCCCCTGGGCGGCGCTGCCGCTGCCGCTGCGGCGCGAGGGCCCGCGCGCCCGCAGTGGCTCCTGGAGCACGCGGCGAGCTCGGCGAACTGCAGCGGCCCGGCATGCCCCGGCGTCATCTCTCCTTCGCGGCTCCCCCCGCGGCCGCCGCAGACACCCCTGGCGCCCCCCACGACCACGTGTACGCTGTTGCCCGAGTGGCACCAGTGGCCGACAGTGCGCGTGGTTGCAGAGCTGCGGGAGAAGGTGAAATCACGCTCGGACGTGCCTGGCTCCGGCGACGAGGCGGACGCGATGGACTACGTGCGCGAGATGGGCGAGAAGGTGGGCGAGGAGTACTTCTGCGACCGGCGCGCCCTGGACCCCGTGGTGCGGGACATCGTGAGGACCTACGCCGAAGAGGCGAGCCGCACGAAGAACTGGACGGTGCACTTCGGTGGCGTCCCTGCGCCGGAGAGCGTGTGGACGCTCATACGCATGATGCGCAGCGCTTCGCGCGGGCGCGGCCGGGCCAGCTCTCCCTGCACAATCACACAATCTGAATACTACTCTCCTCTCTCCCCTGGTGACGTCCGGGAAATCTTCGGCCCCCCTGTCCGCGCAGTGTTTTTTACACGCAGGACTCCCGGGAAGCGGGTTTCCGCTGGGTTTGTTTCCTCAAAGTGCTGCCTCTCGCTGAAAGCGCTGGCCTCACTCTCGGACTGCCGCTCCGTCCGGATCGTGCTCCCGCTGCGCCCTGTGTCGGACATGTCAGCACGGGTCTTTCTCGAGAGGAGCTGTCGGCGCAGCGCCGCGCGCCTCCGCTTTCCGCAGCGCACCGCCCTAGCAAGATGGAGGAGCTGTCGCGTGGGATGCAGGTTTTTTTGTTGTGCCAGCAGGGCTTTCTCGAGATGGAGCTGTCGCCTGCAATTTCCTCGAAGTCCCTGGCCACATGTGTAGGCGTGCGCAACAATCACACGGATGGTGTTGGGGCGGTCCTTTTGCGAAAGAAAAAGTTCGTTGGACACCCCTTTGAACTGTACGATCATTGTCTTTCGCGTTCCTGCTTGGGCGCCGCTGAGATCCAAGGCGATTCCTTTCCGAAGCGGAGCCTTCGCCAAAATGGCAGGCCCATCTGTGATGGTCCTGCAAGGGGGCGCTTCTCGTAGTGAATTGGGACCTGTAGGGGCGTATGAGGAAGTGGCTTGGGACTCGAGGGGTGTGTTTCTTTGGTTTTACCATGGTCCTCCTTCTCCTCCTTCTCCTTCTCCTGCTCCTCCAACTCCTCCTCCTCCTCCTCCTCCTCCTTCTCCTCCTCCCCATCCTCTGGCTCCGACTCCGCCTGTGGTGGTCGGCGGATTGCTGCCTTCAAAAACCATGTGCTCGGCGAGCTGTTCCGGGAAGCCGACAGGCTGCTGCTGGTGGGCCACAACGGTTGGTCGCGCCATGCTTTCGCGCACTTGCTGCCGCCTGGACCGGCCAGGCGCGCCGGCAGAACGGAGGGAGGAGAAGGAGGAGGAGGTAGTAGTAGTAGTAGTAGTAGTAGTAGTAGTAGTAGTAGTAGTAGTAGTAGTAGTAGTAGTAGTAGTAGTAGTAGTAGTAGTAGTAGTAGTAGTAGTAGTAGTAGTAGTCGTAGTAGTAGTAGTCGTAGTAGTAGTAGTCGTAGTAGTAGTCGTAGTCGTCGTAGTCGTAGTGTAGTCGTAGTCGTAGTCGTAGTCGTAGTCGTAGTCGTAGTAGTAGTCGTAGTAGTAGTAGTAGTAGTAGTAGTAGTAGTAGTAGTAGTAGTAGTAGTAGTAGTAGTAGTAGTAGTAGTAGTAGTAGTAGTAGTAGTAGTAGTAGTAGTAGTAGTAGTACGCAGCCATTGAGTGGGTTATCCTGCCACTGGGAAACTCGCGTGCCAGAGAAGATTCGCACGCTACATCGCTGCACCGCGTCGCGCACACAGAGGGCGGGGCCGAACCGACCACGAGGGGCCCGAACGGGCAGGACCGAACGGGGAGCGAACCGAACCGAAGGGCCCGAGGGACGCGACCGAGAAGGCCGAGGGAGGAGGGGGAGGCGACACGCGGGTGGGGCGAGGGCCACAGGGCGCAGGCACAAAACTCAGACCACTGAGGTCTTCAACACTCGCTGTCCGTGGCGTCAGCCACTTCACTGTTTTTTGCGGGTGCCTCGGCTGCACCGCCTCGCCACCAGGGGCAAGAGGCGGCGGTCAGTGCTAGGCCACACGTCAGAATCATGATTCACATCCCAGAGAATCGCTCTTGCTCATCTGGGTCCCATTCATCACCAGCTAGGCTTTGGGGGCGTCGATCCAAGCGCGCAGCTCCTCCTCTTGGCCCGTCGTCACTTGGGCCCCCAGGGACCTGAACGAATCCACGAAGGTCTTCCCCCCCCTCCAGGTAGGCGATGGAGAGGGCGATCTTGATCTGGCCGTCGTTGCCGCTATTCCCGGGCCTGCACAACTTCACGGGTGCGTTGCCCACCTCGTTGGTCCATTCTTCCACATCGATTCTGTTGATCTTGCCCACCTCCTGAGCAACGACTCCGCCGCGGTCGCAGTGGCCGAGAACTCGACCTTGACCTGGCCCTCGTAGTAGGGAGGAGGTGGAGGAGGAGGAGGAGGAGGAGGAGGAGGGGGAGGGAGAGGGGGAGGAGGAGGGATCGGGAGTGGGAGGAGGAGGGAGAGAAAAGATGGATTATGCCCTCGTTGACACTCGTCCTCAGTCCCTTGTTTCGACGTCGAGATAGGAGGGGAAGGTGGAGGAGGGAGGAGAAAGATCACCAGCCTAGTTTCGATGCCACCCCAGACTTCAGCACTTTCGACATACCACGGATCGTCCACGTTAACCGCGCGGGGTTGGACCCAGACTTCTCTTTCTGCCCAAAATGGATGGGTGGTGGGCATTTGGGCAATTTGGGGGATAAGAGGAGGAGGAACGTGAGGAGATGTAGGAGGAGGAGGAGCAGGAGGAGGAGGAGGAGGACGCCGACGACGCGGGAGTGACATTCAGGGGAGCAGGAGGAATAGGAGGAGGAAAAGTAGGAGGAAGAGGGTGAGGAGGATAAGGAGGAGGAGGAGGAGGAGGAGGAGGAGGTGAAGGAGGAGGAGGAAGAGGACCAGACTAAACCAACTATTCATAAACGATGCTGCAACACACCCTCCCGTCACACAAAATCTTCTCATACACCACTACCAGTCTCGCTTTCCACTAATTACAAGAAGCGCCCCCTTGAAAGACCATCACAGGCGGGCCTGGGCCTGCCATCTTGGCGAGGACCCCACTCTGGAAAGGAACTCACTCGCGGTTTCGTGGCGCCTAGACATGAAGGCGAAAGACAACGATTATACAGTCAAAGGAGGCGTCCAGCGAGATCCCCCCCATTTCGAAAAAGGACCGCCCCCCGGAACTCTGCAGCGACAGCTCCATTCTGAAGAAGAGCTGCCATGGATCCATGCAGCGCCACGTGCGTTGAAGTCCCTGGCCATGAAATTTAGCGAAGTCTCATGCGACAACTCCGTTTTGAAGAAGCAGTCTTCCATCTTGTTAGGACTTTAAAAAACAAAAAAAAAAAAAAAAAAAAAAAAACGAATGCACGCGGCGTTGACGCGAGAGCCACATTTTGAAAAGGAACCGCCCTCAAGAACTGTTGCAAACGTTTTAACAAACAACAGAAACACAATCGTGGCGCGGCTTGAAGGCGAACGCACCATTTTGAAAACAACCCCCCTCTCATGTGTGAGAACGCTGCAAAGTGTTCAGAGAAATATGCGCGGCGCTGAAGCGAGAGCCACGTTTTGAATGCCATCCCAGCTCCCTCCTGCAAACCTTTTACAACATATGTGCGCGGCGCTAGGGCAAGGGTCACACTCTGAAGAGGAGCCGCCCTCCATCCGTGTACTTGCTGCAAACATGTCAAACAAACGCGCGCGGTGCTAAGGCGAGAACCATCTCCTGAAGACCACACCAACTTTGTCCGTGAAGCTGTTGCAGGCTTCGAGCTTCGGGATCGCCAAGGGTGGGAAGCCTCAGGCAAAATGCCCCGCCAGTGCCGGCACGCCTGGGGGCCCGACAGGGAGCAGCTAATCCACAAAGACAGAGGACGGAGGAGGGGGACGAGGAGGACGAAGAGCAGGAGGGGAACGAGGACGAGGGGGAGAGGACGGTGCAGGCGTGCCAACAGCCTCGCCACGGGTGTGCGCGTCGTGCGCCCGCTGAACAACGCGGGGGTATTCTGCTCGCGCGCCGCCGGACGGGGTCCCGGCGCCGTGTTTTTCGAGCGCGACGACGCGATCGCCGCAGATCCGAGCGGAGTGCAGCCAGGAGTGCTCATCTTTTCTCTCCCCCCTCCTCTCCTCCTCCCTGTCCTATTTGCCCTCCCTCTCGCTCCTCTGTCCTCTCTCCTCTGTTCCATCAGCCCTCCTATACCTCCCACGGTCCATTTCGCTCCCATCCGATATCGGCTCTTGCCGGCCATTCTTGGCCGCAACAAAAGTTCCTTTGGGAACACTCCAGGGACACTCTCAAGATGTTTCCAAGCCACCGCCAATACGCAATCAAGCTGCAGGATTTGCATCCCACCCGAGTTTTATGGGAACCTCATTCCCAATTATCTTGTGGTGTTGGGTCCTCGTTTTGATGGGACAGCGCCCCGCATCATCCTCTCCTCCTCCCCCTCCTCCCACCATTGCCTTTGCCCTCCGCATGCAAATTTCGGCAAACCGCTCACACGCTTCGTGGCCCCATAGGGAGCATCAACCAAGATCCAAATGCCACGGTCCGCATGGCTCTGCCGCTTGGTTTTGGCACGCCCGTCTCCTTTTCGTGGCCCGTGGGGAGCTCAAACTGAGCCCAAGCGCCGCGGTTCGCATGGCCCCGCCGCTTCGTGCTGGCATACCCCTCACACACTTCGTGGACCCATAGGGAGCTCCGGCTCGTCTCCACGTGCCAGGTTCCGCCTGGCCCGCCGCCTCATTTCGGCACACCGCTCACACGCTTCGTGGCCCCATAGGGAGCATCAACTGAGGCCCAAAGGCCAGGGTCCGCATGGCTCCACCGCTTCGTTGTGGCACACCCGTTTCCGTTTCGTGGCCCACTAGAGAGCCCCTGCTCATGCCCAAATGCTAGGGTCCGCATGGCCCCGTCGCTTCATGTCGGAACACCCCTCACACGTTTCGTGACCTTTATACACAGAGAGCTCCAATGAAGGCCCAGAATGCAAGGGTCCGCATGGCCCCGCCGCTTCATTTCGGCACACCCCTTACACGCTTCTTGGCCCCATCCAGGGCCAGGGTGAGCGGCGGCCGGGCGGGTAGGAATGCAACGCGCAGCGGCAACAAGAACAGGGGAGACAGAGTTGGGAAGGAAACGGGCACGGAACGGCGTCGCACGGGACCAAGGAGGCCCCCGTACGCCCACGTCAGTGTACCCCCCCCTCATCCGCGCCGCAGTCCTTTTGCTGGCCCTCTCCTTCATCTCGGCCGCCTCGCGATACTTGCAGCTGCACGTGGTCGGGTCCTTCGCCAGGATGACCTGTTGTTGGTGGGACGCTTTACTTCCGGGCCCGAAGCCATACCGTTATG
Source organism: Prorocentrum cordatum (assembly GCA_963575745.1). Taxonomy (NCBI): domain Eukaryota; class Dinophyceae; order Prorocentrales; family Prorocentraceae; genus Prorocentrum; species Prorocentrum cordatum. The sequence continues at coordinate 71,380 of CAUYUJ010015603.1, read as the reverse complement.
ATGCGGTAGAAGGAAGCAAACGGTGGACATTGGACACTGCCCCTCCCCCGAATTCAGAGCGGACGCGCGCGGAGGACGGTCGAAGCGCAATTCATCAGACCCACCGCCACCTCTGCACATTTTTGGGGAGGGGAAGGCGTTGACCGCTGAATCTGGCAGGAGCCGGCAGCAGGTCCTGGGAGCCTGGCATGCCCTCGCAGTTCCGCCGCTGGCGCCGACGAGCGTCGATCTAGGAAGGCACCAACTATACACCAACACCGATCCTGGCCCAGGATCACCCTGGGCCCAGGATCGGTGTATACGCCCTCCTGCCTTGCGCAAGAAGGCATATACACCGATCCTGGGCCCAGGGTGATCCTGGGCCAGGATCGGTGTTGGTGTATAGTTGGTGCCCTCCCATCGATCAGCGCCCAGGAGTCGATGAGACATAGCGCCGAATTAGCGTCGGCTAGCGTCGATTCGCGTCGAGGCAGCGTCGACCCGCAGGCGTCGACCCGCCAGCGCCGACGAGATGGCACCGGGAGGCCCCCGGGAGCTGCCTCTCCCGAGGGGGGAGGCCTCCCCGGGCGGCGCGGGGCGCCCAGGGCCGGGCCGGCGGCGAGTGGGGCGACGAGGGGCCCATGTTGGCCCCCTTCTGGTGTCCTCCTCCCTCCCTCCTCTCTCCTCCTTCTCCTCCTCCCTTCCTCCTCCTCCTCCTCCTCCTCCCCTCCTCCCCTCCTCCTCCTCCTCCTCCTCCCCCTCCCCCCTCCCTCCCTCCCTCCTCCCTCCCTCCCTCTCCTCCCTCCCTCCCTCCCTCCCTCCTCCCTCCCTCCTCCCTCCCCCTCCTCTCCCTCCTCCTCTTCCTCCCCTCCTCTCCCCTCCGCCTCCTCCTCCTCCTCCTCCTCCTCCCTCCTCCTCTCCTCCTCTCCTCCTCCTCCTCCTCCTCCTCCCTTCTGGTGGTGCCCCCCCTTCTGTAGTGGCCCCCCCTTCTGTCAGGCGATGGCAAACATGGATCAAGGGGGCGTGGATGAGCGACGGGTCCCGCTTCCATGGGAGATCGCGGAGTTCCGTTGCCGAACGAGGCGGCACCGGCCGCATTTTGGGGGGGCACTTCCCCGATCCATGGATTTGGTGACCGCACGCCAAATCCATGGATCGCCAATCCATGTTTGCGCGCCCCCGATTCTGGTGGGGGAGTCGTTGACCGATGAGCGTGGCATGCGTGTTCGCTACTCTTCCGAGGCCCTGCACACCAGACGGGGCGGGGGGCCCCGCCTGGAGACCGCGCAGGACGAGTGCACTGCTGGGCCCCCTGGGGCGGTGGGGGTAGGCAGCAAGACGCCTCCCGAGCCATGACCCCCTCGGTCGAAGAAGAAAAGACGCCATAAGCACAAAATTTCCAGGGGAGCTCCCGAGCGAAGTGAACCCCACCCTCCCCCTCAGAACTCGTGGGGGGTAGGGGTAGGGTTCGCATGCGGCCCCCTACTTTCGGCGCTCCGCGCGGATCTCTTGGATCCGCGCTGGGGCCCCGGCGCCGCCCGTCCGGCGCGCTCCGCGCGCCAGGGAGAGGGGGTCCGGCGCGGATCCAAGGCATCCGCGCGGGCCTCCAGAAGTTTCCGTTCATGTCGTCTTTTGCTCCTCGACCCGGGGCCGCTCTCGCGGGGGGTGACCACGCCGTCGGGCATGGCATGTAGTCGGGCGAAGGCGACCGAAATACAAGGAACTTTCGCAACACCGCATTGTCCGATTGGAGTCAGATGTCCTCGAGGCTTAGGCCATTCCGTCGGCCCCCAGGGGAGCAGAGAAGTTCTCGGGGGAGGGGTGTGTGAGCGTTTTCGTATGGGGTTTCTGGACGGTTTATTTAATCGCTTCGCTCATGCCGCTGGCCCTGGAGCCCTCTTTAGGGCCTCTTGGGGGCCTCTTGGGGACCTCTTGGGAGTCTCTTGAGGCTCCTTGGCGGCGTTTTGGAGGCCCCCAGGGCCTCTTGGGGGGCTCTTGGGGGTAGTCGATTGCGGCTCCCCCCTCGGAGGCCACGATCCTCGTGAGGGGTGTCGAAAAATACCCTCCCCTGGAGTGGTCTGGTGGCTTCTCCCGGGCTTCTCTCGGGACCTTGCCGGGGTACTTTTCGTCCGGGGGCCCCCAGGGGCCGCTCCGCGCGCGCGAACTAGAAATATTGTTAACAAGTTACCGGAGATCTTAGCACGCTTCTGGCCCGTTGGGCCGGCGAATTGTAAAGCTCGTGGGTTCGAGTCCGACATTCCTGCAGTCCGATGCGGCCCGATGTTTCCATGGCGCTGTGCTGTGCATCCTGGCACGGCCGATCCGATTGAGTTCTGACTCCGTGCCGATGCGGCTCGATCCGACTCCTCGATTCGATTATGATTGATCTTGCCTCCTCTCCTCCCTCCTCTTGTCTGCTTCCTTCTTCCCCCCTTTTCGCTCCTCGCTCCTCGCTCCTCCTTCCTCCCTTCTCCTCCTCCTCCTCCTCCTGCTCCTCCTCCTCCTCCTCCTCCTCCTCCTCCTCCTCTCGTATGTCCTTCCTCCTCCGCCTGCTCTTTATCCTCCCTACCCCCCTCCCCCCTCCCTCCTCCTCCAGCCTCTGCATCCACCATCCTCCCCCCTTTCCTCTCTCCTCCCTCCCTGGCGCCGCACCTCCTCGCTCGCACCTCCAGTCCCCCTTTTCCTCCTCCTCCTCCTCCTCCTCCTCCTCCCTCGTCCTCCCTTTCCCGCCTCCCGCTCCTTGTTCTTCCTCCTCGTCTGCATCCTGCCTCGTGCCTCCTCCCTCCTCCTTTCTCTTCCCTCCTGCGGTCGGGAACTTCTGTCGCTCCGCCGGCTTCGGCGCGACACGCCATACACTTCCCAGTCCCCAGGCTTCTACGTCCCAAGCCTTTCCGAGCCTCCCGCCCCGCGGAGCGGAGCGACGCGCCATCCGCTTGCAGGGCACAGCGCGTCGCCGGGGCTGCCGCCGCGACACGCTAAGCAAAAGTTCCCGACTGTACCTCTCCCTTCTCCCACCCTCCTGGAGCCAGGGACGACGGACCTCCCCAATTTCGGCACGAAGGCAAGGGAGGTCCTCCTGGGCTTCCCGCTGGACGCGCGCATGGCACGGGTGATCCCAGAGGACAGCATGGTCCGCCACTTCCTCATGAACAAGGCGCCCGGAGACCCTCACCGCATCCAAACCACCCCCGGGGCAGGGATTTACGGTTGGCGATGAGCACGCGACGTGGCGCGGTCGGCCCGCTTATTGCCTGCTCTCCCCACCTCGGGATGGAGCGCGCCAGAGAAGCCCCGGCAGGGGGGTGGCGTGCGCAGCAGGTGCCCTGGCAGGGGGGACCGCCTCGCAGGGACGGTGTGCACGGAGGAAGCGTTCTTGTGGGGGCCAGCGCGCCTTCCGGAGATCGGTGTTGCGCGCTATCTCTGCGACGACAACCGTGCCAGGGCGTCCGCGGTTCGGTCGGTTCGGCGGTCGTGCCGCCGCGACCTTCCAGGCTGCCCGCGGCCGGTCGGCTTCGGCGTCGCCGTCGGTTCGGTCCGTTCTTCGGTCGTGCCGTGGCCGTGGACGGCCTCGGATCCACTTGTGCAAGCGAGGAGGTCCTCCTCCGCCTCCGTCTCCGCCTTCTGCTCCCCTGGGCCGTGCGACATGCGTCGTGTCCACGTGCGCGTCCAGGTGCGTCCTCGTCGCCGTGGCGGGATCCGCGCCCTGGAAGTCTGGTCAGAGCGCGCCCCTGGGCAGGCACAGGCGCAGACGTTTGAGGGGGGATCGAGGATCGAGGGGCGTCCCCCCTCGTCTTGGCGGGGACCCTCGCCGCACCCGCCGATCCCTTGGAGGGTCCCTTAGCAGCGTGAGCATGGATGCACTCCTCCCCTCCTCTTCCTCCACCTCCTCCCCCTCTTCTTCTGATTATTATTCGTCTTATTTTTCTCATTATTGTTCTTGTTGTTTGCGTATAGTTATCATTCCATGTTATTCCTATTATAAGTTTTCTTCCGCACTCTGTTACCACGTCTTCATGCTGCGCTCTTGGTTGGGGTCTTCCTGCAGCCACACCCACCACTGCCCCTCCTTCCCCTCTTGCTCCCCTCCTCCCTCGCCCTCCCGAGGCAGGCGGGCGAGAACGACGACGACGACGACGACGACGACGACGACGACGACGACGACGACGACGACGACGACGACGACGACGACGACGACGACGACGGCGGCGGCGGCGGCGGCGGCGGCGGCGGCGGCAGCGGCGGCAGCGGCGGCGGCGGGGCGGCGAGGGGAGAAAGGGATGGGCTGGGGGCGGGGCGGGATCGGCCCGTGGGCGTGTGGACGACCTCCCCGAGGCCGGGTCCCACACGGGAATCTGGGGGGAGCGCATCTACACGATCTCGCATTCGAGCATGGAGAACCGCAGCTTCCTCGCGTGGTCTGACGAGGAGGGGAAGCCTCGGGGCAGCTTGCGGCTCGGGCTCGAGCCGCTCTTGGGAGAGAGCAACAGCGAGGAGCTCACCATCTCGCTGGAGCACGATGGCCGCAAGCACAGGTTACGCGCGAACAGCAGGTCAGAGGAGGAAAAGATGCCGATAACGCTACCCTTCCCTCGTTTTTCCCTTTGGGGGCCTCCTGGGAGGCCCTCGTCGCCACGGCTGGATTCGATTCGAGATCCTGGTCAGAACGCACCCCAGGAGAGGTCCGGCGAGTAGCGGTATCAGTACTTGTTGGTTTCCCCAGAAGGGACGAGTTTGACTCATTCATTGTGTGGCTGGAGATGTTCACCGAAACGCGCCCGTCGAATTCGCGCAAAGGACAGGCAAGTTGGCGTGGTCTAGGGTCGCCTCACTGAGCCTGGCAGGTTGGTGGCAAGCAGCGAGCAGCTTCTGTTTGAGGTGGGCCGCCAGTCTCAGGCAAAACATATACTTACTCCATGATGGTTTGCCAGACTTAGCTTTGCTATTTTTTGTGTAGGGCGCTAACGAATTTCAAAGAGTCGTCCAGCACTAAAGGTGTGGCAAAGGAGTGAGAGCATCGCACATTTCACGATTGGCAGCCTCTCACCTTGTCTATCGTCCAAAACAGTTCAGTTCGCGGCCCACTGGGTCGTCAAGCTGCCGCTGATTTCACATCCCGAGAGTCAGGTCTAAGACCAGTCAAGCAGCCGCTGATTTCACATGGCTGTTGCGAACTCCGGGGGTCTAAGACCAGTCCAAGAGAAGATACTCGTGGTACACTCAGTGCCCCTTCTCCTCAGCGGAACGGCTCTTGACGTAACCCCATTTCCGAGGGCGGGCCCGGTAACGAGCCTTCGTAGACCAACTAGTTTTCAGGCATGGGGGCTCTGGAGCTCGGGTGCACTCTCACGAGCCTAGAGGGTCAGGTCCGGGGAGAGAGGAGGACAACCGTGAGGCGGGGGTGCGTCCGGGGGAGCTGGGGCGAGGGGAGCCAAGGGGGAGGAGCTGGGAGGGAAAGGGGGTAATTAGGGGAGACGGCGAGCCCTCCAAGACAGGGTCTCGCGAGCATGCGAGGCCCACAGCTCGGTTGGCCCCCGTGCGCGCGCGCCGCCCGGGGAACCGACCCGCGGGGGTCGGGCACACGCTGGATGGGATCGGTGAGGGGGCGAAGAGCGGTACAAAATACACTTTTCGCCGTCGGGCTTGGCATCGCTCGGACGTGTGCATTTTTTTCGGCGAGGACCATCGAGGAGCATCCTTGATGATTTGGCGAAAAAAGCCACGCACGAAACCGAAAAAAACATAGGGAATGGACGTCCGAGCGATGGCCAGCGGGGGCGCCTGCCCCTGGGCGACTGGAAAGTTTATACCCCTGCGTGGCACCGTAAGGGTATCAGCTTTCCAGCCGCGCCCGGGGGGCAGGCGTCCCCCGCGGCGGAAAAGTTCGTTTTACTTTACGCCGAACGAGGCGAAACATTCTGCTGCCCCAGCGACTGATGTACTTTGCTTTGGGGCATAAGAACTGATATGGCTGCTGATGTTCCCTCGCTTCCCACCTCCCTTTCCGCCACAGCCGGACTTGACGCAGCAGCGCTTTCGGTCCCAGCCCCGGCTGCGGCGACGCAAGGGGCAGGACCATGACGACGACGACGACGACGACGACGACGACGACGACGACGACGACGACGACGACGACGAGGAAATCGAGGGCGAGGACGAGGACGACGGCCACGAGTGACTAGCTAGACGGCCCAGTCAGACCGGCCAGGCAGGCCAACCACACCAGCCAGGTAGAGTAATCAGACCAACCAGACCAGCCAGCCGTTCGGACCAGCGAAGCACAGACCAAACTAAGCAGACCAACCTGCCCGGACCAAGCAGACTAGTCAGACCAGCCAGCCCAACTAGTCAGGTAGACCAACCAAACCAGGCAGACCAGCTAGCCGTTCAGACCAGCGAAACCCAGACCAGACCAACCTGGCCAGACCAAGCAGACCAACCAGGCCAGACCTGGCCAGTCAGGCTAGCAATGCAGATCGGCCAGGTAGACCAACCAGACCAGCTTAAGTCTTAAGCTGGAGCTTAAGTCCCAAGCTTTACGCTTGCTCAGTTGAAGCTTGGCGTCCCGCCGTGCGCTAGTCTGGTTGGTCTGGCTGGTATGGTTGGTCTGTGTCGTGGTGAGGGCGTTGGAAGAACACCTGGCGGCGCCAACGCGCGGCCACGCTCCTCCGCAGACGGCGGCATTGGACCTCCTATCTTCCTCGTCGTCCTCATCTTCGTCCTCTTCCTCCTTTTCCTTCCCTTATCTTCCTCCTTTTTCGTTGTTTCCTCTGGGAGCCAGACTTGCTCTTTGCAAGCTTTGCGTCCCGCCGTGCGATACACGGGTGTCCGCCGTCCTTCAGTTCGCCCACGAGTCCCGGAGTATCCGCCGTCCTGTATTTCAGTTCGCCCCCGAGGCCCGTTGTGTCCGTCCGCCGTCCTGTATTTCAGTTCGCTCCTGAGAATAGGCAGACAAACCAGACCCGACCAGACCAACCAGAGCAGACCAATGAACGAGACCAGACCAACCAGACCATAGCTAAGCTAAGGCTGCAAGACGAAACTCAAACCAGACCAACCAGACCAACCAGACCAGATGCAACAAAAACTGCAATACAACAATTATCCTGGCGAAAGACCCAACCATATACAACTATAAATACCGCAATTGTAAATACCATCTTCGCCCGCGCTCCCTATGTGGCCACGGCTTCCCGCCGGAGCCCGACATGCTCAGGGACACGTTCGTGGCCGTCTTCGCGGGCGCCGACGACGACAAGGACGGCGTCCCTCTCACCGAGGAGCAGAAGCAGGAAAGGGCCTTGAGAGCCATGACGGAGGAGGTGGCGTTGCACGTCGACAAGGCGGAGTACGACGCCCAGGCGCGGTTGTTGAAGCAGCACAACTATGGGGCCACGATCCTCGTGAGGGGTGTGCCGAAATGGCCCGGGGCCGCCATGCGAACCCTGCCACTGGCGCCTTCGGTGGAGCTCCAGTGGGGCCACGGTCCTCGTGAGGGGTGTGCCGAAATGGCCCGAGGCCGCCATGCGAACCCTGCCACTGGGGCCTTCGGTGGAGCTCCCCATGGGGCCACGATCCTCGTGAGGGGCGTGCCGAATGGGGCGGGGCCGCCATGCGAACCTGCCACTGTGGCATTCCTCGGTGGCAGCCCTCCCCGCGGAGCCACGATCCTCGTGAGGGGTGCGCCAATATGGGGCGGGGCCGCCATGCGAACCCTGCCACTGGGGGTTTCGGGTTTCGGTGGAGCTCCCTATGGGGCCGCGATCCTCGTGGGGGGTGCGCCCAAATGATGCGGGGCCGCCATGCGAACCCTGCCACTGGAGGCCTTCGGCGGAGCTCCCTATGGGGCCACGGTCCTCGAGAGGGGTGTGCCGAAATGGCCCGAGGCCGCCATGCGAACCCTGCCACTGGGGGCAGTCGGTGGAGCTCCCTATAGGGCCACGATCCTCGTGAGGGGTGTGCCGACATGGCCCGAGGCCGCCATGCGAACCCTGCCACTAGGGCCTTCGGTGGAGCTCCCTATGGGTCACGAATCGCGTGAGGGTGTGCCCGATGCCCAAGGCCGCCATGCGAACCCTGCCACCTGGCGCCTTCGTGAGCTACCTCCCTTTATGGGTCCACGATCGTCGTACTGGTGTGCCGAATGGCCAAGTGTCGCCATGCGTTCCCTGACACTGGCGCTTCCGTGGCTCTCCCTATGGCCACGATCCTCGTGAGGGGTGTGCCGAAATGGCCCGAGGCCGCCATGCGAACCCTGCCACTGGCGCCTTCGGTGGAGCTCCCTATGGGTCTACGATCGTCGTGAGGGTTGTGCCGAAATGGCCCGAGGCCGCCATGCGACCCCTGCCACTGGCGCTTTCGGTGGAGCTCCCTTTGGGGCCACGATCCTCGTGAGGGGTGTGCCGAAATGGCCCAAGGCCGCCATGCGACCCCTGCCACTGGAGCCTTCGGTGGAGCTCCCTATGGGGCCACGATCCTCGTGAGGGGTGTGCCGAAATGGCCCGAGCATGGCGGCCCCTGCCAATGGGGCCTTCGGTGGAGCTCCCTATAGGGCTACGAAACGTTGTGCTGGGTGGGTGAAACGCAAGGAGGAGGGGGAGGAGGAGAGGAGGAGAGGAGACGCGGGCCTCCGTCTCTTCAAAACGAGGACCCAACACCGCAGGATGGAAACTACAAAGCAACAAACAACTACAATGCATAACAACAACGGCATTTCGGTCGTCGTCGTGGCGGTTGGCGCCGCCTCGCCGGACCTCCCCTACACCCTCGCTCGGATCCTAAGCTAAGGCTGCAAGATGAAACTTAAAACAGACCAACCAGACCAGCCAGGCCATATGCAAAATACGTAAGCTAAGGCTGCAAGACGAAGCTCAAACCAGACCAACCAGACCAGCCAAACCAGATTATCCAAAAAGCGGCATAACAAAATTAGCCTGGCGAAAGACCCAACCATAAGCAAGTGTTAATACCGCAATTGTGGGCATCATCTTCGGTGGAGCTCCCTATGGGGCCACGAACCGTGTGACGGGTGCGCCAAGATGGGGCGGGGCCGCCATGCGGACCCTGCCACTGGGGCATTCGGTGGAGCTCCCTATGGGGCCACGAGCCGTGTGAGGGGTGCGCCAAAATGGGGCGGGGCCGCCATGCGGACCCTGCCATTGGGGCCTTCGGCGGAGCTCCCTATGGGGCCACGCACCGTGTGAGGGGTGCGCCGACCTGGAGCGGGGTCGCCATGCGGACCCTGCCACTGGGGCCTTCGGTGGAGCTCCTTATGGGGCCACGAACCGTGTGAGGGGTGCGCCAAAATGCGGGGCCGCCATGTGGACCCTGACACTGGGGCCTTCGGTGGAGCTCCCTATGGGGCCACGAACCGTGTGAGGGCGGGCCAAAATGCGGGGCCGCCATGCGGACCCTGCCACTGGGGCCTTCGGTGGAGCTCCCTATGGGGCCACGAACCGTGTGAGGGGTGCGCCAAAATGCGGGGCCGCCATGCGGACCCTGCCACTGGGGCCTTGGGGCCTTCGGTGGAGCTCCCTATGGGGCCACGAACCGTGTGAGGGGTGCGCCAAAATGCGGGGCCGCCATGCGGACCCTGCCACTGGGGCCTTCGGTGGAGCTCCCTATGGGGCCACGAACCGTGTGAGGGGTGCGCCAAAATGCGGGGCCGCCATGCGGACCCTGCCACTGGGGCCTTCGGTGGAGCTCCCTATGGGGCCACGAACCGTGTGAGGGGTGCGCCAAAATGCGGGGCCGCCATGCGGACCCTGCCACTGGGGCCTTCGGTGGAGCTCCCTATGGGGCCACGGAACGCGTGAGGGATGTGCCGAAACAGAGACATGCGGAGGGCAGAGGCAAGGGGGAGGGAGGAGGGAGGGGGAGGGAGGGGGCAGCGGGAGGAAGGAGGAGGAACGCGGGGCACCGTCTCTTCAAAACGAGGACCCAACACCACAGGATGGTTGGGAAAAAACAACGACGCACAGTAGGCTTCAGCTGTCCAGTTCCTAACGAAAAGCAAGACTCCCTGTGTGGCGGTCAGGGCAGGGAAAACCAGCAAAAGCAAAGCCAACAACACCCAAGGATTAACAAACAACAACTCCCTGGCAGCAAAAGAACAACGAAACCTAGGTGTCAACAGTTGTTCCACTCAAAGCACAAGGATTCCTTTGTGGTAGTGTACCAACGGGTGTCCTGAGCGGCAGACTTACAAAAGGATCCCTTGAGTGGCGGATTGCAAAGACATTCCTTGTGTGGCGCATTCCTTTTGTGGCGGATTCCAAAAACAATCCTTCTGTAGTGCAACAGAAGCAAACGAAACCGAGGTTTCGTTTGGTGGTGGCCAGGGAGTGTGTGTCTATTGTTCCTTCGGTGTTGTTACTATTGCTGCATAGGTGGTTATGTTCATATTCCCTGCCCTGCCCGGCACAGAGAAAATTCTTGTATGAGGCGCCACAAACATAATTATGGTGTAAGCCCGCCACAGAAACAACTTGCAACCCGCCACAAGAAGGGAACAGTTGCCTCAGCCTCAGAAGAGTTCGTGGTGTAACCTCCCACAGAGATCCGCTTGTGAGGTGTGAAAAAAACTAACGAAGCATATATTAAAGTAGTCTTGCGGAGGCCAGGGAGGTGCTTGTTGGTAAGTAATTGGGCTTTGGTGCTGTTGCTTTTGCCATGCCCTCCCCGCCAGAAAGGAAATCCTTTTTGCCAGGCGGCTACAGAAGGAATCCCGTTGTAATCGGCCATCGAAAAAACAATAGACCACACAGAAGGAATCCTTGTTGTGAGGCTGCCGCAACAAGAATACGTGTGTACCCCGCCGCACAGGGAACCCGTTGCTTGATTGTTCGTTTATTGGTCGTTCCCTGGGTATTGATGGTGCTGGTGCTGCTGTTGGTCTCCCCTGCGTGGCCGCCACGGATGCCACTATTCTGAAACTTGCTGTAAAAAGTGAATCCACTGTGTGATACAGAACACATACTCCGTTCGACCTGCCGCCACAAACAGAAAGCACAACACATTGAAAAAACTGAAAAACTGTTTGCGTAGGCGCTGGGAGGGCGAGCATTTATATATATATATATATATAGATATATGTATATAGAGAGTTGCATATCTGTATGTCTATATATGCATAGATGTATATATGTGTGTGTCTACATATATGCATAAATCCACACCTATATAGACACATGTACACATGCCTGGAGGGATATGGTCTAGCACTCTGACAAATCAAAATGAAACTGCTCCAACACTCCAATGACCAATCTATCTCCGCAAACAGGCACGCTGGAGATGTGCGGCCGCAGTCGCTCTCTCATCCCCCCGATCGCCTGATCGGCTCTGACTGACCTGCGTTTGCTCCTCCTCCCCCCGTAGACACATCACAAGCAATAGAGGGAGAACAATATGAGGAGCCGTACACGTTTGGAGGGCCGCGCGGAGTTAGTGGGTCGGCGCTATGGCGCGCGAAGCGCGCCAGGGGCGGCGCAGAAGGCGTCGCCAGGAGGGCCCAGCGCCAACCAAAGATGCCCGCGCGGACCTACGACAGGCCCATGCTTCTCGTGTCGTTGGTGGGCGAGGTCCCCCGTCCCCAAGTCGCTGAATCGGATCGAAGTTGACTGCTGCTGATGCTGCAATTATGTCTCAGCATGCTGGCACGATAGGAGGAGTGGTGCCATCGCGTTCCCTTACGCATCCGATCCGCAGGACACCCTGACCACGTCTTGCACACCTACACCGCACACCACCGCTCGGTGAATGAGCTGCGCGGTGGTGCGCGGTGTTGCGCGGTGTTGCGCGGTGTTGCGTGAAGTGGTGCGGTGTTGTACGACGGCGGCTGGAGCATCCTACTAGTCGTGGTCAGCGTCTTCGTCCTCCCTCCCACTTGGCCTCTCGAGCTGCGGCCATGGTGGAGAGCGGCAAGCAGTCAAGCTTTATCGCGACGGCCAGCGCCCTGTTGGCGGTGCCCTGTGAGGGGCTGGGGTTGAAAAAGCCTTCAGCGCAAACACTTGAGCCTCACTGGCTGGCGGCACGGGCGTCTGGGCTGCCAAGGAAGGAGGAGAGGTGGGAGCCAGGCAGAGTTACGAGTAGGAAATAAAGGAGGGAGGAGAGCGAGGTAGGGTGGCCGAGGAGAAGACAGAGGAGAAGGATGATGGCGTTGCTGATTATGATGATGAGGATGGTGATGGTAGTGAAGATGGTGATGATGATGGTGATGAAGATACTGATGATGGTGATGATAATGCTGATAATGATGATGATGATGATGATGATGATGATGATGGTAGGAGCAAGTGCTAGTGCACGCGCGAACACACCCCAGAGACACGAAGGGACGTATGTGATACGCTGTGGTCGGAAGCCCGAAACGGCGTGAAATCTTAAAACCTTCCAAAGTCTGAGGAGGGTTAGTGATTCTGGTCTCCTGGAGCCGTCTTCGAGGGCCTCCTGGAGTACTCTCGTGGCGTGGTGGGAGCAATTGAGACCGCTGGAGTTAAGTCGGGCGTGTCCCCCTACAGGGGCATTTTGGACGAAAAACAAAAAATACTCAAAAAACGAAAAATACTCAAAAATAATCAGAAGATGCCCAACAATACAAAACAAATCGTCCCAAGACTATGTTTCGACTATTTACCTAACAGCGTAGACTGATAGGTTTCTAGTTGACTCCAAAGAGCTCACAGATCACTCCACAGGGGGGTCCGGGCAGGCGTTGGGAGTTGCCGGCCGGCAGGGTGCCGGGCCTGTGCCGGGCTCGTTTTTCACCAACAGTCACACACACTTCGTGCTCGTCGACCTCTCAGAACCCCATTCCCAGGCCACATTCTGAATAACCGGATGCAACAGTACACACTTCGTGCTCTTCGACTTCCCAGAACTCCATTCCCGGGCCACATTTTGAATGCCCGGAGCCAACTGTAGGCCACTTCGTGCTCTTCGAGTCCAGAACTCCATTCCCGGGCCACATTTTGGATGCCCGGAGCCAACTGTAGGCCACTTCGTGCTCTTCGAGTTCCCAGAACTCCATTCCCGGGCCACATTTTGAATGCCCGGAGCCAACTGTAGGCCACTTCGTGCTCTTCGAGTGCCCAGAACTCCATTCCCGGGCCACATTTTGAATGCCGGAGCCAACTGTAGGCCACTTCGTGCTCTTCGAGTTCCCAGAACTCCTTCCCGGCCCGCATTTTGATGCTGATGCAGAGGCTGAGAATGGTGATGCTGATGCTGAGGCTGAGGCTGAGGCAGGCAGGCTGAGGCTGATGAGGCTGAGGCAGGCTGAGGCTGAGGCCGAGGCTGAAGGCAGGCTGAGGCAGACGCTGAGGCAGGCTGAGGCTGAGGCAGCAGGCTGAGGCTGAGGCTGAGGCTGAGGCAGGCTGATGCTGAGGCAGGCTGAGGCTGAGGCTGAGGCTGAAGGCAGACTGAGGCTGAGGCAGGCTGAGGCAGACGCTGAGGCAGGCTGATGCTGAGGCAGGCTGAGGCTGAGGCTGAGGCTGAGGCGGATGCAGGCTGATGCTGAGGCAGGCTGAGGCACAGAGGCTGAGGCTGAAGGCAGACTGAGGCTGAGGCTGAAGCAGGCTGAGGCTGAGGCTGAGGCAGGCTGAGGCTGAGGCTGAGGCAGGCTGATACTGAGGCAGGCTGAGGCTGTGACTGCGACTGCCGCTGCCACTGCGACTGTCATCGCGAATGCGACTGCGACTGCGAGAACAGCAGAACTCTACAACTGGATTCTCATCTGAATCTTAAGGGGAATGCTTCCATATATGCTTCTACACATCGCTGTTAGGTTGCTTTGCCGGGATAATTTTTTATATTCCCCCTGTAGAGGGACAGGCCCGACTTAAATTGAGGCCGCTGGAGGCGCTGACTGAGCCCTCTGAAGCCTCTGGAGGCCGTCTGGGGACGATTCGAAGCAGCCGCGTATCGCCTCGACGGCTGTCTGAGCGCCCTCGGCGTCGACGTGGGGCTCCCCTGTGCGCGGGGAGCCCCAGTCCTCCTCCTCCTCCTCCTCCTCCTCCTCCTCCTCCTCCTCCTCCTCCTCCTCCTTCTCTCCTCATCCTCCTCCTGCTCCTCCTGCTCCCCCCTTCTCCCCTCCCCCCCCCCCCCACCCCTTTTTCATCCTCCTCCTCCCCTCCTCCTCCTCCTCCTCCTCCTCCTCCTCCTCCTCCTCCTCCTCCTCCTCCTCCTCCTCCCCCCCTTGCTCCTCCTCCTCCTCCTCCTCCTCCTCCTCCTCCTCCGTTTATGGTCGGGGTTCCGGCCCGGGGCCACCGGACCCGGCTCCCTTTGGGGCCTCGCGGAGGCCTCGTGGAGGCCTCGCGGGGGCGTCTTGAAGGCCCCTTCGGGCCCCTCGGGAGCGCTCAAGGGGGCCTCTCTTCGGGCCAGCTTCAGGGCCGCTCAGGGGGCCTCCTGGGGGCTCCGTGGAGGCCTCTCGGAGCTTCTTGGGGGCCTCGTGGCGGCCTCTTGGTGGGGCCCCTCGGGGCCGGGGGCTCGAGATGTCCGCTCGGGTCCCCTGTCGGGGTCCCCTCTTGGAGCCGCCTCTGGGGCCTCTTGGGCGGTCCTGGGCGCCTCTTTGGCCGTCTTGGAAGCCTGTTGGGCCGTCTCAAGACTCTCTTCTTCTTTCTTTGCGTGCGTGCCAAGGCTCATGAGGTGCACGTTAAAGGAAGATGATGTTAGAACGCTACTCCGGAAACAGGCATGCCAAGTGGCAGGATGAAACGGGGGAAGGAGGGGGAGGATCTTGGAGGCCTCTCGGGCCGCCTTGGAGCGATCTTGGGGGCCTCTGGGGCCGTCTTGGGGCGTCGGGAAGCCGACGAGGAGGGAAAGCCAAAGGGCTTCAAAAACCTGCGGAAACACATCGCTGTGGGCCTCTTGAGGCTCTCTCGGGAGGCCTCTTGGAGGCTCCTTGGGGCGTCTGGGAAGCCTCTTGGGCCGTCTGGGGGCCGTCATGGGCCGTTCTGGCGGTCTGGAAACGCGTCTGCAGGCGATCTGGGCCCATCTTCGGGCGATCTTGGAGGGCCTCCGGCGCGCCGGCAGGGCCCCGGCGGCCTGGTCCACACATTGGTGGTCGGGGGCCTGGCCTGGGGCCCCCGGACTCAGTGCCCCGTCGCATGTATACGCTGTGGCGGGATCCCAACAGAAGCCTGAAACAGCAAACAGGACGCCTGCAGGTGGGAACCTGGCCTAATGAAGGCGGGACTCAATTGGAGAGCCTCGGTACAATCGCGCGGGGAGCATGGTACAATCAAGCGGTACCCGACAAGGCCACGCGCCTAGGGAATCCGCATGCATGCGCCCCGACCTCACAGAACGAAGACACGCCCAATTCGCCCGAAGGCTGACGTGCAGGAGGATCGGTCCCCGAGGCAGAGGATATGTAGAAACCCAGAGGCGGGACGACGGCGAGGTCGACGAGGACGCCGACAACAACTACACGACGAGAACGACAACAACAACGCCGACGAAGACGAAAACGACGACGGCAACGCCGAACACGCCGCCGACAGCGACGCCCACGAGAACGACGGCGACGAGAGCCACGACGAAAACGACGACAGCAATGCCGACAGCGACGCCGACGACGCCGCCGACGAGAACGCCGACGACGGCAACACTGACAAGGACTACGGCCAGACCTAGGACGGAAAGACATCCTTCCATATCATGATATGGCACCCTCCGCCGGCCACACTGGAGAACCATCGAGGGTGCCCTCCCCCGGGACACGCGAGAGCGCTCAACAAAGAGGAAGGGTACCAGCCAGCGCTCAGAGCAGGGACCGACCGTCCGGGCAATCCTATAGGCAAACCACGACATGTTCTTCGAGCCCAAAAATGTTCGACAAAACAAAAACCATGCTCTTAGGATATGAGCCCGATGTGCTAAAACAAGACAGTCCCGGCCAGAAAGGTCCTAAGAACATTCCGTGGAAACCACAAAAGGTTCTCGGAACATTCTCTGGCAGGCCTGCAGGCACGCCAGGACGCCTCGCCACTGCTTCACAGGGCAGCCTCCCCGAACCTGCCTCGACCTTGCACCTCGGCCCGACCGAACGACAGGGACGACGGCGGCAGCAAGCACGACGACGGCGGCGTCGGCGACCGCGCGCCCGCCGCGCGGGCCGCGCGCGCGGCGCAGCGGCCCCCCCTACCCCCCCCAACAAGAGGAGGGGGCGCAGATCCAGGCCGGCGGCATGTGCGCTGCCCATGGGGGGGGCCAGGGACTTGGTGGGATGAGACGAGGCGCCACAAAGCCTGGGGAGATCTCGTGGCCCCCGCCATGATATCCGCCCCCCCCCCTAGCCTGACCCCCTCTTGGCAGACCCGGACCCCCGTCCCCCCCAGCACAGCCCCTGGGCGCCGGGCAGCACGGCGTGGACGCCGTGCCCGCCTGCCCGCCGCTCGTTGCCGCTCCCGTCGTGCGCGTCGTCGCTGTCGCCGCTCCCGTGGTCGCCGTTTCGCCGTCGTCTTCGTTTCGCCGTCGTCGTCGTTATGCCGTCGTCCTTTTGCTCGTCGTCGTTTTGGTCGTCGTGGTCGTCGTCGTCGTGGTCGTGGTCGTGGTCGTCGTGGTCGTGGTCGTCGTGGTCGTGGTCGTCGTCGTCGTCGTTTTCGTTGTCGTCGTCGTGCTCGTCGTCGTTTCCGTCGTCGTCGTTTTAGTCGTCAGCGCTTTCGTCGTTGTTTGCGTTGTCATCCTGGTCGCTGTGTCGTTCTCTCGTCGCCGCGAAGGGAGGGGGGGAGACGGGCAGGAGCAGGGAGGGAGGCCGTTGGCGGGGCCCTGACGTCGTGGATCTCCTTCCTCTTGATCACATCGGTCTTCCATTCTCTGGAGGGGGGAGGCTCTGCGTGGGAGGTTCTGCGGGGTATCCTGGGCCAGGGAAGGGGTGCCGGAGATGGAGGAGGAGGGGGAGGGACCTCCTCCTCTGCCACATCCTCCCCCCACGCAAGCATACTAGGCACATTGAAGTGGGTCGCTCGATAAACAGAGCCTCCTACCCTCCTGTGGGCTCCCACCTCCTCGCACGCCATCGATTGCACGCAACTGTGATCCTATGCAAGAGTAGCTGCTGGCGCGCGCCTTTTAGGGAGGGCGGGTCGGCACAGTGGAGGGGAGTGAAGCTAAGCGCGCTCGCGCCATACCTGATCTCCGACCCATCCCACCCATCCCTTCCGCTTGCGCTGAGTTGTTTCTGTCCGCGGACGCGTGCCATAGCGGACCTGCAATTCAGAAAAAAATTGAATGCGCAATCACAAAAAGAGAACTGCGCGCACAGGAGGTGGCGGATGAGCAAGAGGATGAGCAGGAGGAAAAGGAGGAGGACGAGGAAGGAGGACGACGAGGACGAACAGCAGCAACAAAAACTCTGGGGTGGAAGGAGCGGGAGGAGCAGGAGGACCAGGAGAAGGCCAGGGAGGGGAAAGAGGAGGGGGGCGACAACGATGAGGAAGGACTCGGATCCACCGATGTGGCCCGCGCTGGGGCGGGAGCGTCATCCTGAACGACGGGAGCAAAGGCCCCCGGCCCAGAAACGAGGCCCACGCTGCAGCGACGGCGCCAACTTGGAAGGGCCGAGAACGTTCGGACCGAGGAAAGCACCTACGAAAGACACAGCTCGGAGCGACCCTGCCGATCAGAACCACACGCAAGAGAGGGGGGCGTGAGACTCTCGGCGTCGTCCTCGGGGGGTGGGAAGACATATCCCAACTGCGCGATTTTTGTAGGACGGAGGAGGAGGAGGAGCAGGAGGAGGAGGAGGAGGAGCAGGAGGAGGAGGAGGAGGAGCAGGAGGAGGAGGGAGAGGAGAAGGAGGAGGAGGAAGAGGAGGATGACGGAGCAGGAGGAGGAGGAGGAGGAGGAGGAAGAGGAGGAATAATAACAAAAGGAGGAGAAGGCGGGAGGAGGAGGAGGAGGAGGAGGAGGAGCAGGAGGAGGAGGAGGAGCAGGAGGAGGAGGGAGAGGAGAAGGAGGAGGAGGAGGAGGAGGAGGAAGAGGAGGAGGAGGAGGGCGAACGAGCGAGCGAGCGAGAGGAGGAGGAGGATTAGCAGGATTACCGCCTTGAACGATGTCAATACGACCGCCACTCCCCAGTTATAAGTTGGGGAATAAATCGCGTGAGATCATGTCGAAATATACCCGACGAGCTTTCGTCACAGACATCGGCTTGCAGGGCTCTCCAAGACCAAGAATTTGGGACAGACTGAGAAAGCCACACACTGCGCAATACCATATCTCTAACGCCACGTGGTAAAACATGATATGAGAGGAGTGGGCCCAACCGCCAGCTATATGGATGTGTTTTCCCCTCGGAAGGGGGGGGACCTGGAAATTCTACAAAGAACGTTTTCCAAAGGCGAACATTCCGATCTAAACCAGCTACGAACACACGCGACAGACGCACTACCTCTACACACGGTACACGTTTCCCCGCCGTCCCCTGAAGCGCGTGCAGTCGCAAAGCGCGCAGCAGCTATAGGTACAGGACGTGGGAGAGGAGGACGAGGAGGAGGAGAAGCCTCAGGAGCCCCTGCCATGAGCCTCACTCTCTTGGCCGGTCGCTTCTGCTCGGTCTCGTGGCGAATCACCAGCAGGGCGGCGCGGAGGATGCGCCTCCGAACGAGGTGTGCATCCCTCTCGACCCCAGCGACTCGGGCACGATGTATCTTTGGGAGCCTTCACCTGGTCGCATCAACCACCTCGGTGCCTTAAACCAGCCAACTGGCAACTCCTCGCGCCAAGTGCTCAACTGGGGTCACGTGCGAGGAGACCTGCAACACAGTAAAAGCTGTTTCTGGTCGAGACTGCTGGACTGAGGTGTTCTGGGTGGATCTCCAGAGGTCTACAGCGTGGCCCAAGGCCGCGAGAACAGACCATGCCACCAGCCTCGACACACTTCATCAGTGTTTGTCACACATATATCAAAAACTCCATGCGAATACTCAATCGCCGACAACAGGCACTGCAGCTCGCCCCGTAAGACCGTCTGTTGGCTCTGAGATCCCCAAAGCGGCCCTGGCATATAGGGGCCCACCTGCACCGGTGAGAAGTGGACCATCGAAGCGATTCCAAGCCCCACTCGTCGGAGCCGTCCATCTCGCGAGTCAGATCCTCCCGAGGCGTCTCCGAAAACCACCGGCGGAGCCTCTCGCGTGTCCAGCGCGAAGGGATCGGACCCCCAGTCCAGAAAAATGAGGTGATGTCCCGCTCCGCTCAAGCCCGTGATCTGATGTACTCTGCGTCGGTGAAAGTCTTGTCGTTGTCGACGCAAGAGCAGACCCGCGTTCAATGAAAGGCAGTCTCCGCCGCCTCACGGCACCGGGGACAAAGATCGGACCCAACGCCTGCAATACCTGCTTCAAACTTGCGTGCTTGTGCCCATGAGCATCCTGCTGCGATGGAGATCAGGAGATCCACCAGCTGCCGACCCTCGTACGCATGAGACAGGGGTGCCAAGAATTGCCGATAACTCTGAAGACCCACGCCTCCCGCCATACCCGCGCCACAAAAATGGCCAGCTCCTCCTCGCCAGTGCCGCGCCGCCAGCGACTCCTCGAACTCGCCCAAGAGGGGCGCGATTTGGTCATGACATGCGATGGCAGCTGAGGAGCAATCCCAAGCGCGCCGGTCACAAGCGCAATCAGTCGTCGCGCCCCACTTGGCAGCGGAGGTCGGAAGCCAACCTGCTTGCAACAAGTACGCGATTGTGGTCAAAATCGGACCTCGGACAGGACGGGATCGATGATCCTCTGGCCCAAAAGCCGCTCGATGCCTGCCTGGGGGCGCGGCTCAGTTCGCCAAACCTGCAACCACTGGGCCCTCGCCTGCCACGGCAGCACTAGCCCAGGACATGGCCCAGACAAACGCAGAGGGAGGAGAGTAGTCGCGCATCTCCCCCACCTCGCCGAGCTCGCCGCCGCAGCCAATCTGCACCTCTGCAAGACCATGGCAGACCCGCAGCATCCGTAGACCTGGTGGCCGTGCACAGCCGCGGCCTGAGGGCCAGCTCTTTGCATATGCGCCGTCGTTGGGCATCGACACGATGCTCGAGCGCACCGCCTGAACTTGCCACGCTGCCCCCCGGACTCCACGACCCGCTTCCGGGCTGCGCCCCGAGCCTGACGGCAGCCTGCCCCCAAGTCCACGCCCAAGTATGCAAGCTGCAAGCTCCCCTGCATCAGCATACCCTTGCGCTGCAGCTGCTGTGCGACGAACTTGGCATCAGCATGGCGAGCGCAAGAGACTGCCGACTTCGGTGACATGGCTAGGCCCTGAACCTCCAGTAAAAATCGAAACATTGACGATGCCCTGGGCAAGCTGCGCGCGCACGTGCTGCGAGAACCTGCCGTTCGCACGGAGAAATCGTCGATCCATACTCTCTGAGATAGGGTAGGATGGGCCGTGCAAAGCCACTGAATAACCCAATAACTGATGCATCGCGCGAAACGAGCCCCGTTCCTGAAGCCTTGAACAACAGACCTCGCCGGCTGGATACCTGCGCAATCACCAGAGGACTGAGGCACATCATATCTGCAACTCTTGGAACAAAACTGACGTGGGGGAACTTCATGCGCAAAGCCGCGCGCGCTAACTGAGGCCATTCAATACTGTCGCAGAGGGCCTGCACATCAACGGGCCCATGCCCACGAGGAACGTGAAGACGCATGTGCAGCTCCCCCTCGAGGGCACGAACATTCGCCTCAAGAAACACGCTGTTCCGGGCCACTGCCGCGTCCCACATCGGCTCATCGTCCAAAGCCCACTGCCAAACCTGCCCTTCTCGCGCCATGCTAGGCAACCGACAGAACACCGCGATGGGGCCGATGTCTCGATCGCCTCTTGACCTCTTGCCCAGGAAGCGACCGACGATAGTGAGAACTTCCCATGGCCACGGAAGACCATCTTCAACTAACCGATATAACTCACATAACTCTGCCACTGCACAGTCTGGCAACCTGTCGAAGTCCAGCGGCGACATACGATCGATGCCGAGCGGCTCGGCGACATACGATCGACGCCGATGCCATGAGGCCCGAAGCGGGGCTCGGCCCGAGCCCCGCTTCGGGCCTCATGGCTGCCACTGCCCGGCGTAAGTCTGCAACTGTTAGTGGTTCCAGCTGCTCGGCTCGCGCATGTTCTCGAATAGTTTCACATGCGCTCATGACGACTTGAGAAAGAAAGCGACTCGGACTTCCAAAGATTCCCCCACTTCAAAGCTTTGTGATCAATCGCATCCACTGGATGAACAATAATCTCTGAACGTCCGTCGACCTGACAATGCATGTCCTCAACCACGGGCATGTGCTCCTCGATACTCTTGTGCATGACACCAATCGAACCAAAAGAAACAATCCACTCCTGAAAATCACGAAGTCAGGAAGACGCCGCCAGAGCCAAAGACCGCTTGGCCCCCTTGAACGCCCACTCCTCCAGCACCTTCAGCCTGTCCAGCGAGGCGCCGCGAAGACTCATGAGCTCCCTCTCGACACCCGCGCTGGAGGTGAACTGGGCGACGTCGTCAAGAGCCACCTCCAACTGCACGCGAAGCGCTTCACACAGGCGTTCGATCTGTACTCCACCGTTGCCATGAGACCGGTGACGAAGCACTTCCTGAACGACGGTGTGGAGACTCCCCCACCAGGTCGCCGCTCGATCAGCCACTGGTTGATCCCGAACATGGGCGGCGTGCTTGGCGCGGACCACCTGCAAGTCAAAGCCCTGCGCACGCGATGTACGAGCGGCCGCCTGCCCACGATGTGCAGCGATCGTGCCTTCGACAGACCACACCCACGTGGCATACCGAGAACTGACCAGACATCGCCCAGGAGCAAACGCAAGATAATCGCGGATCACTGGCCAGACATCCTGGAGGGAGTGGGGCTCCCAAGGGGTTTGAGCCGAAACTACGAACCACGTAGCAGCGGAGATGGAGTACGAGGAAGCAGCAGCAGCAGCAGCAACATCAGCAGTGAAGCTCGGAAGGCTTTCGCCGACTCCGTCGAAATGGGACCCCTGGGAACATCCGCTGGCTGGAACCTCACCACCCCCTGTGAGACATTACTGTTGCTGACGGAAGCCTGGCTGGAATTAATTGTGTCGGCCTGCATGTTCCCAAGCCCATCTTCCGACGCCTGGAACAGGTGAGCAGAGGCCCGGGAGTGCGAGCGAGGAGGCACGACGGGAACGAAACTCGACGCATCAGTCCAAGGATACTCTTCTTCCTCGAGCTCGAAACAGAAAAGCAGATCTAAAGGCCCAGAATCCTCCCTCGCCGCCTGGTGCGGATCGAGGCCCTGGACTCCCGAAACCATCCCCCGACGGATCTTCGCCGTCCCCAGGAGGCGTGGACCGAGGGTTCGGGCTGAAGGAGATCAGAAAACAGTTCAACGCACACCGCCCTAGTCTTTTCACGCGCCACCTCCTGACGAACAAGCTGATCCTGCTTAGCACGACTGGATTTGGAGCCTGCAGTGGGCCCCATGAGAGGCCTACTCGACTGCGGAAGACGGGGCGCCAGGAAAAGGGAACAAATAATTAATTGCAAGCCTGATTGACGGAAACAAGTCGGATGCCCGCACTGGGGCTTCCAGAGGACGGCCTCAAACGCCTCCACAGCTTTTATTAAGGCGGACACGCTGGGCTGACAACTATCTAATCGATATGCGACTGCCCCTTGCTACTAACACGCGTGTGAGCGACGCTAGCCCTCACGCCATGCCCCCCGATCCGCTGCAGGTACCTCGAATTCAACATTGAACCAACGTCTATGTTCCAGTCGCCCACGATACACCACGGAAGTTGTAAACATCGAACAAAAGCTCCCAGCCTCGCCATGCGCCCGACGCTGTCTCCGCCGAAGCCGAAACTGCAGTACCCGTAATAGATGATGAGGATGAAGGCGAAGCCCCGCTGGTGCACAGTGACCGCATGAAATTGTCGAAATCAAAACCACCAGGACAACATATTCTAGGTAGATCTCGAGGTTTGTCAGCAAACCGATAAATGTGTTGATAGCTGCGTGCAAGAAACAGCTCACCTCCTTCGCACGCTCGAGCTTGACCTGCTGAAGTTGTGGCCTTGCCCGTCGGACGTGCCCCATTGTCCAAAAAACGCCCATGTAACTGCTGTGCCTTGCGCGCCCACTCGTCTCGAGTGATGCCCTTCGCCGTGACATGCGTCTCGAGAGGAGGAAGAGAAGGAGGAGCAAGAGGAAGAGGAGGAGGAGGAGGAGGGGGAGGAAGGAGGAGGGGGAGCAAGGAGGAAGGAGGGGGGGGGAAAGAGGAAGGAGGGGAGAGGAGGAGGGAGAGGAAGGGGAGCAATGAGGAGGGAAGGGAGAGGAGAGGGAGGAGGGAGGGGAGCAAGAGGAGGAGGATGAGGAGGAGGGCGGAGGAAGGAGAAAGGAGAGGAAAAGAGTGTGGAGGGGAGAAAGGAGGAGGGGGGAAAAGGGGAGGAGGAGGAGGAGGAGAGGAGGAGAGGAGGAGGAGGAGGAAGGAAGGAGGAGGGGAGGAGGAGTAGAGGAGGGAGGGGGAATCCAGGCGCGCAGGCCACTGGCCCGCGGCCGGTGCGGCCTCGGGGCCAGGTGCGGGGCGCCCGTGGGCCCACGCCGCACACGGCAGGCTCGCGCCGTGTCGACCTCGGCGTTGGCTCCTGACACCGCGGGGACCGTTCAAACTTGCACGGTCCCCTCCTGCTCCTCCTCCTCCCCCCTCCTCCCTCCTCCCTCCCTCCTCCTCCTGCTCTCCTCCTAGCTTCTCCTCCTCCTCCTGCTCCGTCTCCTGCTTCTCCTCCCCTCCTGCTCCTCCTCCTCCTCCTCCTCCTCCCCCCTCCTCCTCCTCCTCCCTGCTCCTGCTCCTCATCCTCCTCCTCCTCCTTGCCCTCCTTCTCCTCCTCCGCCTCCCTCCCTCCTCCCCCTCCTCCTCCTCCTGCTCCTCCTCCTCCTCCTCCTGCTCCTCGTCCCTTCAAAAGGCCCTTTCAAGAAGGCCAGATGGTTCCTGACACCGCGGGGACCGTTGACTCTTGTAAAGGGACCCCCGGACACACAAATAAGTACACACAAGTAAACATAGTCCCCATATGTTCCCACATATTTGGTTTTTCTGTCGTCCCCCCACCCCCATTTCCCATATGTTTACATATTTTCTTGGGAATCGACGATTCATTGTGTCTGTGTGTGTTTATGTCCCCTCCTGAACTTGAACGATCGGCCCTTTCAAGAAGGCCAGATGGTTCAAGGATGGGCCGATTCTGGGCCACAGCCGGCGTTCAGCCTTTAATCGCACGCGCTGGGGTCGCCGCCGGTCGACACGACGCGAACCTGCCGTATTTCACCCTGGCAGAGGGTCACTCTTCCGCGAAGAAGACACCGTCCCTCTCCCTCCTCCCTCCTTCCGCCCCTCTTCCCTGAGCACGCCCGAGATGGATAGGGAGAAGATGGGCACGATGCCGAACTCCGAATGTTGCTCAAAACTAGCCGCTGCTGGGCAGACGAGGTACGAACACCGCCCGCGGCGACGCAGAGAGCGAATCCTGTTTCTCGTCCCCACAATTGCCGTCCCCGTTTCGTCCCCGTCTCAGCTTGGATCGTACAGGCTACCCCCTCCCCTCCCGCTCCCCCCTACTCTAGAAGAAGCATAACTGCATAAACATAACCTTTCGGAGCTCCGCGCGGATGTCTTGCATCGGCGCTGCAC